>CM038221.1:21324024-21469909 GCA_021442155.1 Cymbidium sinense | reverse complement strand
TGATCTTCAAAAAATAAACCAATCGATTGATAAACCTTTCCTATTAAAATCTTTAGAGATAATAATTTACCTTAATCTAGAGTTTTCCTAAGGAATCATTCATTAGGATGTAATTAACTATGGGGCTTGCCCAGGGAACTTAACAAACCCAATTTAAAATAAACCCCGCTTTTACTTTGTAAAGTAGGGGAAGAATCTCTAGTACACTTTGAAGACCCAACGTCCTTAGGAGTCCTTATTTTGGTGATTAGGTCCATTGTAGCATGGTGAGTTCTATCTTTCGAGATAGTACACCTCTCCTTAATGTCATACCCGATCACCTCAAAAGCATATCCACAGATCTACGTGGCAACCCAAAAAGATGAATTCTTATAGTCTTGTCTTTCTTTTCTCCCAACAAATTTGAAAGGTGACTTTATAGAAATTTTTCACTACAGAAGCAAACAATTTCTAGATATATAATCTATATTACCACAAAATAAGAAAAATTCACATCATAGAACATCAAAGATCATCAACCTAACTTAAATCTAAGATCAGTGACCTAGTAATCTAGTGTGCTAGAGAGGGGCTTGTGGGTATGGATACATTAAGTTTTGTTTGAATTTGATTCTGGTTTAAAATTTAATCTTGTATTTTTCATAATTTTTCTTTCATGTACATTGTTAATTGTTAAACCAAAGATTTGAGGTATCAACACCTTCTTTGGACTAGTAGCTCTATGATCTCAAACAGTATATACCATATGATAGCTTATTATGAAATGTTTTATTTTTAATGAATTATCTAAATTAGTTTTCTTTGTTCTATTTTTAGGATTTGTTCAATTTTCTATTGGGAAGTATCAATTTAAAGAATTTAATTACTTTTAGATTTTATTCCAACTTGATGGTTATATTTGTGTTGAAGTTATGTTTAAATTTTTAAAGAATGAAAAATAGAATAAATTATGCTTTGAGCATAACACATTTCATTTAACATTTTAATCTTAATATAATAAAATTTTCATCCCAAGATAAAGATCCATTCTAGCAATCAAACTAAGAACCTAAGTAACATAATTAGTCTTTTTAATTTGATTGAATGATTTATTTGAGTTAGATTTAATTTGATTAAGGTTTAATTTCTTCTTTGAGTTTGAAGTATATGTTGTTTAATTATTTTTAAATGTTGTTGGAATTTAAAGATTTTATTCTTCTTTTATTTAAATTTTATTTAATTTTATTAATGTTTCTTGATTTAACTAATTTGTAACTTTTAATTAGAATTTAAAATAGTCAATTAAAAGTTTAATCATTTCATTGATTGATTATTGTTTATTTAGATTTTATGTTGGTTGTTTAAGATAAACATTATTATATATAGTTTCATAATTTAAGTTTATATTTAATTTATATTTCTTTGATTTGATTAAGATTTAGAGTATAAATGGTTACTAATTTCACATGTTTTGGTTTAGTTCATTAGATTTTGATTTCATTAGTGTTATTCACTTATTTCATTAATGTTAATGTTTATTAAATTTGAATGATCTAAGCTATTAAAAAAATTAATGTTTAATTTAAGCTTACTTTAAAGGCATTGATTTCATTATTCAAGTGATTTGTTTCATTTAGATTTACATGAATGTAATTGCCTATTTAATTCATTTGTTTGATAAAATTTCTCAAGATAAATCTTGCTTATTAATATTAAACTATTGATTATAGCATAAGATATCTAAAGGAATGAACTATTTAGGTGCCAAACCTAATCTAGGCCATTTTTTATTATTTCTAAGTTATTTAAATTAAATGATTTAATTTAATCATTCATATTTATTTATCATTGATGTCTTCCATTTGATATTAAGTAAGGTTAAAGTAGTTTCAATGTTAATTAATTCCATATTTATATATGAAATTTAGGGATTAATTGGTTTTAATTTTCAATTAAATGTTTATTTTATTCTTAATTTGATAATTTAATATTTTAGGATTTGATTAATTTCTTGCTTTTAATTAATTCCATAAACTCTAAGTGAAGAATCAATGAGATTATTTTTTAACTTTAGAGGACTATAAAATTTTCCTAGAGTCCTCTGATGTTGTTTAAGATGTTTTAAATTGATTTAACTAATTTTCATAATTTATATATTTTTATTTATTATTTGATCTAAATTGACCTAGAATCTAAAATTTTTAACTATTGATCTAGAGGCCATTTGACTTTGATATTTTTATGGCAAGTGAGGCTTTTTGCTTATTTAATATCTCTAAAGTTTCATCTTAATTAGATATATATTTTAGGACTAATAAAAGTTTTAATTATTTTAATAAATTTTAAATTATGCCTAAATTATCAGGAATTAATTAAAGGTTTTAATTTTTCTTAATTCCTCTCTCTAGAAGATGAATCCATAGAGTGTATAATTAGAATTTTTGAAGTTTTTGTTGATTTAGTATAATTTTTTGAAGATTGGATCAATCAATTGAATTAATTAATTCATTGAGTTGCCTAATTAAATCATTTTTAAAGTTTATTAAGTTTACGAGAATTCTAATGATAATTTTAGACTCATTATTGTTCATTATGATCATTGAATTGTGTTTATACTTTTCCATAATCTTATTGAATTAATATTAATTAATTTCACTAAATTAGGGCTTATGACTTGAAAATTTTATATTTTAATTCTCAATAAATTCTCAAATTTTTATATAAGGTGTATTTCAAAAAATTTCAATCCTTGAAGTTTCAAAATAATTAGATTAATAATTTAGGTTTAATTTAAGTTTATTTTAAATTAAACTCAAATTAACTTTAAAATTTTTTGGGATTTTGGGTTTAATAGATTCCTCTCACTTAGATGAATCCATAGAGTCCTTATTTGCATTTTTTTTTGTAAAGTACTTTATGAATTTGTTTCTCATGTTTTCTATATTTTGTAAATCCAAAAAAAACCCAAATATTCTCTTTAAAATAGTTAGCACCATGTGGTATAGATGCATTAACTTTACACGCGATGTGATTTGGCCATGCGAACCATGTGGATCTGCATTATGGTATGGGGATGTGATTTGATTCGGGCCATTCGATCAAAGATCAAACTACTCTGGATCATCCCATGATTTCCTTAAAGAGATTATTCAATCAGTCCGACTAAATTATGGTCATTCATTCCAAATAGAAGTAACATACCGTCATAATTTTGTCTTCTTCAACCAAGGCAATGATCGAGCGCCGTCCACTTTTCATGGCTAAATCATTGGTAATCTACATAATGAAATCACAAGATTACAAAATGATCAGGCATGATTTGAAATGGATCTATATAGTTTGATTGATCTTAAGGCCAAATTCATTTCACAAATGATCAATGCTAAATTTATAAGAGGTCAATTTTGACCATACCTCACCGACATGGGGTCTCAATGGTGGTTTGCACTTTGAAATTGCTCAAGGAATTGAGGTGAAGCTTTTGGAAAAGAATCCTCCCTCTAAATCATGATGGAGACTGATGTCCACCATAACTCATTGGAATTTGGTGTTGGGAATGATTTGGGAAGCTTGGGAGGAAGGGAAAGGTGTGTTTGAGTTCAATTTCACTTGGAGAAGGTGATGGAATCCAAGGAAGAGAGAAATTTGATGTTCCCTTGTGTTTTAAGCTCATGAGATGTCTCCTTACTTTTCTTGGAGGTCACCACCATAGAGTCATACTCTAATCATTAGTCTAAAGGCTATGAGCAAGTTAAAACTTTCATTTGAATTAGAGTAGTTGAGATCACACATGGAAAGGCATTTTGGAGGATTTGGGGATTAGGCTTCTTCCATGACATATATTTGTTTTCTTTTGGACGACTTGAGACCTCTTTATACCCTTTAATATAGATTAATTTTAAATTCACCTAGAATGAGTCTACATGAATTCTAATGGGATTAGTTTGGGTTTAAGCTCAAATGTTTAAATTTGATTTATTTAGGTTTAACTTGACTTAGATTGTCTTAAGTTTGATCAATTCCTATTATTCATCCTTTTGAATTAATGATTAGTTATCCAAATCAAGCCTATAATGATTCATGAGTTAAACAAACTTATTTAAATTAGGTTTAGGTATAAATGCCTTGAGTTAGTTCACTTAGGTATCTTTTCATTTTGTCTTAGCTTAGTTTATTCCTTCTGATGGACTGGATCAAGATTTAGGCTTTAATTGTATTTGTTTGATTATTTATGGTATTACTATTTGATGAATTTTATGGGATTTGGGCTTGATTTTGATTTTTAACCTTTTTGATTTAAATGGGTTAAATTAAGTTTAATTGAGTCAAATGATCAATTTAACTTAATTAAGACTGTTTAACTCTAATCATGTTTAATTAAGCACATAGGATGAATATGAGATTTTAGAATGATTTAATTTGGTCAATTTTTAGTGAATTGACATTTGACTTAGTGGGGCCCACATCATCAACCTTAGATTAAATGACATGACCGACCTTCTTGAACCTCATTTAGATTTATTTTTAGACCCATTTATATTTATGCATGACTTTACTATTCTTATTTTATTTGATTCCAATTTTTATTTTATTTTATTTAAATTTCTTCGGGTTTAAGTAATTTTGAGCTAAGGTAGTTAATTCAACACCCCAATTACTTTGATCTAAGCTTGATTAGATTTTAGATTTCAATTATGAGTTTAGTTTGGATTCATGTAATCTTATTAGGTTAAGTTAAATCCCAAAATGGTTTACTCTGATTAGGTGTCTTAATTACTAGGGTTAATAATGATGTTAACCTCATCTAGAAATGAGGTCAACAATTACAATATTTATTTGTAAAAAGATATGCGCCTCCTTCATATGGTTCTTTTACAATAAAAGGGCCTTGCCACATAAGCTTAAACTTTTTTAATCAATTTTTTTGCATGAAATAATATGTCTTTTGAAGATTAAGACAAGATCCCAATAATGAATGTCTTATATAGAGTAGTTTGTCATGCATATGTTAGTTGAGCATGATATGGTTCTAAATTTTGTTGGGCTTACAAAAAAGTTCATAAAGATTTCTCAACTTCTAACTAGAGTGATATTTTGATGTTTTCAAATTTGATAGAAATGACATGTATAATGTTGGCAACTCTACTTCTAGGCAATGCTTTTGCCCCAAATGTCAATACATAAGGAATCATTTGGGTAAGAGTCAAATATATAGTAGTAAACCCAAAAGCATCTAGATCAAGCCATTCTTGCTTATTGGAAGATAGTATTTTCTTTAATAATTTTATCAAAATTTTGTTGAAAGATTTAGCCATTGGTGCTTGGGTAATAAATAGTTGAATATTATCAATCAACATTATGTAGATTAGAAAATTGAATTAACTTAGTAAATTTAAGGCTAGCTCAGTATGAAAAATAATTTATTGTGGTATGCCAAATTAAGAAATGATATGGTCTCATGAACTATAACATGTTGTTAGTTATAACTTATTTTAAGGGTATTTAGCACTTAAAAAAATAATTATTATTAACCTCTAAATGAAGGAGGTTTTGTTGCACAAATTTTATCTATCTCTCAACATTTGAGAGGGAAAGTGATGATAGTTAGATGTAGGATATTTGGAAGCATATACAATATTCGATCATAAATTTGACAATGATGGCATCTTCCAGTAGACTGAATACAATCTTGACTTTTAATAAGATAATATTAGTTTAGTCTCTTTACTTTTATTTGTATTTTTAAACTAGATTGATTAGATCCACATATCCATCAACCTCAATTATAACCTTTTTATTTTTGTTTAAATAACAGAGCTCCATTTGATTAAATGATCATCGATACAAGATATTAAGACATGTGTGAAGCATAATGCTCTCCACTAAATTTGTGTAGATATTGAATGGTCATTTAGAAGAAATCCTTTTTTGAGATAATCTATAATTTGTTGTTACTAATCACTATATGGTAAAGCTTAAGTGCTTAAGACTAAACATGATGTGTGTGGTGTTGAAACTTCATTAAGATATGTTAAAGATAAGACAAGTTGTTAGTCAAATAATATCTTTATTTGGGTCAGATAATTTTTTCCTTTGCTTAACTATTTTGAGATTGAGGAATTCTAATTAGAGTTGCATCTAGCCTTGAAGAGTAGTATGACCTTTTGATAGTGAACATGTAAGTCACGTTTTAGGATTTTATAAATACTAGTTACTTTCGTGATAATTAATTAAGAATCTCTATAGATCTTGATTTTCTTAATGCACATCCATAAAGTCAATTCTAGGCCAATAATAAGGGTAGTATATTCTATTTCATTATTAGTTTGGGCTCAGAAAGGCATGAATACCCCTCATAATCCTCCTCAAAAGATATGAATATTTTAATGTTACAAGATTTTTGATCAAGATTCATGACAAGAGAATGATGCCCTATCAAAGTATAATTCTCATTCATTTTCTTTCATGTGTAGGATTTATTTATTAGGTAGTTCATCATTTAATGAGGAGTTTGTAAGTATAAGATGCACAACTAGAAAGTCAACCAATATATGATCTTTACTAATTTTAAGGGACATAAGCAATGGAAATTTTGATAAAACATTTTAATAAGCCAATATTTCAAATAATGTGGGTTAATATCAATCGAAAATGACACCCTAATGGACTAAATAATCTAATAAGGACTCTTAAGGAGGTGCATCTATAAAAGATCTTTCTTCTACTTTATGGATGAAGCAAAAGAGTTTATTTGTGAGTGTTCTTTTAGTTCCTTATGGAGGCAAACCCCATAATTACATCCTAGAAAATAAAAATTTTAAGAATACTTTTGATTAAAGTAGTCAACTAATATCTTTAAAGATTATAAAAGATTGATGTCAATGGATTATTAATATTAGGAATCAAGTAAGAGATTTCAAATGGAGAGACTTCTTTATAGATTATGAAGGGATAAGTATGAAGCACTCATATAGAGATATATCTTATGTGAGGCTTTATATTTTTTTGATATGAAAATTATATTTATTTGAACTAATATTTCATTAGAATCTTAAGACATAGATTCCAATAACCTAAGATTATGAAAATGCCTAAGAGGTGAGGACTTATGCTCATAGCAATAAAGAAACATAAATTTAAACCTACATCTAAAGTGCTCTAGCACAAGCAAAAAGCTCAGCCTAAATCTACTTGAGAAAGATGGGATGTATTAGTTCACTTCCACTAGAGAGAACCAATCCAATACTCTTATGGACTTACAACAATGGAGTTAACACCTACGATTTAAAACCATGTGAAAGTCTTATGTAAATGCAAGATGACTTGGCTATTTTTCTTTAAGAAAGAATCTAGAGTCATAAACTAACTCTAAGAGACTAAATCCTGATTAATGAAAATCATGATTTAAACTAATGCAATAAAAACAAGTTTTATTTCATTTTAACTCATATTATGGACGCTTGGGAGGATTTATGCTTAAATGTATGATGAAATACAATTATGGCCTAAATCAGGAGAGTTCACTACAAGGGACTCATAGGTCAAGTCTGTCCCTTATCGTAAGAAGTTGAGACCCCATTTTATAAGGAAAAGAGAAGATGCATGCATGTTGTTAGAACATACAACCATAGAAGGGGTTATTAAATATTTTATCTTCATTAAAATCCTAGGCTTTCAAGGGGTTATGATTTGATTATAATTTAATTAAACTAATTAATTGAAGAAGAAAATTTAATTTTCTTAAAGAGCCTATTGCATCCACTACATGCAAAATCAAATTTTAAAGAAGCCTATGATAATTATGCCATTTCTTATTTCTACATAATTAAAGTAAAAAAAACAAATATTATTTGATTGAAAGAATAAAAGGCTGTCATGGGTATCACCATACACCCAAAAAAAAATTTGGTAGCCAAGCTCTACCTTTATATAACTCATTACAATTAATTTACAAATAAAAAATAAAAATATGGGGTTTTCAATTTTTCTTCATCTTCTTCTTAGATTTGAGCACCCAGCCATCACACAACCTCCCAAGTCTAAGCCTTCTAGCCACTACTTATCCTTAATCTCATAGCTTTATCCTAATCCTATTGCAAAAAAATTATATTTATATATGAAATAAAAATCTAATTACACCTACAAAATAGAGGTTAAATTAACATACATCCACACTAAATAATTATATTTCATACACTTACACTTATCACTTTGCCTTGGGTCACCCATTTGCACAATCAATCTTAACATCGAGTCAAAAATATTATATCACAAAAACCCAACACAACATCATCATGACAAACACCAACCTAACCAAAGACTAGGATTGGTGACTTAGCATTCTACCTTGTGTGCTAGGTTTAGTACGGTATGTCTTGAGTAGGATTTAATGCTTAGAATTATCTAGTAATGAATGTTTGAGCTCCTTATTATGGAAGGATACATTTTATGTGATTAATTTTAAAATGCATTTTTTATCTTACACTATTAATTTTACTGAGTTTTTTATTTGGTATTAATAAGGGAAGAAGGGAGAATAAGACCCACCTTAATCCTTAACCTTAGGATGATTCTAAGATTTTTTTATAATTTTTAATCACCTTAATGGAGTTTTATAAATCTATTTTAATTAAACTATATGTTTGGATTTGACTTAAGATATTTGACTTAAAAGCTATTGACTCATGATCCCATCTCATATGAGATTGATTTTGATGATAACAAACATATGTTTATGGAGAAAATTTATGACACCACATAGGTTTTAGAATTTCTTATTTGGATGATCAAATGCATCATTAAGGAGTAAACATATTATCTAAGATAAACATGTTATCCTATAATAGAATATCATTTAATAAAAGACTCTAAATCTAATGGGTTTTCATTTATAAGAGAGTTTTCCCTAAACTACATGGAAAGTAAGCAAGGTTTATTTTAAACTAGGTTCATGGTTCCCCATAAAGGCAAGCCTTTATAGTTAATTACATCTTAGGGATGAAGAGTCTAGAAGAATACTCTTGATTAAAGAAATAAGTTATTATTTTTATAGATTTCTAAGCTAGTTTTCAAACAAAATGATATTTAAAATTTTAATTGGGAATGATCCAAAGTGGGAAAGACTTATTTTTGGAAATCGGATTATGTAAAATTCTATTGATATTGGGATGCCTAGTATGCATTTCAACCATCCTATCATTGGGCTTTAAATTTTGAGATTTAATTAGGATTTTAAGTTGACATTTTTTTTAAAAAATCTAAGGCTTAGATTTTATAGTACAAGACTACAAAAATTCCTAAGGTTAAAGACTTACTCAAAAAGGATGCTTCAAATCCTAAGTCTATAAGCGCTTCTAACATAAGTCAGATGCTCTACCTAGTTTTAGATTTGAGAATTATCAACCATTCCTCTCACTTGAGGGAATATGCATATCCCTTACTCTTTTAGACTTATAACCCCCTATAATGGCTGTCAGCTAACACCACTTAAGCACATTTTAAATTTATGATGCCAAGTCTCAGGTATGTAAGATGGTTAGGCTATTGCCTTTTAGGAAAGAATTTAAGAATTTAGACTCACTCCATAATCCCCAGTATCATGTAGGGTATGAAATGCACCTAACTAATGCACATTTTCTAGATTTTATATGTTTTACTCATGATCCATTTAAGATCTTGCATATTTTATGCCTAAATACTATGAAATTAGAAGTGATCATGGCCAAATCATTAAAAGAAGGTAGACTTCCACAAGAAGGTCATCCTCAAAGGTTAGATACCCTTTATATGCAATGGGTGAAGTGCCAAATTCAAGAGTTGAGTAATATGCATGGTTTTCAAATGCTAATTATTTCTAGTTAATTTTAGGTTATTCTAAGGGCTTTAATTTATATGAAGTTTCAAGTTTTTTTTATTTTTGTGCTTAAGTTGATTAAATTTAAGTTAGGTAAAAAATTTAGTTTTCTTGAAAGCCTAATCATCTAGGCATTCATCACAGGAAACACAACACAAAAAAAAAACCTAGAAAAGCAAGCCAATTTTAAATTAAAGAAAGGATAATGTGATCGAGAATCACTTACACCTAAAAGAATGAGAAAAAGGGTAGCAGCACCACCATAATGTACCGCCTAGAACTATAAGTTTAGATATATATGTCTTTTTTCTAGGATCGTCTCCTTCTTCAAGGACCTGCATTGGGCTTCATAGGGGACATTTGTTCCTATCTATGCGTAGGGTCAGCTCCTGCTAATCTTAAATACCATGAATCTTAACTTAATTGTAAGCTCAAAGTTTTAATTCAAATTCAAAAAAATCCTAAACCACAAAATAGATGTAAAAAATATACAAATAGCACACATCAGTTATATTTTTCAAACATACATGCATAGCATTAGTTGCTTGCCAAGCCCTCCTGTCCTATTAGGCTATGCTTAAGGACATAAGCATACCTGCAAAATATAGCATTTATAATTTATTTATGATAATAATCCTTTATAGCATAGCCATAGATAAACTTTAGTTTTAAAGAGAATGTCCTACCATCCAGGCTAATAGCAAACAATCTAGAGATGCTAAAATAGTACATCACATCACATTATAACATGAGTATCATAGATATCACAAATCAAACTAGCTTAAGTAGGTAGGGACTTAATGATCTAGAGTGTCAAGAAAAGCTTGTGTGGTAAGACTTTAGGCCTTTTATTTCAAGTTTTAATTTGGGTTTTAAAGTTTGTCTACTTTACCTTTGGATGGTTTCAATTCAAATGTTTTAATGATTTATAATTTTATTTTTATTTTCAAATTTATTTATTTATTTATTTATTTGTTAAAGTGAAGTTTAGGTTTTCAAGAATGAAGATTAAAACCCATTCTATTCAACATCCTAAATCTTAATAGAATGAAACCTTCATCCTAAGATGAAGATTTATCCTAAAGGCTTAACTAAGGTTTTGAAGTATCTTAAGTACCTTTAGATTCATTTAGATGATTTGGTTTGAGTTTAATTTGGATTATTATTTCAATTTTGTCTTTGAGATTTTATTCTTCATTTCATTTCTTTGATTTGATTAAATCTTTTATTTAACTTATTTTTAATTTGATTTGTTTTAGATTGGATGGGTTTAATATTTGTTTTCTTAAGCTTGATTTAACATTTATTCCTTAATGCTTAGTTTGAAATATGTTAATGTTTATTGAATTCATGTTCAGTTTGAATTATATTAACCCAAATTTATTGCATTAGTAGTGGATTAAGATTTCATTAAATGTTTGATTATAAATTTATTAGCCTTAAGGTTTAATTAAACTTAATATTCATTATTATTTTCTTTAAACCTTAAGGTGATTAAATTCTTTGATTTAAAATGTTGGAAAATTATTTTAAGTGTTATGGAGTTGATGAAGGTGCTTCAAGTTACTTTTATGAATTTTATGATCTAATGAATTTTTTTAATTTATTATTTAATTTATATTGACTTAGAGACTTGGAAATTCAATTTCCAATTCATAAATCAATTTTGAAATTTTAAGTGGGGTTCCTTGCTAATTTGATTTTCTAAAGTTTCATTTCAATTAGATGTATGATTGGGTGTAATTAACTTTTAAATATTTTATTAAAACTAAATTAAGCTTAATTTAAGAAAAATTATGTAGGGGTTTTATTTTTCCTAAATTCCTCTCTGGAATATGCATTCATAAAGGGTTTATTCAAAATTTTGTGAAACATAATTGTTTCATTATGATTTTCCAAGTTCTAGATAATTAATTGAATTGATTAACTCAATTAATTACCAAATTAAGCCATTTTGTGATTTATTAAGTTATGTGAGTTTCAGTGATGTGTTCATTTCATTGGTTTGTTATGTTGATTCAAAGTCATTTGATCAATTTTGATGATTTATTTCATTTAATATTAATTTATTTCATTAAAATTGAAGTTTAGAGTTTGAAATTTAATATCTTTTGATGTACTTTGAGATAAATAATGAAAATTTATCCTATAGTGCATTTTAACCTCAATTTCAGTTCCTCAAAGTTTCATTTCAATTGGATTAATGATTTATGATTAATTTGAGTTTAATTAATTTTATTTAAAATCAAAATTAATCCAAAATTACACTAAATTAATTGGGAGTTTGGGTTTAATGGATTTTACTCATTGAGATGAATCCATATAGCCCTCATTTACATTTTTTGGATTTCTATTTAATTTTATATGATTTTTAAAGTTTTTGGTAATTTTTTTACCAATTTTTTTAATAATTTAAAATTGAAAATCCTATTTTAAATGGTGGTGCTGATGTGGTGACATTGGGCCATGTGTGATCCACATGGATACCACATAAAAAGTGGCAGCTAGGCTGGATTGATCTCAATAGTCCAATTTTGTCCATAGTTTCCTATAGGAATTTAATGAAATTGTGTGGCTAGATCTCAACCATCTATTCTAAGTAGAATAATGAATGAAGATTGTTCCCTATTCTCTGACAAGAGATGAAAGTCAATTGAATGGGATTTTGGTGATCGAGACAAATTTGACATGATTTTGATTATAAATCCATCAAAGATCGATTGCAATCTTAAAATAGTTTGATCTCCTTGGGATCTTACAAGGACCAAAGAATTTTGATAAAGGTCGAGTGAGGCATACCTCATCAAAGGTGATCCCGTTCTGCGTGTTCGAGCATTTCATGATGAAAGCATGGACATGATTTTGGTGGCTTGACTCGCCAAATGCCTTGGAGACCAACTAGTGGCCATTTCCCATAGTTTGATAGTTCTCCTACTCATTGATGGTGATGAGTCTCGTGAAGATTCAATTGAAATCATCTCACCCTTTAGAATGTGTTGGGATGTTCAATTTGAGGTGAAATACTCTCTTCTCATTTTCCCAATGGAGGTCAAGAGATTGGTTGTCTACTTTGGTTGAATTCTGGCTTGTTGCTAGTGAGAGGTCGGGGGAATGCTTCAAATTGCCTTTTCTTCACCTTGTGAATGATTTAGGATGAGAATATGGAGAAGTTAGGGCCTCTCTCCTCTCTTTCCATGCACAGCTGAGAGTCATGCATATGGAGCTTTAGTGAATCCTCCATGTGGGCTTGGCTAGAAGGTTGGTTTAGTATCTCTTGGTCTTGTGAGAGTTTGAGGGGAGGAAGTCATTTCCTCCCCTTTCTTTCCTTGGCTGAGAGAGAGACCTTCATGGCTTCACTCTTCTTCTTTTCTCATGGAAGAAGCCTCCTTTCACTAATGGGCCAACTTGATTCCAACCTCTTGGACTTCCTCCTTTTCCTTAGCTAAGAGAGAGACCTCCATGGCTTCTCTCTTCTTCTTCCCTCATGGAAGAAGCCAAGTCTCCTTTGCTAATGGGCTAACAACTTTATTCCAACCTTTGGAATCATCTTCTACGAGGTGGTCAAATGATTTGGGTAAATTCCAAGGGAGTTTAGATGATAGGACGAGGAAGAATCACAAAGGCATCTTTAATTATTGAAACTTTAACTCATCTCCCTTTGACTTCACTTATGTCTTCAGGCATCCCCACCACAACCCTTGGTTGGCCAAATAAAACCCAATGTGAGTTTTAGGTCGAATCCAAATCCATTTGAGTTAGATTGGAGGTGTGAACCCAATTCATGGCATTTGGATTCAAAGTATTTTAACTTTGTTTATTTTGATTTAATTTATTTAATTTTAGATTCAATTATTTTAATTGATGATTTACCAAGTTTTGATTTAATTAATTCCTTTAGGATTTGAGTTGGTTTTAGATTTCATTTCATTTTACCCATTTAGGCTTAAATGGGTTAAGGTTGATTTCAATTAGGTTCAAATGACCCATTGGACTTAATTAAATTTTGTTTAAATTCTAATCATGTCTAATCACATGTGTGAGATAATTTGGAGAGATTAATTTTATTTCAATTTGAACCCATTTGACCGAAATTGGGTTTAATGGGTTGGTTTTTCATTTGAGTCAAATGACGATTTGATCAAATTAGACCCAATGATTATTTAGATTATGTTTAGTGATCATTTCTAAATGATTATGAATAATCAAATTGTGTTGATTTTAATTTGATTTGGGTTTGAACCTAATAGGACTCTCCCATTTAGATTGAGTGGTCTAATTAACCTATGTAAGGCCTAAAAAAATTTAAATTTATTTAGATTCATAATTAAACATATTTATTTTATCATTTTGATTATTTAAAATAATTTTATTTGGTCAAATTTTTTGGTGGGTTGACTTTAACTTGGTGGGACCTACATGAGTCAAACCTATCAAAAGGTTGACTAGATTTGATTTTGATTTGATTTTGGATTCATTCATTTGCTTCAATTTGAAATCATTTGGGTTTATTTGGATTTTTTATTTTATTCAAGTTCAAAATTTTGGTTAAGTCTACCTAAACCCATTAGATTAGATCAAACCCAAGGAAGATGCATTAGGTCAATAGGTATAATGTTCTAAGTGGATAATTAAGAGGCTTATAATCTTGGATCAGGGGTTCAAATTACTAATTTTAGAAATGATATTAACCTCATCTAAAAATGAGGTCGACAATGTTCAAATGATATTAATTAGTTTAAATTCAAGTGTGTAGAAAAATTCTTTAACTCTAGATTCTTTAGTCAATTCTGAAAGCTAAAGCTGTTGGACTTGAATTGGATCAAAATTTTTGTAGGAATTACTATATTAAGGAACAAAAAAGCTCACATAAATAAAATAAATTATTCTTTCATATCAAAATAATTTATTTTAAAATAATTTTTTATTTTATATATCTAAAAATTACAATTATTCCTTAAATTATCTATTTTGGATTATGTACTAATGCATGAGTTATGTTCCATTAAATGTGTGTCCAAGCAAGAAAATTAATTAGAAACTTTATTAAATTATTTCCATGGTGATCATATTTTTTATTCATATGTGAAGCACATGAAAACTAAATCATCCTAAAATTATTATTTTATTCTACTTTATCTCTCATATTATTCTTTGTTCTGCTCTTATCATCCTTACCATCTTTACATTATTTTAGACAATTTTTTTCATTGAATTTTAGCTATTAAATCATGGTAAATCTATTAAAAATATTTTTCATGTATAATTCTCTAAATTTTCACAATTTAAAAGTTCATTAATTTGAATTGTTTTGAATTGAAAGTGCTTCAATCATGCAATATCCATGCTAACTTAAATCTAATATTTTATGCAATGTTTTGAACGTCCCAAGCATGATTTATTTTAGTTATATGGAGCTTAATTATGTTACTTCAGGTTATTTTAAAATTAAATTTAAATCAACCTTTAGTTTCAATAATTTATTTTAAATTAAACCTCTTTAGAAAATTGTTTTGGGAAGGACAAAATAATTCAAAATTAAAATTAAGTATTATTTAATACTCAAAAATTATATTAAATAATCAACTTTAATCCTAATTGATTCATTGCATTAAATTGATAATATCCTATTTAGGAAACTAGTGTGTCAAAATTCTCTTCGATCTCTTTCTAGAAATTACTTTATTCAAATTAATTTATATTCCTCTTTATTCATTAATGTTTTATTTAATTAAATATCTTCATGATATCTTGCATTGATTCCTAACATTTTATTGAGCTTGCTCGACCCCATCATCTCCAATTTATTTCTTTCCAATTATATCCTCATAATCTTTTAGTGTGATTTAGAAATTCTCTCCTCTCTCTCTCTCTCTCTCTCTCTCTCTCTCTCCATAACCTCCTTGAACCCCTTTGCCTCATTCCATTAAATTTGAATTATTTTCTAATCTATTTTTCTCTTCCTCTCTTGGCCAAACCATTAAGATTGAATCTTTATTGTTTTATTTCACAAATCCAACTCAAATCCTTTCCAATATTAACTTCCTTCAATACCATCATACCCAACCCCTAGCCTACTTCCTTTTCTATTTAAGTGGCTCATTAGAACTTAAAAAGGTTCTCTAGCTCTCTTATTCTCACTTTCTCTTGCTCACTTCTCCATTTGTCGAACCTTGCAAGAATTTGTGAGATCTTTGGTGATTCAACCAAATACTCCTCATCATTCTTCTTTCCTTGTAAAATAGTTTGGCTTAAAGATTGCTAGGAAAATTGAAAGATTTGTGAGATAAACCCTTCAGAGCTTCAAAGGTTCTTCTAATTTTTCTAAGGTGTTAAACTTCTATTTTACCTTATTTCTTTCTTGCCTAGAGTTACATAAGATTATTCAATTTATTTGGGCTTTATCTTTTTATATAATCTTATTTCTTACTTGGTTGAGACTTTCACAAGAGTATTTAATTTATTTGGTGCTTAATCTTTCATAATTCTTTGATTCTCACCTTGGCCAAAAGCTATTCATATCGGTTACTCAAGTTTAGTTGTAACATCATACCTTCTTTAAATCTTGAGGAATGACCACATCATAATTCTTTTGGAATAAATTTGTGCTTAGTGTTTACTTCTTCATTTGATTTACATAAAGCTTATGTGATATCTTTCTTGTGTTATTCCAAATATTATTCAAGTGTTCTTAGTTGCAATTCATTTATCATTTGGAAATAACTTATATATTGTGAAAAGAATCCAAACTAAAGTTGTGTGAGTTAATATTTTATATCAAGGTGGTTCATAACTTAATTTAAGTTTACATTTTCATTAAAATTATATTGGTGGATTTTAAAGTTATAAAATCAAATCATTTTAGGCTTTTATAAAGTTTATCTTTAAGTCAAATTTATTTGAAGTCTTTCTTGCATTGAATACTTAATTGAAGATCTTATTTCATTTTTAAATAAAGTGAGCTCTCTTTTATTTTACTTACTTGCCTTAATATTGGTATAGTTGGGTTGTGAGTGCAAAATCTTTAAAATTGAGAGTTAGATATTTGAAATTTTTTATTGTCTCTTCTTGTTATGTGTTAGGGTTATACTTGCTGTTGTAGGAAAGTATGTGTTAGTTATACTTTCCGTGTAGGAAAATGGTGTTGGATTATACTTGCCCGTGTGGGAGAGTATGGGATATTTTTGTAATATGAACTTTGAATTAGTAAATTTCTAGTTTGGGTTGCTAGGTGTGGACATAGGTCAACTTTTGTGTTTGGCTGAACCACGTAAAAATCTCTTTATTATTATTTTTTCTTTTCCTGCACCTTTACTTTTTATTATTGTTGTTTATTATTTGTTGAGAATCTCTAAAGTAAATTTATTTAGAAATAACTTTTCTATGAAGCATTCAAACTATGTTTTAACTTTAAAATAATTTTACAACCCCCCCCACCCTCTAAATGCCAAAACTACATAACAAAGGTATGTTAGATTAATGAAACCAAACCATGGTTAAATTAATAATATTTTCTTGACTTTTTCATTATTCTTTAGTATTCATTTAATTGAATAATATGCTTATTTAAATAACTAAGTTTAATTAATATACATATGTCTTTTGATTATTACACACCTAATGCAAGATTAAATTAATATAGTTTAATTAAGATATGGGATGTGATGCATGAATTTTGTAGAAAGAACTGTGATGAGATATATATATACAGATGCTTTAGTATATTAAATTTCTATAAGTACGTGCCATTATTAAATGAGGAAAGTGAGATAATTAAAGAACCCCTTAGAACTACTTAAATTCATGTGATCCTAGGATGTCTAGACTATATACTCATTAATTCATATACATATGCATACATTTATAAATATAAGAATGAAATTATAAAAATTTTAGAATATTTTAATGCATAGGTAAATGTAATTTAGCCTTAATATGTAATTCACTATAAATCTTAAGGCACGTGCCTTTGTTAGACCAGAAGTGAGGTAATTAAAGACCCATTTGACTGCTTATAGTCTTGCACTCTAGGGTTTTAGAGTATATACCTTTTAATATTGTAGTTTATACACATAGGAATTAAACTTAACTTTTAATTACTCAAAATTAATTTATATTTAGATTAATAAATATCTTTTATTTAATCATAAAATTAATTTAAGATTTGTTAGTGATAATAAACACATTATTTAATTCAAATGCATGCACTTAATGTAATCTTTCATTTCATTTTTGAAAATATAAATGAATGAGACAAATATAATAGAAATTTATAAATAATTGTACCAAAGCAATTAAATATTTTCAAATAACCTATTTGGATTCATTAAATTCAAAGGACATTCACATTAAAACCAACACCCTTAAGCCAAATCAAATTCATTAAGAATTATTTTTCTTTTAAGATTTAGGTTATTTAATCATTAAGAGGAGATAAAATCATCTTAATTATCTCTTCACCCACTTCAATTTATTAAGTGATTTAGGTGGTTTTATGAACTAATTAATATTAATTATTTAATCAATTAAGCCCAAATTATAAATCCAATTAAGCCTTAAACAAAAGCCCATAAATCATGAAAATATTGAGATGCATAAACATAACATAATCTTGCCTTAAAAAAGCCTTAATGTAATTAGGCTCAGAGATTAATTAAATAAATAGGGAAAATCATCAATTACACATAAAATACCCAAAACCAATTGAGGATTTTGATTTTATTGAAATCTCTTTATTTGCTGAGAAAAAAAGTGCTTGATCAAATTTTTTAAACATTCACGCTAATTATTATGTTTTTCTAAAGTTCTAGATTAATTAAATAAAAGCCCACTAAGGTAATTTTGAGAAATAATTAGAACCAAGGGTCATAATTAAGTTCTCTAGTCACTCTTACTATTTTAATGTATAATTAGGTTTATCTAAGTAATTTTTTAATTTTCTTAATTTTAAATAATTATTTAATATATAAAATGATTAATTAAGGTTTGAAAATTGAGATATCCTAAACTACTTAGTAAATTAACTTTAGAAAAATATGGGAGGTAAAGGCCATCCCAAGGAACAATCGCCAAGTAAATAAGGATGAATTAAGCTAAATAAGTAAAACTTCAAACCTTAATTAATCACTATTTACTTGATAAAAATTGTGGCTTTAATTTTTCCTAGATTATCCTCTTTCTTTCCAAAATGGGTGTATTTGTATTTTTAAAACTTTTCTATAAATAGTTATGATTTTTTAAAGTTATGCTTAATTAAAATATATTTTATCACTAATTAATTGATTTACTGTTGCCACCGCATCAACACTTTCCATGTGGTAGTGTGATTGGTTATTCAAAACGCCTACATGTCTACATTGATAATGGACATGTTGTTTTCTCAACTATTTGATCTCATATTTAATGGTTAAGATTAATTGTATGATCTAATGTGATTAATTATGTCCATTTTAATCATGTAGAACAGATAGCAGATGATCCATCGCCAACCCTCGATGAGAGACAAATACCATCTACCTTTTGTAGCTCAACCCGAGCTCATCAAAGCTCATTCAATGGCAAAATTGAGTGCAAATTGATCAAAGGATGATTATAAGAGGATCCTATTATTAGATTCATGTCAAACCAAAATTTTGTGTACAAGAAACTATAGATCATATAATTTCTAAATTTTACCAATATTTTTCTCACTAGAGCTACAGACCTGTGGCCCAACTACTAAGGTAGCTTTGCCTTGAAGTGGTGAAGTCCTATTGGAGATATTTTGAGCTACCTCCTCAACTATCCTCTAGAAAAATGCGCAAAGCTTACTAGAGTTGGTGCCTTGTGTCACTTAGATGAAAGTGGAAATTGATTCATTTTGATTCACCAGAGTGAGGGGAAGGAGTGGGTAGAGTTAATTTTAATTTGATGGAGTTTGAGTGAGGTTAGATGGAGATGCTGGGGTTGAGGTGAGGCATGGTCTTGCTGTGAGTGCATGGGGAGCTCTAGGGAAGCTTAGGGATTGAGAAGCATGCTCTAGTGATGATGTGTGATGAGTTTGAATATGGGAGAGGGGGTATACTCTCTTCCCAAGTGAGCCAAGCAATGAGATTGGTTTTGGGAGCCATCTAGTAGATGGGGATGGCGAATGGTATGGGACTTATGTGGTGGAGGTGCTTTAGTGGTTAGGATGGTTTGGTTTACCATAGGTAGTACACCTCCTTAGAAACTAATGGGTTGGAAAGGTGAAGAGGTTCTCCCTTGGTCAAGGGTTGAATCCAATAGCTTTGGTTAGTGGTCTTATGTCCAAAATGGCCAAAAGCCATGGGCTAAGAAGTGGGTAGGTTTTCCAAATGGGTATTTTGTATTATTTAGAACCCTTGGTTCATTTGGTTTGAGTCAAATCAGAATCACCATGGGTTGGGTTAACTTGGACAAGTTAAGATAGACTTAAGGATGAGTCATGCCAAGTTGGTTAGGTTTGGCTCAATTTGACCCTTATAGGTCAATTTGAGTTCAAATGGGTTAGGTTGATAAATTGACCAAATTAGTTCAAGAGGCCTATAGGTTATATTTGAATGGTCATTTGGAATGTGTTGGTGTAATTTATTTGATTTAATTAGAAGTAGATTTGAATTTGGATCATTTAAGTTCAATTGGGTCAAATGGATTAAGTTGACCAATTTGGTCAAATTGGCCAAATTGAGTTAGGTAAAGAGTTGAGTTATGTTTAATTGATCATTTGAGAGTAATTCAAAGTTTCAATTTGAATTGATTTTGATTAGAATAGGGTTTGGTTAAATTTAATCCTTCAGGTTAAATTGTGCTAAATGGGTCAATTAATGAGGTTAGATCAAGTAGAGTTCAATTGATGGTTAGAGAGTATTCAATCAATTTATGATTCATTGGAGGTGTTATCTAAACACCTTGTGTATCTCACCATTTGATTTGATGATAAAAAATATTATGTAATAAGAACTAATTATTTCTTTGAAAGATAAATTATTCACATTAATCATTATAAATATTATTCTTAATTTAGATCTATGTTGATGATAAATTGTATTCTTAAAGCTAAAAATCATTTATTTAAAATTTTTTAAGAAATTTAGTAGACTCAACTTGATTAGTAAGACTGAGAAAGTCATATTAGCTAGACTAGGATAGTTTGAGAATTTTCTAAGACTTACAATACTAAGCAAAATAAGAGCTCAATAAAATAAAATTAATAATTTAATCATTTTAAAATATCTTATTTAAATTTATCCATCTTTTTCTACATTTAAAGTTATTTCTTTAACTATTTCTTAAATTATCCATTTTGGATAACATAAATTACTTACATGAGTTTAATTATCATTTAGTGTGCTTTCAAGAAAGATGAATTTATTTCATACTTTCTCTTATTATTTCTATGCTTAATTATATTACTTATCCATTTATTTTTGCATGAAAATAAAATTATTCAAGAATTATCCTAATTATTCTTTTTCTCTCTCATATCCTTTTATTTTCTCTCATATCATCTTTATTTTTTTGGTAATATTTTGGTTAAATTTTTTAAATATTTTTTTAATGATAAAGCATGTAAGATTTATTCAAATTATTTCCATAATATGCCCCTTATTTATTTAAATTTCAAAAGTCCATTTATTTGAATTTTGAATTTAAATTCTTTTGAATCCAAATTGAATATTCATTGCCATATTAATGTAAAATTAGGCTATTCATTTATAGAGTGATTTGGCAGACCTTATCATGGTTTATTTCAACAACATGAAATTTAATTGAATTTTAATTTGAAATTCAAATCAACCATGTATTTATACACTTTCCTAATTTATATATTTATTTTAGAAGATACCATGGCCTGCCCATAATTTCCTCATTTTAATTAATTTTAATGATGTTTAGATTTCAAAACCCTTTTAATTTAATCTCTCTTGATTGAATTTAAAGTGATTTTCATTTATTTGGGCTTATTCCATACATGGAAAGTTTTGGCTGAATTTATTTTGGATTTATTTTATTTTATTATTAAATTTGAATATTACACATATTTATTTCCAAAATAATTTTTCTCTTTATGGAATGATTATGGACGGCCCCCATGTATTTAATTTAAGTTATTCTAATTTTATTTGAATTAACTATGCTTAGATTAAATTTAAATCCAAGGAGCCATGTATAATTGCACTTTCCAAAAATTAAATCTTTATTTTTGGAAATTCTTTGGCTAACCCCTTCTTTATGTGATATAATTAATTTAATTTAATTTTAAATTCAAATATATTCTTTATTAATATCCTATGATTATAAATTAACTAATAAATATTTATTAAAAATTAATCCATGCATGAAAATCTTTGACCCATTGCATTATGGTTAAATTAAATTATTTTTGTTTAAATTGTTTCAAATTTGATATCTTCACTAATTAAAATCTCTTCATTTATTTAAATGGCATTTAAACTCATTCCCTCTCAAGTTTTGACTGACCAAATACTATTTAGGTTGAATTTGTATTGAATTTTTACACCATGAGCTTTAATTTTTAAAATTTGAATTATTTCCTTGAGAACTTTTGTCTCTCATTTTTCATCCCTTCCTCTATTGCCTTAGCTGAAATTCTCTTGGCATAAACTCTATTGAAAGATTGAATTTTATGACTTAATCCCTCTTGATTGTCTCCACCTTGTCCAAACATATGCAAGTGATTTTCTTGGAGTTAAATTGCTAAAGCTCATCTCTCTTCTTCAGTCTTTCAACTATATTCAAATGGACACCTTCCTCAACTCTTTCAAGCCTCATTTTTATCCTTAGAAATTTCACATTAATTGATTTCATTTCTTACATACAAAGGCTTGAGTAAGAGTATTTATTTTATTTCAATCTTTTCAATCATTGGTTTTATTGGTTTGGTTTGGATTAAAAGATTTATGTTCTTTATGGTTAAGATTTTTCTGTATTATCTTTTTATTCATGATCAAGTGATTCCTTTTAGTTTGATTGATTTGAAATAATCACTTTTAAACTTCTCATATTAATTTTCTTTCATAAATGTTATATTCAAAATATTTGACATTCATGTTGTGTTACTAAAAGGATCTTCTTTAACATTGGCAAAGATTTTCGAAAGTCCTTTTAAAAGCATCTTTCAAGAAACTTTCAAGTCATAGATCTCTTTACATACACATAAAGGACTTGAGTGAGAAAAATACTTTCAATTATTCTTTTAAATATTTAAGTTCATTGGTTTGATTTGAATGAAAAATTTTATGTGTTTTAATGTCAAAATATTCACTTAATTTCTTTTCATTCTACTTTCAAAAGTTTTGAAAGATTTTATTTTGGTTTGATTAAATTAATTTCATAAATAAGAAGTCAATTTTATATTATTTGTTTTAAAGCATTTATTGCATAACTTATTTGAATTATACTTTCATGCAAATGTTTTTATCTTGCATGTGATGTGATTTCATACAGCTCTTCAAGTTCTTTCATTTCAAGACTTTATTTTTTTTAAAGTAAATTAATTTCTTTTAAGACTTATTGGCTTCAATTATTTTATATAAAGTCCATATTATTACTTTAACTTTAATTAAATAAGAAATTTAATAACCTTGAGCTCTCTTTACTATTTTTCTAAATATTATGTTAATTGGATTTTGAGAGCAAAATCTTTTTAAATTGAGAGTTAGACACTTTGTATCTCTTCTTCTTTTATTCTCTTGTGCTTTGATGGGGTTATACTTTTCCTTGTAAGAAAGTATGGTGTTGGGTTGTACTTGATTTTATAGAATAGTACATGTTGGTGTAATCTTTCTCAATATAGAAAAACATAAGAGATTGGTTGTAATCTCATTTGATTAATGAATTCCTAGTCAGGGTGACTAGGCATAGACATAAGCCAATTTTTCAATTTGATCAAACCAAAGAAAAAATCTTTGTTACTCTTATCTCCTTACTTTTTTTGCATTTATTTTAGTTGTTTCTTTAATCTTTCATTATAAATAACCTTATATATTTTGTAATTAACTTTTCTATAAAATTTTAAAACTAAGTTTTAATTTGATAATTTTTTTAAAATACCAAATTTCCTCCCCACCCCCAATCTTGGGTGCCATAGCCTTTTAACAGGAGGCTCTGCAATTTGACTTTGAATGAATTTGGACTCAATTTAGTTCTTTTGGTGAAATTAGGCCAACTTTGATCAAATGGTTAAATTTACTCAATTGGATTTAATTAATTATAATTAAGAGATTAGTCATGATTAACAATCATTTTGGATGTGATTGGATGTATTGATTTGGTTTAATTTGAATTGACTTAAGATTTGACTCAATTTAGTCTTTTAGGCCAAATGAGCCAATTGGCTTGGTTAAGTACAATTGGGGTCATTTGAGTGTTGGAAGATGTTCAATAGTGAATTTGGAGTTGATTGATGGCTTTGATTGCAATAAATTTAGCTTAGATTAGTTTTTTGACTCATTCAGACCTAACAGGTCAAATAGGTCAAGTTGGGTTATTTGGGTCAATTGATGAAATTGAATCAGGTAGGATGAAATAGAATGTTTAATTAAGTGTTGAGGATGATGAGAAGATTTGGAATGATTTAATTTGGCTTAAATTGAGTTGAATTGAATTTTATCCTCATAGAATTCAAATAGGTCAACTTGGAGTAAGGGTCAATTTGGCTTAGTTAGATTTAATTGAATTATAATTAAGGTTCAAACAAGTTCAATTGAAGTTTAAATGAGTTTGAATGAACTCAATTTTAATTAGATTAGATTAAATTTTAATTTATCTATCTTAAGCCCAAATAGGTTAGATTAGGTCAACTTGGCCATTTGCCCAAATTGAATCCTAATAGGTCAAACTATATGTGGGGATAATTAGTATTGGTTGAGATTTAGTTCATAAACAATTGATGTATGTTTGATGAGTTGGTTTGATAAATGGTTTAATTGGGTTATAGAGTAGGTGGGCACTACCTATCTTAAGTTGAGGCCTAACACTAGGGTTGAATCCTACAAGTCTCTAGGCTTAAGAATAGTATTCTCTTAATCATTAGAGGTGTTCTTGTACTAGGAAGACCTTAGTGTAGATAGATCCTATGTCTAAAGAGAGGATGATTAACCTCACTCCAAAAGTGAGGTCAATAATAGTCTCTCAACTTTTGTACTACAAAAACTAATTTAAAATATTTTTTTCATATGCAAATTTTTTTTTTGTAAGAATGAAACATAGATTAAGTTAGTCAAAAGTACTTTATTTACCCTCTTTTTTATTTTGAGCCAATAACATTCCCACCGGTTCTTCTAAGGTGGTTGTGTATAAAATTAAAGGTTTTTCCTAATATTGAAAAGCTAGTATGAGTGGTTTTAATAAATATTTCTTAATATCATCTAGAGTTGCTTAATAAGATTAATCTTATATGAAATTGACATCATTTCTAAAGAAGATAAATAACGTCAACAAGTTAGAAATAAATAGTTTTAAGAAACTTAACTTCCACTACAATAGTCTTAGTTTGTTAAGACTTTTTTGGCATTTCCATTCTAGGATTGCTTCTATTTTTACATGATTTATTTCAATGCCATGATATAGCATGATAAATTCCAAAAACTTATTAGAAATAACTCCAAAGCACATCTTAATGGGTTCAATTTTAACCCCATGATTATGAAATCTTTGTTAAATTGTTTGAAGGTCATTCATATGATCATAAATTTCCTTACTCTTTAATACAATATCATTAATATATAACATTTTTTACTTCATAGTGTAATAATTCACTAAAAATCTAGGTCTTGGTGCATTAGTCTGCCTTTATAATAACAAATATTTATAGGAGCTAGAAGACTATATGAAGTTCATCTTTTAGGGCTATTTTTATTTGATCTTAACCTAAAAACCCATCCATGATGGAAAATATAGCATTTGTAGTGGCTATGTCAATCATTATTTCAATAATTTGGTGAAGAAACTCATTCTTAGTACAACCCTTATTCAAATCATGATAATCAATGCAAACTCGAGTTTGTCTATACTATTTAAAATTTAGGATGATACTAACAATCCAAGTATGGTACTATTCTTCTCAAATGATGTTGACATCAATAATTTTTTCATCTCTTGCATTATAAATTTATAAATGTTAGGTCTCATTCTTCATGGTGCTTATTTTACCAAAGTTTCATTGAAATTTATTGACAATTTATAGGATTTTATTTATTGAGATAAATCTAACATCTCAGAATAAATTTAAGCAAAGAAATCTTGATAATATTTCAATATTTAAAAAAAATTAATGCCATTTCAATAGAAAATGATTTTCTGATGAATGTAGGATGATGATCTTCATCAATAGCTAAATTAACATCATTTAGTTACTCAATGGTGGAAGAGATACCTTCCCTATGCTTAAGTGGTAAGTTGTCTTCATGAGATTCTTATGCTTAATTAGTAAAATAAGCATGAATAATGGTATTGCAATAATAATGAGGTAAATTTTTGGTTATTGAAACTCAATACTCTTTTTTCTCTATTTATGCACATTCTCCATAGTCTATGACATTTTATGGCACGATTTCTCTTCCAAAAAAAGAATTACCTTTCCTAATAATTTGGAGATTAATAGGAAGAAGAATAATTATCAATGATGCTATCTTCTATTTCAATAGAACTATCAAACTAAAGTATAGGAAATTTCTTAACTACTTCAATATGCACAATATAAAATAGTGCTGGTGTTTCTTCACATTTTTTATTAGACTCATATAAATGGTCTTCAATACTGATACCTTAGTAACATTGATGGATGATAGATTGTGGCAAAAATTCCTAGGGATAGTAGTGATTTTCAATAGTTGATTTCAAAATTGAGTGATATCAAAGCATTGAAACATAAATGTACTTGTAACATTTACTGTAAGTCTTAATGTGCTTTTGGAATGGGCTATTAACTTTAAATTTTGGTTTGCTATCATGAAGTCTTAATTTTTTCATATGGGAGTGTAGGAAAGCTGCCTTATTCGACTTTTTTTTATTTAACTCTTGAAGATTTTTATTAAAAGGAAAGATGATGGAGGAGCATGCTCAAAATTTACCATTATTTATCGCATGATGAGAGGACACCTTTATGGGAAGAAAGTATTCACCATCATCATATATGTTGTTCTCATTTTAAAAAATGGATGTAAATCACCAAGGATGGTGGCCTCTCCTCTATGGGTGTCCTTGATGCATTGCTCCAAAGTAGGCATCATTCCATATTCATGCAACCAAGGTTGTCCTAGCAATTTTCCTGAAAGATATATTAGGATATATCACATAAATTTAGCTTTAATTTTAAATTCATTAAATTGTAATGGTAATGTGATAGATCCTAAGTTCATTAGCCATCATAACTGAAATTATGTAGCACAAGTCAATCATAATATAACTTCCATGTATGTAAAGATAAGACTTCCAAAGTTTGTATAGTAATAACATTCATCGAGGACTCAAGATCTACTAAGATCTTATTGATATTGTTCTCGTAGAACATGATGTCACATAAAATGGTCTACTATGATTAGTGATTTTTAAAAATAAGTTTGCATCTGAAAATCTAATAGATAGAAGTTCATCTAAAGAAAGAGTTTCCTTCATCTTTTCTTCTACAAAATATGCTTGAAAAATTTATGGTTCCAATAGAAATTTTATCTAATTTTGACACATCTCAGGCAACAACATGGGAGCATCTTAAATGCTTAACAAAACATGAAGCCTTGTTAAGTGGGCAAGAATTATAGTGCAATTTGACTTACTTTTTGAATTTAGATGGATTTTGAAGACTCATTATGGAGAAAATTTATGACACCACATAGAGTTTAGGAATTTCTTATTTGGATGATCAAATGCATCATTAAGGAATAAACATATTATCTCAGAAGATAAACATGTCACCTTTTAATAGATTCGATCATTTAATAAGAGACTCTTAAGGCTAATGGGTCTTTTGTGTATGAGAGATTTTCCTTGAACTACATGTAAAAGTAAAATAGGGTTTAATTTAAACTGGGTTCATGGTTCCCTGTAGAGGCAAGCCCCTAAAGTTAATTACATCTTAAGAAGGGTCTCTTCTTGAGAATACTCTTGATTAAAGAAATGAGTTGTTATTTCTAAAGATTTCTAAGTTGATTCTCAAAGGATTGATTTTTGGAATTTTCAATTAGGAGTGATCCAAATTAGAGAGAGTTATTTTGGAGGCCAAACAAGATGAAGTAGGAAATGCCTATTGATACTAGGATGCCTAGTAGACATTTCAACTATCCTATAATTGGGCTTTAAATTTTAGAATTTAATTTAAATTTTGAGTTGACATTTTTTTAGAAGTCTAGGACTTATATTCTAATAGCACTAGACTATAGAAATGCCTAGGGTTGAAGACTTATTTTTAAAAAGGATTCTTTAGAACCTAGTCTACAAGTGCTTCTAACACATGTCAGATGCTCAACCAAATTTCATTTTTTTTTGAAATTATCAACCATTCCTCTCGCTTGAGCGAATTAGCCTATCCCTGAATCTTATGGACTTACAACCTGCTTGGAGAGTGCTGCCAGCTAACACCACCTTAACGCATTTTAAATTCATGAACCAAGTCTCATGAATGCAAGATGGTTGGGCTGTTGCATTTTTAAAAAAGGAATCTATGAACTTAGACTCACTCCTTAATCCCTAGAATCATGTAAGGTATGAAATGCACTTAACTAATGCACATTTTTCAAATTTTTTTAAATGTTTTGTTTCAAGTTTCATTTAAGGTCTTGGGTATGCAAGTATATGCCTAATTTCATGCAATTAAAAATGATTATGGGCTAAATCAATAACAGAAGGCAGGCTTCACTAAGAAGGTGGTCATCCTCGCAGGTCAGATGCCCCTTAGGTGTAATGGGAGAAGTTACCCAATTTAAGAATTGAAGAAAAATGATTTCATGGTTTAAAACATGATTATTTATGATTGATTTTATGTTTTGTCTAAGGCTTTAGTTTATGTGAGGTTTCAAATTTTCTTTTGTTTTGTTTTAATTTTTTAGATTTAAGTTAGCTATAAAATTTTATTTTTCCTTTGAGCCTAATCGTCCAGGCATTCAATCACAGGAAAGCACAACATAGAATGAAACCTAGAATAGTATATTGATTCTATTACACACCCAAAAGTAAATAAAGCTAATTTAATTTAAGAAAAAGGCCAATGCGGGTGGGTATCGCTGTACAACCCAAAGGAAGAGCCAAATGATCAGCCGAGCTCTGCCCTTATACAGCCCAACCTAGAACTATAGTTTAGATCTATTGGTCTTATTTCCACAATAGTCTTCTTCGTTAGGAACATCCATTGAGCTTCACAAGGGACCACCGCACCTATCTTCTAGTAGGGTTAGCTCTTGCTAATCTTCGACCCCATAGATCCTAATCTAATTTCAAGCTCAAATTTACATTTTGATTTCAAAATTATTTTCTAAGCAATACAAAATGAATATTAAGAAATACAAATAGCACATAACAATTATATTTCACAAACATACGGGCTTAGCATTAGCTGCTTGCCAAACCCACCTATTCTATAGGCTATGCTTAAGGATTTAAGCATACCGGAAGGAACATCATTTTTAATTTTATTTATGATAACAATCCTTTCTAGAATAACCCCTTGTAGAAGATAATGTTAGATCTAGAAAGAATGTCCTATCATCTAGTCTAGCGGTCAAACAATCCTAGACATGTAGTTTAAACCAATACACCACAAAGATATGTGAAGCACATCATATCAAAATACATCTCAAGGAATCATAAAATATCATAGATTGGCCTAACCTAAGTCTAGGGTCCATGATCTAATGATCTAGTGTGTGAAGAAGATAGGCTTTTGTGTAGGGGTGTAAAAGAGCCGAACTTGAGTGAGTTGAACCTTTGTTCATGTTCGGCTCGTTTGAAAATTGCTTTTTTTTGTGTTGGGCTCATGTTTGAATGACTCAAAATTTCACAGTTCGTGTTTGGCTTGAATTGTTTGAAATGGCTTGTATCAGCTCAAAATGTAATAATCTAAAAATTTTATAAAAGGGAGGATTCAATTGGGCCAATCTTTTGCATAACAAAAGCTTTAACCATTAAGCCATGCTTGTAGTTATGATATATATATATATATATATATATATATAATATGGGCCAATCTTTTGCATAACAAAAGCTTTAACCATTAAGCCATGCTTGTAGTTATGATATATATATATATATATATATATAATATAATATTCTATTTTGAGCTAAATTGAGCCAAACACAATCAAACAAATAATTATTCATGTTCGGTTCATTTATAAATTGAGCTTGAAATATTTGTTCGTGTTCAACTCACTTAGTTAATGAATGAGCCTAATGAGTTGTTCGTGAACAACGAGCTTTTTTGACAACCCTACTTGTGTGGTAAGGCTTTGCTAGGCTTCTTCAATTTAAGTTTCAATTTGGAGTTTGAATTTATTTGAATTTTACCTTTGGTTGGTTTCAATTCAAATGATTTAGTGATTTAGTTTCCATTTTTAGGTTCACTTTTATTTGGTTAAAGTGATGTTTAGATTTTTAAGAATGAAGAGTAGAATGAATTCCACTTTTGGATGAAATCTATTCTATTTTACATCCAAACTCCTAATGAAATGAAATCTTCATCCTAAGATGAAGATCCATCCCAAAGGTCTAACTTAGATCCTTAAGTATCTTAATTAATCCTTTTGATTTCATTTATTTTGTTTGAATTTGGATTGATGTTTCATTTATTTACTTTGAAATTTAATTTGGATTTTTTTCTCGGTTTATATTTCAATTTAGTTTGGTTTGAATTATTTCATTTGATTTTATTTAAATTGGTTCATTTGATTTAATACATTTCATTTATTTTATTTGATTTAGTTTGATTTGGTGTTTTGACTTTGGTTTGTTTCATTTGATTTGTATTAATGTTTTGGATTAAGTTATGTTGGTTTCACTTAGTTTGATTCTTGTTAACTTCGAGTATTTAACATTAAGGTTTTATTTATTTCATTAAAACTCAAATTAAGCCTAATTTGATGATCATTACTTGAGGATTTCAATTTTCATTGATTCCTCTCTGAAAGATGTTTCAAAAGAGTGTTCATTCATAATTTTTGGACATTTGATTGATTTATTATGATTTAATTAATTTTTGGTTAATTATTTGAATTATTTAATACATTTAATTATTTAATTAAGCCAATTTGTATTTTATTAAGCTTGGATGAGTTCTATTACTATTTTAATGTTCATTAAGGTTCATTAAGGGCTGTTTGGGATCAATTTTTTTATTTTTATATTGATTTTGAAAACAAGTTTGTTTGAGTATTTTTTATATGGTTTTATTTTTTATTTTTAAAAACAAATAATGTTATTTTTAAAAACACTCATAACATCTAAAAGATGTTTTGAGTATTTTTAAAAATAAGAGCTATAATAAAAAAAATTTATTTTTAAGCAAAACATAAACAAAACAAAACAAAAATATAAAATATAAAATAAAACAAAGTGATCCCAAATGGCCCCTAAGTCTATCTAAGGTTGTTTGATTTATTTTCATTAATTAATTCATTTTATATTATTTTATTTAATTAAAATTGAGGTTTAGGATTTGAAATTTCATTTCTCAAGAATTACACTAAAATAATTCATGAACATTTTTCATAAGGTGTGTTTTAACATCAATTTTAGTTCCTCAAAGAATCATTTCAATTGGATTAATGGTTTGTCATTAATTAAGGTTTAATTGATTTAAATTAAACTTAAATTAAGGCTTAAATATCCAAAATTAATTATGGATTTTAATTTTTATGGATTACTCTCATCAAGATAAATCCATAGAGCCCAAGTTTGCATTATTTGGATTTATATTTATTTGTCTATGAATTTTTAAATTTTTTATGATTTTTAATTATTTTTAATCAATTTTAAAGGGAGTAGTCGTATTCTAACGATCGGCTAACATGGAAGCTGTAGTAGTGCCAAGCTGTAGTAGTGCCCCCGCCATGTGGCATGGTGTGAGTGGGCCGTGTGGAATAATACTCGATCGTCTGATTGAAGATCATACAATCCCGATCGATCCACAACATCCTTAAGGGCTTAAATCAAGCCGTTCGCCTAAATCAAGGCCATCCGTTCCTTATACAAGGATTAGACGGTCCCAATTCAATCTCGTATTTCATTGGCAAAAGACGAACATTGTCCATCTTTTTTTCCTAATCTCCAATGATCGTTGGTGATTTGCATCATGACTTCGATTTGAAATGATCAGTGATCGATTTGTGACCCATCTATATGGTTTGATCCACTTGAATATCAAATTCCTTTCAAAAAAAGGCCAAAATTGATGACCTAAAGGCATGATGAAAGAGTGTACCTTGATAGAAATCACCAGTGATGGGATCGACTCCATTAGCTTAATTTCGACTTGATGAAGGTTTGGATGAAGTTTGATGGCTTGCCTCCCCGTGGATTGATCCCTAGACCAACTTCAGTTTGATTTTTCGGCGGTCTCGACCATTTTTTGGCATGCCAGCGGAAAGGGGTCAGGGGTGGTGATCCGTTTGAGGTCAACTCAATCTCTATATGGTATTAGAACCTTCAATTTGATGAAAGAGACTCCCCTTTGAATTTCACCATTAAAGATGCTCGGTTTCCATCCATTCGCCGGCATGCCAGCAGCGAGAGGCTAGGGGAAGGGTCCCCTCCATCTCTTGCCTTGGTGGACATTTTAAAATGAAAAGGGGGAGGGAATAGGCTCCCCCTCCCCTCTTTCCTTGGATGGCTAAGAACCTCATTTATGGACTTCTAGGTGGCTAGAATCTGACCACCGGTGGTAGCAAGGTCAGCCAAGGGTTGGATTCAATCCCCCTTGGCCTTGTGACCATGCTTGAATGAGGATTGGGAAGAAAGGATGCCTACTTTCTTCTTCATTTTCTTCTCCTTCTTTTTGACTTCTTACCTTGGAGAAAGCAAAGTTCTATTTTGCTTCTTACTTGGTGGCCTTCAATTGATGGTAGCTATATAATCTCTCTTGGACAAGAGGTGGGATGAGGCTTGTTTAAGAGCGGAAGTGAGACTTATTTTCTTCTTTTATTTTTTATGAATTTTGAAATCCTCTCTTCTCATAATTCCACCACATTTTTATGGTTGATAACATCACCATTAAAGTTTTTAGACTAATAGATGGCTGTCCATATCAAACTCAAATGAATTTGAGTTCAAGTTTAGACCAATTTAACTTGAATCGGGAATTGAATCCAAACACACTATTTGGATTCAAAATGTTTGGATTTAATTTAATTCTTGTAGTTTTGGGTTCAATCATCTTCAGTTGATAATTAATTGAGTTTTGATTTAATTAGTTCATTTAACTTTGAATTAATTTTGAATTTCATTTCACTTTGACCCATTTAGCTTAAATGGGTTAAGTTTGGTTTCAATTGAGTTCAAATGACTAATTTGACTCAATTGGATTAGGTTTGGACTCCAATCATGCTTGATCAGATATGTGAGATGATTTAAAATGATTAATTTTATTTAATTTTAATTAGATTTCATTGTGATCCCATTTGACCCAAAGTGGCTTAATGGGTTTAGCTTGGGGTTATATTATGTTTAAGTATCATTTCCAAATTATTTTGAATAATTAAATTAAATAATTTAATTTGGGTTTAAACCCAATAGGATCCACCTAAGTCAAATCTATGCTAAATGGGTTGACTAGTTTTGACTTTGATTTGGTTTCTTTGTTTTAATTTGATTTCAATTTTGTATATTTGGATTTATTTTTGTTTTAATCCAAATTAAAAGATTGGGTTGATTCCACCTAAGCCAATTAGGTTATATCAAACTCAAAGATGATGCCCTAGGTCACTAAGTATAGTGTCTTAAGCATTGAATTAGAAGATTCTTATTCAAGATTAGGACATCCTAATTATTGATTTCAAAATGATATTAACCTCATTCAAAAATGAGGTCAACACTCATCAAGAACTTTAAACAAGATTTTTTCCCTTTATTTGTCTTAATATTCATGCAAGTTGGAAGAACTTTTTCACTTCTTAATTGAACTTCATGTATTTCTTCTCTTCAAAACTAAAAGTCAAAATCTTCATTTGAACAATCAACTCTAAATTCTAGCTTGAAAACACCTCTAGCCAAAATCAACATAGGTTCTTTAATCTCTTTATCAAAGGATTGAATCATATGAATAGTGATTGAGAGATGATATGATGAAGATGATTCATCTATGTCCTCATAAATGAATATGAATTTGTTGATAAAAGTTCTTTATTTTATATATTTATTAGAAATTTCAACTTTACTTATGCTCACACTTCAACCAATATTTGAATGTGATACAATTATTGATAATGTCCCCCCCAACATAAATGATATTTAGTTATTCCAACTTTACCTTTCTTCAATCCTGAGAGTTGCATCTCTAACTATAATAACATTTTAAAAATTTTTTGTTGATTGCTTTCATAAATGGATTAAATTTGTCTGATTTTTCTTAAAATGTTCGATTTGTTTAAGTAGATGAAGATACAATGGTTTTTTGATGTGTGTGTGTGTGTGTGTGTATTTGTTGATTCCTTGGAGAGGTCATGGTTGTTGTTTCTTCACTTCTCTTAGAAGTTTGAGAAGGATTTTCAATTTTTCTTTATAATTATCTTCTTTGAGGATCAAAGAAGATGTCTTCCCGTAGAGATTTAAAACTTTCATGAGAAATTTTGCAAAAATATTGATAGATGAGATCTTTAAAAGCAAAGCTATTGGTGTAGTAATGAAATCAAATAGCAACTGAACAACATGATTTTTTTAGATGGTGGCTTGCATTTAATGTCCATATTCTTCTATTTTATATAAAATCCATTGATGACATAAAAGGCTTCTGCTCAGAGGTCATGAGGTTATGTATGTTTACTTGTTTATGAAATCTCATGAATCTTTTGATTAGAACTTCTTCCAATTCTTCAAAACTCTTAAATCAGCCATTGGATAATCTAATATACCACAAGAAGTCAAATCCTAATAAAAAAAGGGCAAAGAGACACAATAAGAACATTGTTATTATCATTTTTGCAACATAAAGCTCTATATTGAGCAAGATGTTGCCTGGGTTTGTAGCTCTAATGAATTGCATGAAATGTGGTTACTCTTGCTTAGGAGGATGTGAGTCCCTATGCTTTCTTCCTAGCTTAATCATCACAAACTGATGGGCCTTTTGTCAGTTGGGTATAACTTATTATGCACCAATAGACCACCCCAATGACTAACCTTGCTTAAGAAGATGTGAGACTCCAAGCTTTCTTCTTGAGCTAGTCGATGTATACTTACTAGGTCTAAATATATATATCCAAGGATTAGTGTAAGACCCTCAACAACTCCTCTTCCTTTTAACTATGTACCACTAGTTTAGGATTAGTCTTCCTTTGTGACTTCTCACTTAGTAGTCACCCTAGGTTGGATAGTAGCTCTTTAGCTTACAATAAACTATCCCAATGATCAATTCCACTTAGGAAGATGTGAGTCCCTAATGCTTTCTCCCTAGATTGATTATCATAAACCAATGGGCACCTTAGGTTAGCTAGTGTTTTCTTTACTGATAGCAACCCACCTAGTGGATAGCACCATTTAGAAGGATGTGAGTTCCTGCCCTTTCTTCTTGAATTAGCCACCATATACTTATAGGATTTATATGCTTAGGGATTAGGATATGACCCTAGAGGCTCATTTTCTTATGGGCATTCTATTTACATTATGTCTTCATGACCCCACTTTAACATATTGATTGGAAAATTTCCCTCTCCTAGTAGCCACTCTTTTATTTGGATAGCATCGTTCTACATATGTGTGGAATATCCATTTAGGTTAGTAAATCTATGGTAGGTCAGTGTTAAATAAACAAATAAAATGAACAAAAATAAAATATTATGAGGATTAGGATAAGACCCCTAGTGGCACCTTTTCATAAATAGGCATCCTATTTTCTTTGATAGTGTTTGCAAAACTCCCTGTAGCATTGACCTCAACTACATTAAGTTAAGATAAGACCTTGAGTTGATCTCACCTTAAGTCAAGTTCAACTTACTGCATAATCAATAGGCCACCCTAGTGGTTGATTCAACATAGAAAGATGTGAGTCCTTGAGCTTTCTTCCTAGTTTATACATCATAAACTGATAAGCAACCTTTCGATTAGATTTTTTCTACTGTATAGATGATAAACTATCCCATTGAGTTAGTAAATCTAAGGTAAGCCCAGGCTCTGGTAACCATTCCTCAGTGTGATTTATTCCAAACTGATTGGGTTAGGATCATGCCCTCAAGTACACTTTCCCAAGTGAGTACTCTAGGTTTGGATAAAGCCACTGCTACCTCTCTCTTAATAATTACCCCTTTAGGTTGGGTAGTGTTGTTCAACAGAATAAATTAACTACCCATTTGGGTTAGTAGACCTAAAGTAGGTCTAGGCTCTATAGATCTTCCTTAGCGTGGCCCATCATAAACTAATAGGGTTCTTATCCAATCAATAAAATAAATCAAAATCAAAATCAACATTAATCACTAAATCAAATAAAGTTAATCAATGAGATAAATTAAACCATAATCAAAATTTAATAAAATTTTGAACAAATTCTTATCCATTCCTTTGGTATGAATCAACCAATAATCCAATCAAACTCACGCAATCCCCAATAGTTTCCCCTATGTGTCTTCAGCATGAAGCCAATTCTCAATAAATCGAACAAATTTATCAACCACCATCCATTCCCCAACATGAAACAATAATATCAGATTTGGTGTTCTTTAAACATATTACAAAGGTAGATCCAGTCTCTTGAGAGAACACAATATATGATTAATCGAGCAAGTAACTTTGATCCCTTAAATGCTATTCTAAATGTTGAAGCTAAGATTATCAATCCATGTCTTATTTATACTTATGATTCCTAGTCTTCTTGGGTTCCCCAAAGATCTAAAGCAAAATGGCTATCTCATGGAGAATATGATCTAAAATTTATGTTTGGAAAAATTAGAGGGAGAAAAAACTTTAACATTAAGGAGCTATCCTCAGATATGGGTACTTATTCTTTAGAATTTAAAATTATAGAATCTATCTCATATAACATTTATAATCTATTTAAGTATCCTGGGTACTTGCTCCAAAACTCCCATTATATGGAAAATTTTGATTCCTCAAACAATTTTGTTTGGTGGCTCCCATAAAAGCCATTTTCCCCTCTAGTTAGGTACATGTTGCTATGATTTGGATGTGCTTAGTTGTTTGGTCAATGCCAATATGTGTGGTGTGCCCTATTAATTTCAACACAGCTTTGGGGGTCCTTTTGTTGACATTACTTTTGGAGTGAGGTTGACCATCTCCTATTTAAACTTAGGATTCATCTAGATACTAAGGTATTCCTAGAGCTAAGACACTTTTAGTGGCTAGGAGGATACTAACCCTAAGCTATAAGACTCACAATATTCAGTCTTAAGGTCATACCTCAGCATCAAGTGAGGCCCACCAACCCTAGACCCAAACCAATTTCAATACCACATCAAATCCTCAAGCTCAAGCCAAATGACTATAAACCAAGCCTTAACCAAGATCAATTGATTTGAAATCAAGATTGACTTAATAAGTATAATTTCTCCAAGTAGTTATATTAATATGTTGACCTAACTTAACCAATTTTGGTTTAAGGACTAAGTCTAAAATTAATTCAATCTAATTGAAATTGAGCTCACCTAAACTCATTGAAACCTTAATTAGTCAACCTAAATAATTTTAACCTAAATTGATTTATATATGTTAAATTGAGCAAAAATAAACCAAACCAAGATAAAACCAAACCAAACTTGGCATGGCTCATTCTTAGGTCCCCATTGACCTATCCAAATGGACCCAACCCTAGGTGAACTTGATTCAGCCTAAACCAAGTGAACCAAGGGTTTCAAATAGGATAAAAATCAAAAATAGAAAATTCTAACCCCTCCTTTTACCTTGGGCCACCTTATTATGCCTTGAGCTCCCCAATGTTGAGTAGACCTATCCCAAAGTTACTAGGCTTAGCCATTGATAAAGGTGAGGTCCCTCTCACCTTGGCAGACCCTTGGTTCACTCCCCATGAGATGTTAACTTCATGGTAGACCACCAACTCCACTAGCTACTAGGTGATGTTCACTTCATCAATCCCATGCCATTTTTGGTCAACCACCATGGCTTAAGCCAATCATTTTGGTTACTTCACATGGTGAGGAGGGTATACACATCAGCCCCCACTCAAATCAAATACACACCTTCCTTAGAGCAAGAGAGCCAATCCCTCAACTTCCCTAGAGCTCCCCATGCACCTTGTCATTAGTGAGACCAAGCCTTCCTTTAGCCTAAGATTTTCTTAAATCCAATTCTACTAAATCAACTCCAAACCTAAATTAGCTCTCCTACACCTTCCCTTAGCTTCGATGATCAAAAATGAATCGAGAAACACACAATTTGAGCACAATAAACCACTTATAAACTAACTTTGGTGAGCTCCACTATGGTGTTTGGTCAAGAGAATAATTGGCTAGGAGGTAGCTCATGGTCTTCTTAGCAGGGCATCTCCTCTTCAGGGTAAAGCTATCTTAGTTGTTGGGTCACCGATCTTTAGCTTTGGCGAGGTCAATTTTTGAAAATCATAGAAAATCTCTTAGGTGCTGGTGTTTTATGAAGAATTTTTGCATGTGAAGCAAATCGAGCTGTATGATCCCCTCAGAATCATTCTGTGATAGATTTGGAATTGATTCCACCATCTAATAAGGTTCATCATGCTCCAATCAAATGGTATAAGATGAATAATATTTGTCTTTCGCTAGAGGTCAACAACGGATTATCCGCCATTTGTTATACTAGATTAAAATAGACAGTCATGATTAAATGTGCTAGAAATATAAATTTAACCCACATAATTAATCTTCGCCATCCAATCCATGTCAGACTACTGAGGAGAAAGAGCATTAACCACCACTGAGTCAGTAGTCACGCGGGATGTTTAAGTAGCCAATCCCATGGCGTCATATGGAAAGCATAACTAAATTAATGCTGACATAGCATCAATTATGTAAATAGATTAATTAGGGATTAAAATGAGCTTTAATTAGCTAAAAGTCTAAAAATTATAAGTGATTATAAAAAAAAATCTAAAAATTTCAAATAAATTCATTTTGGAAAATTTAGATAGAGGAGAATCTAGAAAAAAATAAAAGCCATAAGTTTTATTAAGTGAATAATGACTAGTTAGAGTTTAAAGATTTATTTAATTAGCTTAATTAAGCCTTAATTATTTTATTGATTAACTTAAAATTTGGCATGATTGTTCCTTAGGATAACCTCTTCCTCCCATAATTTTCACAAGATGATTTGCCAAGTAATTAGCCTTCTTGTGCATTTAATAATTATATAAAATCAAGAAAATTATAAAAATAATTACTGAAATATAACTATGCATTAAAATAGTAAGGGTGATTAGAGAAAATAATTATGATCCTTGGTTCTAATTATTTCTCAAAATCACCCTGAAAGACTTTTATTTAATTAATTAAATCATTATTTAATGTAAAGCTTGGAAAAAAACATGGTAATTAATGCAGATCATTAAAAATTTTGACCAATATATTTTTGTGCTTACCTAATAAATAGGTTTTTAATGAATTTAAAATCCCTAATTAGTTTGGGGTATTTTGAGTGTAATTAATGATTTTTGAGTTTCCTCATTTATTTAATTAACTCTTAATTATAAGCCCAATTGTATTAAATTTTTTTGGGAAATGTTTACTTCATATTTATACATTTTTAGTAATTTTGTCATAATTTGTGGGCTAGTACTTAAGGCTTAATTGAATTTATTAGTTCTTTTGGGCTTAACTATATAAATAACTAATTAATCTTAATTAATTTATAAAAAATATCCAAATTAGTTTTAAACCATTTAATGGATAGAGATGGATCAATGGATAATTTAATTGATTTTCTCTTATCTATAAGATTAAATAACTTAAATTTAAAAAATTAATCCTTCATGAATTTGATTAAACTTGTGGGTGCTTATCTAATATATGAATGTCTTGAATTAATGAATTCAAATAGTTCATTTGATAGTGTTTGATTGCTTTGCTTTAATTATTCATAAATTTGTGTTTCTTATGCTCTCACATTCATGTTTTTGAAAATGAAATAGAAGATTGCATTTAATTATACTCCTTTGAATTAAATAGTATGGTTATTAACATTAGTAATTATCAAATTATTTTTTCAACTAATTAAAAGTTATCTATTAACCTAAATATAAATTAATATTAATAATTAAAAGTTAAATTTAATTTCTATATGTATGAATTACAATTTAAAATGTATATAGTCTAGAAACCTGAGGTCATAGGGCTACTAGTTCGAATGAGGTCTTGATATCTCATACATTTAGTATAATAGTGACACGTTCCTTGAGATTTATAGTGAAATATATATATCAAAGTTTAATTATTTTCACTCATATATTTAAAATATCCTAAAAGTTTCATAATTTCATACTTACATCCATATATGTATGCATATGTATATGAATTAACAAGTATATAGTCTAGACATCCTTGGAGGATGAGACTTTAAGTAGCCCCAAGGTCTCTGATTACCTCACTTTTCTAGCTTAACAATGTCATGTACTTATATAAATTCAATATACTAATGTGTATATATATGCATAAGATCTAATTAAGTTAACTCTTATAAAATTCTTGCATCATTTTTTACATGTTAATTAATATAAAATATATATACATTAATTCATTCATGTATCAAGTGTGAAATAATTAAAATATAAATGCATGTTTATTAAATCTAGCTATTTAATTATGCATTCCATTTAATTAAATGAATTTTAAATAATAATGAAGCAAAGTTGAGGAAATACATTTAAATTAGCCATGGTCTGATTTTATTATCTTAAGATGCCTCTCATGTTCAGATAAAATCTCTTAAGTCAAATCAGAATATATAATATAATAAAAGATTTATAACATTTCATTAAGATGATTAAAAACCATAGAATTTATCTCTTAGATGCAACCTATAGTAAAGGATTAAGGTAGATTTTATTCTTCCTTTTTCTCTTTATAATCTTAAACCAAAATGAAACCCAAATTGAAATTAATAGTTTATGTTTAAAATTCATTTAAAATTGTTAATCATATATAGTGTAACCATCCCTAGTAAGGAACTTATGCATTCATCACTAGATAATTCCAAACATTAAAGTCTTAACATGACGTACTACACTAAACCTAACACACACATTAGAGGTCCTAGTCACCAATATTAGTCTTAGGTTAGGATGGTGCTTGTTATGATGATGTAATATTTTATTTTATAAAGTTACTATTTTAGACTAGATGTTAGGATTGATTATGTGTAGTTTTGATGTTAGGTGATATTAGAACTAATGATGTCTTCTACATGGGATTACCTTATGGGATCACTATAATAATAAAAATATAAGTACTTCATGCTTATAGGTAAGGACCTAAGCATAACCCATTATGATAGGCAGGCTTGGTGACCCAAGGCAGGGTGCTAACCCCAAATATATTAAATATAACTACTTGGCTTGAATGTGAGTTAAGCTAATCTTTATTTTGTAGGTGTAGTTAAATTTTCTGTTCATAAAAATGTAATTTTATAATTGAATTAAAATTAGAGTGGGGAGGAAGCATATACTTGGGAGGCTTTATGATACATAGAGCATTAATCTATAAAGCTAAGTGAAGATGAAGAATTGAAGACCCCATAGCTTTATTTTTATTTATAATTTAATTGTAATCTGAGTTGTATATAGGTTGAGCTCAGTTACCCTTTTTTTTTCTTTTCCATGGTGTATGATAGTACTCGACCAGACCAGCCTCTTATTCTTTTAATCGATTTCTTTTTTGTTTGGTTTGTTTATTTTGATTGTGCAATAGAAAGGGTATGTTTTACATAGGTTTTTTAAAGTTTGAATGTTTGATGTATGGTTTAGATGTAGAAGGCTTTTTAATTTTTACTATAATTAATCAACTTTATTTAAAATTAATAAACTTATAACCTCACTCTAAAGCCTAGAATTTTAATCAAGAAAGATAAAATATTTATCAACCCCTTAGCTATATGTTTATATGTTCTAACAACATGCATCCATATTCTCTTCTTTTTAATATGTGAGGGTTCCACCATACAATACACAAGGGATAAGACTTGTGAGAGCAGTCCCTTCTAGTGGAGAACACCTCTTCCTATTGATTTAGCCCATAATATAATTTTATCACTCACTTAGTTATAAACTCTTTCAAGCTTGAGTCCAAAATAATAAGTCAAAAATAAAATAAAATTTATAAATTATTATCACATTAGTCTAGGTCATACTTTATAAACTAATCCTGATCTAGTCTCTTAGGAAGTGATTTTAGGACTCTAGATTCAATTCTAATAAATAACAACCTAGTCATCTTGCATTTACATAAGATTAGTTAACTAATTTTGAATCATAGGAGCTGTTATCTAGCAATAACTCTATGCGGTTGTTAAGTCTAGAAGAGTCAATATCGATTTGCTCTCTGTAGTGGAAGTGAACCAATATATCTCAATTTCCTTGAGTAGAATTAGGTCGAATTAGCTAAAGCACTTTAGATTTAGGTTTCAAAGGCTACTTGTTTCTCCTTTACTATGGGTGTAAATCCTCACTTCTTAAGTATTTTTCATAATCTTGAGTTGTTGGAATCTAAGTCTTAGCTTTTTAATAAAGTATCAGCTCAAACAAATATACTTTCGCTCCTCCAAAAATATAAAGCATCAATATAGGATAGACTAAAGTGCTTACTAGGCTTCCTAGTATCATGGGTGTTTCCTACTCATTCTCCTTTGGAATCTATTAAGAACTCTTTCTATTTTGAGTTTTCCCACTTGATTTTTCTAATAATTACCATTTCTTTGATATTTAAACTATAAAATCTTTAGAGATACTAATTTACTACTTTAATGATGAGTATTCTTATGAAATCTCTATTTTCTAAAATGTAATTAATTATGGAGGCTTGCCTCCATAGGAAACTTAAGAACCCGATATAACATAAACTCTGCTTTACATAATTTATGTAAAGTAGTGAAAAGCTCTCTGGTATATGTAGACCCATAAGTCTTAGGAGTCCTTATTAGATGATTGAATCCATTATAAGTTGATATTTTTATTTGTCAAGATTGTACATCATTCTTTAAATATTGTACCTGATCATTTCAAGAAGTACCCCTTAAGATCTATGTAGTTTCCCTATGATTCCAAATAAAAATACCATAGTAGTTTAACTCTACCTATATAGGTTGGAAGGTCAATATAGCCATCCCCTAGATCCCAAAAGATTTGATCTTTAGCAGCCTCCATGTGCAAAAGCAGCTTTTTGTAGATTGCTAAATCATTCAATTTTTTTGATAGCTGTCATATGTGAGGCTGTGGAATATTTTCCTAGCATATAATTAGACCAGAGTGATTTGTTTTATCTCAGTTTTATCCAAAGTTTGTAGGTATTGCATTTGATGTTCTCCTCTATGGTTTTGAAGCCCAGTCCTCCTTTATTGGTCGGATTGCATAACTTTTTCCAACTAGTCCAATGTATGGACTTTTGTTTGTGGCTCCAGATAAACTTATTTAACATTCTTTCAATCCTCAATTGGAACATTTTTGGAATGTGTTGGACTTGAGTTGTATATAATGGGATTGGACTGAGGATGCTTTTGACAATAGTTATCCTCCCACCAAAGGAGAGGAAAAAGTTTTCCCATGTGTTGATTTTATTTTGGATTTTGTCAATGAGCTCATAGAAGAGAGAGGATGTGATATTTCCTTTGTATAGATTAATTCTAAGGTAGGAGAGGGGAAAATTGGAAGGAATAAATCCCGTTCTTTCAATGATCTATTTGATTTTATATTTATTGATTTGCTTTCGTATAATAAAAAGACATTTGTTAGTGTTTAACTACATACTAGAGAGGCTCATGAAGTTCATAATGATTTCCATATAAGTGTTCATAGCTCTCTTCTTCCCAATAGTAAAAAGTAGTAGGTCATCAATAAATGCTAAGTGGGTAATATTGATGTTCTTCGTGGAGTGGAAGTTGATATTCTCTTTTGAGTTTGAGCTGCTATTCAACTTCTTGGAGAGAATGTCTAATGTCAAATTGAAGAGAGTGCGGGAAAGTGGATCACCTTGTTTCACTCTCTTGTTAGCTTGCAAAAGACCTCTAGTTTATCATTGAGTAATAGTTTATAGTGGTTGTTGGAAAGGAGTGTCTCCACTAACTTGCAAAATTTTTGGGAGAAACCAATTTCTTTTAGAGAATTAAGTGAGAAATCCCAGCTAAGAGTGTCAAAGGCTTTTTTTAATATCAATCTTCATCATTACATTATGACCTCTACCTTTTCCATCAATGTCTTTAATCAACTCTTGGGCCAGTAAGATGTTATCAATAATGTTCTTTCTCCTTATGAATGTAGTCTGATTTAGGGAGATGAGTGCTGGGAGGATCTTTTGAAGCATATTGGCTATGATTTTGCTAATAATTTTGTTGATGATAGGGGTTAGAAAGATAGGTATAAATTTGTCCCATGTATGGCAATTGTTGCTTTTGGGGATCAAGATTATGGCTGAAGTGGTGAAATATTTATGACAACTCAAGTCTATGAAAAAGGTTTGAATGACTTTTATGACTTCCACCTTTATGACATCCCAAGCTTTCTGGTAGAATAGAGCAATAAATCTATCTAGTCTAGCTATTTTATATCTATCCATTGAATTAAGAGCATTTCAGATTTCTTCCTCCATAGGGGTTGAGGTAAGAAGTTCATTGTTTATAGGAACTTTCTTGAAATCAAAGAAATCTCAAGTTTTGTGGGCAATTTTGATGTGGTTCAGGGGTTGGCATAGGGTACTTGTGAAGTAGTTAGTGCAATCTTCCATAATGCCTTCTTGATGAATAATCTAATTACTATGAGTATCTTTGATTTTATTAACCCACTTCTCTTCTTTCTTCTTGTTTATGCAAGCATGAAAAAATTTGAAATTATTGTCACCATGTAAGTAGTTTTAAATAGCTACTTTTGCCTAATTAAGTTCTCCTCTCTGTCAATAAAGCTTTGGAGATCTGCTGAAGAGTCTCCAATTGGTCTTCAAGGATAGAAATATCATAATCCCTCATGTGAGCCAATTCTTGTTCAAGGTTGTCAATTTTATCTTGGTTGGTTTAACCTGGTGGTGAATGTTGCCAAAGACCTCTTTATTCCATGTTTTTAATCCTTGGGTAGTGTTCTTGTGAAGGGCCCATAAATTAATCTTAGGGTTATTATATTTAGTACTTTGCCAAATCCTTGTAATGCAACTAATAAACTCCGGATGGGATATCCCCATATTGAGGAACCTGAATGGGTTGTATATTGGTTTAGTAATATGGTTGAAGCTGGTCAACAATGGGGAATGCTCTGAAGCAATTCTAGCTAGATAATGAACCTCCAAAGTGTAGAAGAAGTTATGTCATTCTGAATTTGTCAGGATTCGGTCCAATCTTTCCCATGTTCTCCTCTCCTCCTAGTGAATGGTTTGGCTTTGTGTTGATCTCATTTTTAGAATGAGCTCTCAACCTCTCCATCTTACACATAGAACTCCTCTTAGACACTAAGAGTTTTTTTAGTCTTAAGACACTTGTAACAATTAGGTGAACACTCAACCTAACTCTAGAGACTTAGAAGTGTTAGCTATGGGAATAGGTCATGCCTTAGGGGTGTTAGGAAAATTTGCCTACCCTATAGCTTGAACTAAATCCTCGCTTTCTTCCTTCAAGTCAAATTTCAAAACTCAATCAAACTTAAATCAATTCCAAACTTAATTGATTTTTTCAAATCCAAACCAACTTCAAACTCAAATCAATTCTAACTTAATTGATTTTCTTAAATCCAAATCAACTTCAAATTCATATCATTCCAACCTAATAGATTTTCTCAAATCCAAACCAACTTTAAACTCAAATAAATTCCAACTTAATTGATTTTCTCAAACCTTAAATCAATTCTAATGGATTTTCTCAAATCATGAATCAAATCCAAATGAGTGAAACCCATCATTGAAATCCATGATTGAATTTCAAATCCTAAAAATATTTCCTAAGCCCTTTGATTTCTTCTTATGGACTTAGCCCAAATCAAATCCAAATTAAATCAAATTCAAAAGATTTTCTCATAACCCATCTATATTCTCAAGTATATTCACAAATATAAATGAAATATAAATTCAAATACCCAAAACTAAATTCAAAACTCAAGCCCAAATCTAATCAAAATTCAACCTAACCCTTCAAGTCAAATTCTTGAACTTACCCAAATCAAACTCTAATAAAGCCAAACCCCTTGATTTTTCTTCATGATTCAATCAATCCTTCAATCATGAAACCAAATATAAACACAAACTTCAATCATCAAACAAAAACTAAATTCAAAAATCAAACCCAAATCAAACTCATGTTCACCCTTTGAACTTGAAATTGTCAAATGAATCAAACCCATTTGACTGGAAATCACTTGCAGATGGATTTATATTTCAATCATAAGTCCATATGTAAGTTCAACCAAACTTGATCGAAGCTTTGATCAAGTCAATTGGCCCACTTAGGCTCACTTGACCCAAAGTGACCTAAAGTACATTTTTGGGCCAAATTATAATCCTACCCAAATTGGATTGAACTAAGCCCACCTAAGCCTCACATTTTGAGCAACAATCATCATAAGATGATCAATCACTCAAATTGGGTCAAACCAAGTCAAACTAAAATATTGACCAAGTCAACACTTAGCCATAATGAAACCTAAACTATCCAAAATCCACCATATGCAAAATTGATCGAAAGCATTGATCAAAACCAATTCAAAATCAATGTTTGAACTTGAACAAATCATTATTTGAGCCTAACCTAGCCCAATTGGCCACTTGACCCAAGTTGACCCAATTTGACCTAAAAAGTCAAAATGTGTCAAATCTTGATCTAAGCCAAATTGATTGAAACTAATGGGTCAAGTTCATTCTAAATGACTTATTGAACTTAACCAAAGCCTCAATTGCCCAACTAGACCGAACCTAGCCCAATTGACCATGAACCCAACTTGACATAAAAGGTCAAATCAAGCCAAAATCAAACCTAATTAAAATTGATTGAAACTAAAGCTTGTAAAATATTTCAAAAAGACCAACCAAACTTAAACCAACCCATGACCAAACCCAATTGGGTCAAATGGGTCAAATTGGTCAACTTGACCCATTTGACCTAAATGAATTCAAATGAACCAAAACCAAATACAAATTAAATTGAACCAAACCAATGATACCAAAATATTTCAAATGGTCATATGAACTTGACCCAACCCTTAGTTTGACCCAATTTGACCAATTGGTCAACTTGACCCAAGTGGCCCATTTTGACCTAAATGGGTCAACATGAGCCAAATAATATCAAATCAAATCCAAATTCCTTAAAATTTGAAGCAAACAAATTTCAAACTATTTGAAATGTGCCTAAATTAAAATCAAAGCCAAATGACCATTTTACCTATAGGTTAAGGGGTAACCTATGGCCAATTCCACTTAGAATTTGGTCAAATCCTTTTCATGGCCACTTGGCACCCTCTTAATGGACCAAGAAGACACTAATGAGTGTGGTGCACATGACTTAATGGGTTTGGGTATGCTGAACCCAACCCAAGGCTAAAATTGAGCACCCAATAGAAAATTCTCCACATGGAATCACTCCTCCAATCAAATGAGCACATGGAAACTTTACCACTCCACTCCTCTGCCAAAATTGAACCATGTGGAGCTTAAAATGACCTAACCAACCCACTCATTGTGATCAATTTGATCAAAATAGAAGAGATAAGCTCGACTGTCCGATCCTTCTAAGGGGAGATATACTCCCCCTAATTTCATTTGAATTCCATTCACTCACACTGGATTGAGCTAGAGGAACTCAGAGCAGCCTTATCCAAGTTCCTCCAAGCTTCCTCAAGTTATTTGAATTCTCCATTTTCGGATTTCTTTAAAGCCAAAATAGGGGAGCTCATTGGAAATTCCACTTTGCTTAGTTCACCACCACAATCCAAATCCTCTTGCAAGCACCTTTAAGGCATCAAGTCGAGTTCACCTAAGTCAAATTCCAAGCTCTCAAGCCACGAGAAGAGGGAGCTAGACCAAAGCTACAAGCACTTGAAGGGAAGTTTGGCTAATAGGAAGATGCACTCCACTTGAAGCATTCAAATGTTCAAAAGGGCTTCATCTCCACTATATAAAGCTACCTCGATGGTTAGGAGCACCGGTGATAGCCTTCGATGAGGTATGGATCAAAACTGAGCTTATGTATAGAATTCTTTGGTCCTTTATGAAGGGAACTTTAATACCAAGTGAATTACACCATTGGATGTCTTCCTCTTTGGTGTGTGTTCAATCCCCATTGAATCTGACCTCAAGTGAGCTAGGATCAAGCCTTAAATGATGGATGGTCACAGTCTCTCAGAGGCAAGGGCAGGGATGAATCATGGACCATCCATCTCGCATGTTTTGGATGGACGATCTTGATTAATCCACATTAGATCTTGTGATTAATCTGTTTGATACCATGGGCTTCATCTTGACCATCCGATCTTTGATCATACGGCCTAAGTAAAAGCGCATAGCACCACCGATTGACTGTGCAGCCAATTTGAAAGTAATCAATCCCATCACACCATGTGAAAAGTAGACGCCGTATCAGTGGTCCACGTGGTTTCGATGGGATTAGTTATATAAATAAGGATTTAATGATCTATTAATCACTGAAACTTCAAAAATACATAACCAAATATAGAAAAATTAAAAAAATATGAATGAGGGCTCATTTTAAAGATAATTAAAAGGTGAATAATATAAAATTAATTTTGAACAATGGGTTTTCCTTAATTTGGGTTTATTTAAAATCTTAATAACCCAAATTACTCTTTAATGACTTCATTAATTAATGCCAAACTTCTTAAGCATGTTTTGGGGGATGACCTCTGCCTCCCCTAATTTTCTTGGAATTTATTAATGGGTTAATTAAGAAAATTAATTAATGAATCTCTAATCACTCTTTTAATATAATTAAGGGTAATTAAGCATGTGAACAGTGGTTTAAACATTTAATTAAGATAATTAAATATTGTTTAAGGGATCATGAGGTTTATGAAATAATTTTGGGATATTTTTCTTAAGCTATTCCCTAAACCCCCTTTCTTCCTTAACCCAAACCTAATTAAGAGTTAATCCACTAATAACCTTCTTAATTAATTTAACCAAAATTTCAAAATCAATATGAACTTAATCAATCCTTTGCTGGGTAGATACTTAGGTGTTTAATAGCCTTAGTAAGCTTAAGGAAATCAAATCCAACCTACATGTGTGGGAATGGCTACGAAAGTACTTAGTTTGACCTTTTAGCTTAATTAATCATCAATTATAAGCCAATTGCATTAGAAACTTTCTTTCTTAGGGTGCATTGTTGATTTAAATTTAATGTGGTTGCATGTCACACAATTGTTTAAATAATTATGTTAAGGAGGTGTAGGTAAGGGGTAATTAATGAACTTAATTTACACCTTAACCTAAACAAAATATAAAATTAATCTAACAGTTCTAAAAATTAAAATAAAACAACACACACATGTGGGAGATGGGTTACAACTAGTAAACCTTTTCACATTTTCCTAAATTCAAATCAAACTCAAAACAAAAATAAAAATTTCTTTAAATAATTTGATTCACTTTAAATGATCTTATTCCATAGGATTGCCCTTAGAAATTAATTAAGTTGAATCAAATAACATGCTTACATCACTTTATTCATTCGTAGCATGCTAAATATGTATGTCATATGAAAATCATGCATTCATGTCTTTTGAAAAATCAAATAAAAATGAAATAGTCTTTTATGTCAAATTGCATGTTTTGGCTAAAGTAAGAATATGAATGGCTATTATCATTACTAAATCCAAAATTATTTTCAAAACTTAGAAATTAAATATTACAAATGAAAGGCATGCTACTTATAATTACTTATAAGCTTGCATGTGAGTATAATATAAAATGTGCATTATGTGACCTTTCCTTCTCTTCTCTTTTAACATAATTTTGAATAGGATTTGCAAAGTGTATAGTTCATTTGAAAAGAACAAAAAACTTGCTTAAATCTACTTCCTATTAATTCCTATGTTACCAATTAAGAAGGATATTAACACTTTCACATGTAAATTGCATAAAAAATCAAACAAACAAACATAAACTTTTTGCATGTCTCTTTTTCCATTCATTTCTTTTTGTACATGCACATGTATTTAAGAAAAGTGGTATATTAGTCTAGATATCCTGGGGTTGTAAGAATTTAAGTAGCCCCAAGTAGGTCTTGTACCTTATACCCCTGGTGTAGAAAACAATGGTGTCGTACTCACTTATATCTTTCATACATGTAAATGTGCATACGAATAATGGATAAAGGAAACCATTCTTTTCTACTTAAAAATAACATGCATACATGAAACATTCCAAATTTTTCATAAGCAACATCTCTTAGCTTTCATCATGAAGGTGTGCTAAACATCTCCACTTGCATGTGTAGATATGCTTAGGATTCATCCATGTGCATGTTACACATCTTGGGAAGAAATAAAGTGTTGTGTGTTTTGTGATAGTAATTCACTTTACTTAATCTTAAAATGCCTTTCTTTTTTAATAAGTTTATTTAGAGAAAATCTAAACTTAGGATTAATTAAAACACATAACAAAATATTCAATAAACAAAAATCAATAATGAATCTACTTTAGAAGTTACTTAAGGTAGGGAGGAAAGAGAAGTTCTCTTTTCTTTTCCTCTCTTTACAACATTTAGCAATTAATTGTAGGTTCATTCAAACCAAATCAAATCATGAGATAAAACTTAACCAAATCAACTAAACCCCTTAAATTAAACCACCCTCTAAGTTGAACCCTTCATACTTAGAAAACTATAACCTTAAACCCTAGCTAAGACATGCCACACAAACCTTAATGGCACACAATTAGGCTAAGTCACCATTTCTAGTCCCATGTTAGGGCGGTGCATGGTTTGTTGCTTGCTTTTATTTTGTGATATGATATTTTAGTCTGGATGTTAGGATATATGTACGTAGAATGAATGGTAGGATGATCTTAATCTAATCATTATCTTTAGTAGGGAATTATGCTTAAGGAGCGCTGTAATATAACTACTTTTATTGTGCAGGTTGCTTATACCCCTAAGCATAATCCAAAATAGGCCGGGTGGACTTGGTTACCCATATATGGGGTGATAAGTCCAATTTAATCATATACATGCTTGGGATTGTGTGGTTTATTGAGCTAATCTCTATTTTATAGGTTTTAGTTAGATTTACATTTCCTGTTTTCATGCAATTCTGCAATTAGGATTTGGAATGATTGTTATGGGGTATTAGGATGAACATTGATCATAAGACTATGTCTTATGTACCATGTGAAGCCTTTGGAGGAAACACATCCCATACAACCAAAAGAAGAAAGAAGAAAGAAGAAAGAAGAAAGAAGAAAGAAGAAAGAAGAAATGTAGAATGAAGATTGAAGACCCCCCTTAACATAAATTCCTTCTTGATTGTAATTAATTCATTTGTAATTCAGATTGTATAAGGGTAGAGCTTGGCTACCCAATTTGTTTTCAGGTTTTTGCAGTGGAGCCTGACCATAAATGGCCTCCAATTCTTTTGTGCTAGCTTTATAAATTGTTTGATGTTTGTTTAGCTTGTACATTAAGATGGCATGTTTTCCTAATTTCTCCCTTGCTTTGATGTATGGTCTGAATGACGATTAGGCTCTTAGAAAATTTTTTTTTCTATCCAACTAATCAATTCAAATTAAAAATAAACACCTCATAACATCACCTAAATCCAAGGTTATAAAATAAGATACAAGATTTAGCAACCCCTTAGTTGGATGTTGTATATTTTAACATCATGCATAAAAAAGCATCTTGTCTCACTCGTAATATGGAGGGCTTTCACCTTTGCTAGAGAACTTGGCTTGACCTTTGAGAGCTATGGTGAAAATACACCTCCTTGTCTTATTAATTTTGGCATATAATCCAATTTTTCATGCATTAGGCATATGGATGCTAAAGCTCATGTCAAATTGATTATCCAAAATAAGAAAAAAAAAACATAACAAAATTTGAATTAGATTTAAGTCATTGATCATGCCCGACATGATCTGGTCTCTTAGGGAGTGCGTTTAAAGATTTAGTCTCTTTCTAAATAAATAAAAGCATATGACTTATCTACATGTATTTACAATCGTAGGAGGAGTTAGTTGGTAGCCACTCCCAGGCGATTGTAAGTCCAATAGTTAGGTGGTTTATCCTCTCTTTTGGAGGTAAACCAAATACCCATTTTGCCTTAGATTTAAGTCATGCTTTTGGCACTCGCCAAACTCCCTAGATTTAGGTTCAAAGGATGCTACTTCCCTTTGTAGGCCATAAGTATAAATCCTCACCTCTTATGCATTTCTATGATCTTGTGTTATGGAATTGTAAGTCCTAGATTTCTAATAAAAATTCAACTCAAACAAATAATTCCCTCTTTCAAAAAAAAATATAAAGCCCAACTATAGATAGTTTGGGATGCTTACTAGGCTTCCTAGTATTATAAGCATCCCTCATGTATCTTCCTTTAGCTTCAATAATAACTCCCTCCTCTTGATCAATCCCACTTGATCTTCTAAAAATAAACCAATTGATTGATAGTCCTATTTTTAAAATCTTTGGAGACAACGATCATTTACCTTAATCGATAATATTCCTAAGAAATCATGTTCCTTAGGATGTAATTAACTATGGGGGCTTTCCTCCATAGAGAACTTAATGAACCTGATTTAAAATAAACTCTACTTTACTTTTCCATGTAACATAAAGGAAGAACCTCTGGTACATATGAAGACCCGTAGTCCTTAGGACTCCTTATTAAGATGATTAGGTCTATTTATAGAGTGGTGACTTCTATCTTTCGAGATAATATATCATTCCTCAATGCCATACTCGATCACCCTAATAAGAACATCTATAGATCTGCATTGTGTCCAACACAAGTAGTATTTTGAGCTTTATTTTTTGGTTCTTCATTTATATCATTTTCTATCTCAAGGAAAGATTAGATGAAGAATTAGAAAATAAAATTTCACCATACTTTGAAACTAGGATTAAATAAGTTTTCTCTTTGTATACATTTAGTGAATTCAGAGATGATGGAAAGGTTAGGTTTTTTTTGCCCTTTTTTCAATTGGTCTTGAAATCATGTTGAGATCTCCTCTTGCTAACCAAGGATAAGAGGTGTGCATTCTAATTTGTTTCATATCATTCCATAGTTTTAATCTATGATAACTTATGCATAAAGCATAGATGATAGTGGAAAATAAGCTAAAATTTGAATATCACAGGTGGAAATGAAGGAATTGGTTAGAATCAATAAGGATCTGAATTTGAAAACTTTGCTTGTAAAAAAAGCCAAATTTTGTTGCTGATATTGGCTATAATGTTGAATTTAGAGAATCTTCTATTGATTCTTTGAAGATTATTGCTTTTGACAAGAGGCTTTATAATGGTAAATAGTTCTAAAGAGTGTGATCTTATAAGGCTTTTAAGTCTATTAATGGCATTGTCCTTGTCAATGCCCCTAATATTCCAAATCAAAATATTAGTCATTTGGGTGTGGAGTTACTTCTAATGGGTCTTCTAGAAGTGCCTTCATCCCACGAGTTGGTCCATGAGTTGGTTCCATAATCTTGAAATTTGTTGGTTAGTAAGTTTTTTGGCTCCTTAGATCCTCTTTACATATTCTTTTTGTTTATAATTGTGTGCCATTCATCCATAGCTATGTTTAGGATGTCATCATAATGCATCTCTTCATGTGAACTAATTTGGTTATGAGGTTCAGTTGTCAGGTCTTGGCCTACATCAGACAATGTTTGTTGGTCAGAGGAGCAGCCATGATCAGGTGGTTCAGTAGCCATATTCAGTCTTTCATAGTAAATGTGCTGGTGATATCCTCAATAGGGAGTGTGTTGCTAGTTCTTGGATTAGAGTAGTCTTTCATATTATCCTAAATGTGGATAGTAGATCTATTCTATTTATATCAACCATTGGTCTATTCTCTCATGGATAGTCTATGATTAAGGTATTGATAGGTTTAGCATTAGATTATTAAATATCAGGGTTGACTCCCTAAAATTGATGTAGAGTTTCTATTTCTTTTAATCCAAGAGGAAGGGTTAATGTTATGGATTGTTCTAGTCTAAAATTGGAAGGAATATAAGTTTTCTTGCATGGGAGTGTCCATTGGTTGCTTTCTTTTAATAGTTTTGCTAGTTCTCAGTTATGGGTGAGCAATGTATTTGTCCAAGTTATGTCCAAACATCCTACATTTACCATAATACAAAGGTTTTGTTCAATCTCCATTCTTTTCAATACCAATTTGATTTAGTTCCAATCCAAATTTTCTCGATGGAGGTCGTTATATCTATTTCCACCAAGATCCTTACAACTGAAGGTCTTGTGAGGTTGAACTTAGGTGTATCCAATTTTAGTGGTCTTCAATAAATAGTAGCTATGGAGTAGAGAATCTATTTGTTGAAGAGGTGTAGCTTAAGTCCAGGTAACTTAATCCAAATAGGGGCAATGGGAGGCTCAATGTTATAGTCAAAAGAGGGAGTCCATTTCAAAAATTTTACAAGAACATTCTTAATATGGTAAAGCTTTTTTTGAGAAGAGTCTAGCATAGTCTTCCTCCTTGGAGAGTTTGATCATGATATCCTTTTCATCTAGAAGCCCAACTTTCCAATCCCCCACTAGTTTTAGATCAATGAAATGGTTCCTAATGTTATTCATCTTTAGGTTCTTATAGGTAAATTTTCCAACTAGTGTGAATTTGAAGGGTATGGCCAAAGTCCAAGTTTCAGATTCAAAGAGTAGGTGAGCTAGTTTTTCATTCTTCCTAGCAGCCTTTCTCAAAAGGTTGAGCTAGATCATTTAGAAAAGGAGTCATGGTAGGACTAATGGAAAAGGAGTAAGTTGGGGTCAGGAGGAGGTCTTTCAATAAAAGAGCCACTAGCCAGCACATGAGCATAAGATTGGGGGATCCATGGATGGAGAGGAGATGGAAGAAACACTAGGAGAGAAGAGTTGGAAAGCTGGAATATCAATGAAACAATAATTTAGGTTGGACAAGGAGACGTACTAGGTAATGGTGCCATCTTGATTGATCCACTAGATACTGCTATGCCCGTATTAAACAAATGAGAGAATTTGAAGCTATAACAAAGATCCAAAATACTCAATCTTGGTTGCACTCTAACGAAGACATTGTTGAGGATGGGATTGATTACTTCAATGCTTTATTCCAAGAACAAAGTGTGAACTTGAACCTATTCTATGGAGGTTTACCTATTACAAATAGGATGGATGTGAGCCAATTAGACATACTAAAAAGATGATGAAATATGGGATTGTCTTGTTTCCTTTAATGGCTCTAAAGTTGTTGGACCTGATGGGTTCACAACCCACCTTTATCAACATTTATGGCAATGGATTAAGCAAGACATGATAGTAGCTATTCAAATCTTCTACATGGAAAAGGATATTCATAAGTTTTTCAACACCTCCACCATCACACTCATTCCCAAGTCAAATGATAAATATAGCTAGGAAGATTTCAAATCCATTAGCCTCTCTTCAGTAACTAGCAAGATTATTAGCAAAATCATTGCTGATAGATTACAACCATTCCTCCCTCAACTTATTCAGCAAAACCAAACAACTTTTGGAAAGGGTAGAACCATAGCTAAAATATTCTCTTGGCCCAAGAACTCATTCGGATCTTGATAAGAAATATAGGAGGTAACTTGATTATTAAATTGGATATAAAGAAGGCATTTGACATAATAAACTAGAATTTTATCATGGAAAACTTGCAAAACTAAGGGATTCACTAAAAATTTTGCTCACTTTTTAATAGGTGTCTATCAAATAATTATTACTCTCTCTTCATCAATGAAGAGGCGCATGATCTCCTTAAAGCCTCTAGAGGCATCAAACAAGGTGAGCCCTATCTTGATCTCTTTTCAAACTAACCATTGATTACCTTTCTATATTGTTAGATGCAAATCATGCTTCATACAAGACAATCAAGTATCATTCCAAAGGGAAGTTCAATATTTCCCATTTAGCTTTTGTTGATGGTCTCCTACTATTCTGTAATGGTTCCAAGAGCTCTATAAATGAATCATGCATATTTTAAACTCATTTGAAGCAATTTCTGGTTTGACATTCAACAAAGAAAAGTACCTATTTATATCTGGAAAATCTTATAAAATGGATCAGAAGTGGATCAAAGAATACACTAGTTTCACTCAATTCCATCTTCCAATCAAGTATCTTGGGTTAACATTTATAAAGGGAAGAACAAAACTAATTACTTTGATGTAGTTATAAACTCTATCCAAACTCAACTTAACTCATTGCAAAATGCCTCCCTATTAACTGGTGGCAAAATTATATTACTACAAAGTATCTTATTCTCACTTCCCCCCTACTCAGTACAAATAATGACTATCCTATTGCAGACATAGAAAAATATTAAGAAAATCTTTAATAGATTCTTATGGAGTAGACACAGAAGTTCAATTCACTAATAGTTGGAAAAGATGTGCAAGTCAAAGATGAAGGAGGCCTGGGATTTAGAAATATATCATATTCCATCTATATTAACCAAATGGAACTTTGGTTCAAACATAGATAAAATGACTCTTTATGGGTACATTTTCTTTTAAGTAAATACTACCAGTAAGTACATCCTTCTATGATACAAGGAAGGACTACAAACTCACATCAATGGAGAACTTTGCTAAAATACAAAGAGATTGCAAAAAATTAGATATTCTGACATTTGGGTAAAGGGGTATCGACTTTTCGGGGATCATTGATTTTTTTGATTGCTTTATTTTAGGCTTTACTACCCATTTTATACATCATCAAGTTGTTGTCTCCGAATTCTACACTTATTATAAATGGGATATCCTAAATTTGAAAAATTACCTTAATGAAGACATTATCAAAGATGTAAGCAATATTCTAATTCTACCATAAAAGGCTAATAAGTTTTATTGCTAAAGTGCTAAAATGATCAATCCTCCTTATCCAAAATCCAATTCAATACTTTACACTACTCTAATAGAAATATTGTAGGCAAAAAATTTTCTAGAGTGTAGCCATTAAGCCTTCAATCTCTTTCCTTGGTGGAGAGTATGGCATAGTCTCCTTCCTATTTAAGATATTATGAAGCTCAAAAGCCTTAAAATTACTTTTATCTGCCATCTATGTAGAGGAGATGAGGAGAATATCAACCACCTTTTCTTCACTTATCCAAATAATAAACAAATCTGGGCCAATTTGAATTCAACATTTAAAACCAAAGGATGAGTCCCTACATGATTATTTGAAGGCATGGAGTAAATTAAAATCTCACAAAAAAGATTTTATTTATGTCATTCCATTTATTTCTTTATCCTTCATTTGGATGGCAAGAAATATAAACAAGCATGAAGACTAAAGGCTTGGACAGGATCATATTTTGCTTCACATATAGAATTATGTTGTCAAGCATGAAAGCAACAACTACTCTAATTTACTTGACATAATATGGTGCCACAAAGGCATCAAAACATCCCTTTAGTGAGATGGAAAAAACCTGAGGGAGGGTGCATCAAGGTAAATATTGATGACAACTTCAAATTTGACCATATAATTGTTGGTAATGGAGGTGTCTTTAGAAATCACAAGGGTCAATGTATTTTCAACTTCTCCATCCCTTGCTGCTTGAATGCACTTCATACTAAATCCATTGCATGTCTCACCTTAGGCTTGCAACCTCCCTCCATCTCCAAAATATTTGGATGGAAATAGATTCCTTAAATCATTGCAATTACATTGCTCATGAAGATAATCATCCTTAGTGTCTTACTTACATCATACAAAGAATCATTCTCTTAGCACAACATTGTCATTTTCGAATCACCCACAATCATAGAGGGGGTAACCAATTGGCTAATATTTTGGCAAGAATGGGATCATAATTGGAAGAACCTATCTTGTCATACAATCTTCTACTTTAAATACTTACAGCTCTCAAAGGTTATCTACTCAATATACCATACATTAGAAGTTTGTAATAGTCTTGATTTTCTCTCCTCCATGCATGTTTGTACTCTAAAGTTAATCTTATAACGAAATTTTGCCTTATTTTAAAAAAAAGAATGAAAAGAGATTAAGTGAATATTTTGACGATAAAGCACATAAAATGTTTCATTCAAATCAAACCAAATGAACTTAAATATTTAATAGAATAAATGAAAGCACTTTTCTTACTCAAGTCCTTTATGTATATGCAAAGAGATCAATGACTTGAAAGTTTCTTGAAAAATAATTTTTAAAAAAGATTTTAGAAAATCTTTACCAATTTTAAAGCAAATCCTTTTAGTTAACACAACATGAATGTCAAACATTTTGAATATGAGATTTTTGAGAGATAATAAATATGAGTAGTTTTAAAGAGATTATTTCAAATCAATTAAACAAAAAAGTATCACTGGAAGATGAATAATAAGATATTATAGAAAATTCTTAACCATAAAGTACATAAATCTTTTAATCCAAATCAAATCGGTAAAACCAATGATTCAAAGATTGAAATAAAATAAATACTCTTACTCAAGCCTTTTTATGTAAGCAATAAAATCAATTGAGTTGATGTGAACTTTCCAAGGAATAAAAGAGGCTTGAAAGAGTTGAGGAAGGTCTCCACTTAAATGTAGTTGAAAGGTAGAGAATTGAGATGAGCTTAAGCACTTTAACTCCAAGAAATTCACTAGCACATGTTCAACCAAGGTGGAGACAATCAATAGAAAATAAGTCATGAGATCATATCTTTAATTAGAGTTAGGATCAAGAGAATTTAGACCAAGCCAATGGAAGAAGAAGAGGGAAATAATGTGAAGGAAAAATTAATTAGGAAAGTATTTGATTTCTAATAAATGAACACATGCAAAATAAATTCAAATCGATATTTGAATTTTTTGGCCAGAGAGAGAGAGAGAGAGAGAGATGATGGAAGAAAATTAATCAATCCAATTAAATAAAATCGAGAATAAATCCAAGGTTTTGGCAAGCATGAATAAAAAGAGGGAACATTATTTTGGCAAGAAATTTGAGTGCAAAATAATTAATCACATGAATATAATTTAAATCTAACTCAATTTAATTAAGGAATGGTCGACCAAAGCTAAAGAGAGGAAAAGAAAAAAAAATGCACTTAGCATAAATTACTCTAATTAAATAGGCCAAGTGATCAAACAAGGAATTAATTAAAAATAATTTTGAATTTCAATCAATCACATGTAGGAATGATCAAGAAAGGATTCCAAATAAGAATTAAATCAATATAAATTAAATTAACTAAGATTAGTTGGATGAAATAAGGCAAGTTACAAGAAATAAAAAATAATAAAACAAATCAAGAAAAAATCAAGAAGGATTTCGGCCACATAGTTTCCTAACAAGGATTCAATCATCATGCAATGCATTTGATCATGAATTAATTATGGGAGATCAATTTATAAAATATTTTAATTAATTAAAAAAATCAATTTACTCCAAATAAAATAAAAGTGTGCCGGCCATATATTTTCATAAAGGATAAAATTAAAATAGGAAAGTGACTAAATACATGGCTCAATTGAAATTAATTTTTAATTAACTTAAAATAATTGAATTAAAATATAATTCATTAAAATAAATCATGTTAGGGTTACCAAATCATTCCGTAGATGGTTAAATTAATTTTTCTTTGATATGACTAAAAATCTTGAAATTAAACTCAAGATAATTTAAATTCAAAAATTCATATGAATGAATTTTGAAATTTTAAATAATGAGGGAATTATTATAAAATTAAGTTGAATAATTCTTAGATAATTCTTTAATAAAAAAATTGATGGAAAATTTGGCCAAAACACAACTTGGATGATAATGATGGTATGAGAGAAAAAAAAAAGAATAGAAGAGAGAAAAGGTTAAGTAGAATAATTCTAGAATCATTTAATTTTCATGTAAAAAATATATGAATAAAATTTTGATTACGTACAATAATGATTTAATGAAGTTTTAAATTAATTTATTTTGCTTCAAAACACAATAAATTGAATTTAACTTGCACTTAGTTCATATTATCCAAAATGGATAATTGAAGGAATAATATTTGAATATGTAAAAATATGGATAAATTTAAATAAGATGTTTTAAAATAAATAAACCATTAATGTTATGTTATTGAGCTCTTTATTTGTCTTAGTACTTTAAGTCCTAAAAATTCCCAAACTATAGTCTGATATGACTTTCCGATTTAACTAGCAAGTTGAGTCTAGTGAATTTCTAGAAACACTTGAAATAAATAATTAGTAGCTTCAATATATATATATATATATATATATATATATATATATCATCAATATAAATATAAATTAAAAATTACATTCATAATGCTTGTTATGAATTTATCCTGCGAAGAAATAATTAGTTCTTATTACAGAAGGTTTGTTATCATCAAATAAAATAGTGAGATACACAAGGTGTATAATGAACAAATTACCAAGAAAAATAGATAAGGGGATAGTGGGACTCATTATTTCACTCCTCTTTGAGGACTAAAGTAGCCTTTGGCCTCACCATTTATAGTTAGAGAGTAATTGTTGTTAGATATGAGTCGTTTAATCAGCATACAAAAAATTTGATTAAAACCTTTTTTTAGTACTTCCATGATAAAATTCTACCTGATATTATCATAAGCCTTCTTGATGTCAAGCTTAATAATGAGATTGCCTCTTTTATTATCTATATCCATTACTAGATCATGAGCCAATAAGATATTTTCAATAATACATCTACCTTGAATGAATGTAGTTTGATTATTGTAAATGATTTCAAGAAGCAATAGATGGATTCATAATATGATGAACTTCCTAATTAGTCTACTAATAATAATAGTAAGACTAATTGGTCTATAAGTCTCTTAACTATGTTTATTATTTGACTTAAGAAATAGAGCAATGGATCATGAAGCAAAGTAGTTATGCATCTTATGATCATGAAAATAGGATTGGACAGTCGATATGACATCTCTTTTCACCTAGTCCTAGGCAACTTGATAAAAATGAGCCATTAATCCATATGGTCCAGCCATTTTATGCTCATCAAGAGTTTGGAGAGCGACTGTGATTTCTAAATCCTTATGGTTATATGCAAAATCCGATTGGATAACCAGTTCCACACTATCCTTGATAAAAATTATGAAGTGAGTTAATTGTTGCATCAAGTCAATGAAAATATGTAATGACACTTGCAATAATGTCTTCTGGATTAATAAGCAATCCCTTTTCATCATTTTTGATCTTTAACATTGCTTTAAACTATCTTCTTCTTTTTCAATACAAGCATGAAAGAATTTAATGTTCCCATCTCCCAACAAAAACACATATGATGCAACTAACTCACTTTCAGTACTGATTAAAACTTGAAGTTCCTGATAAGCTTATTGTAAGTCTTTCTGGACTCTGATTGAGCTATTTTATATTATCAATTTTTTATGTTTAATGACTTTACCTTCAACATTGGATACCTTCTTATGGATGTTCCTGAATACTTACCAATTCCAATTTTTTAATACATGAGATAACTTTTTTTTGTAGCCTCTCCAACTTCTTCCAAGGATCAGGTTCAAATTCCTTTACCCATGTTTCTTTCAAATAGTTAACAAAATCATTATGCTTTGTCTATACATTATAAAATTTGAATGGCATTGTATAATGCTATTCTAGGCTTGGGCAAGATACTAATTGACATCACTAAAGAAGCATTGTATAATGCTATTCTACTCAAACGAGTGTTGGTTTTCTTTTTCTCACGAATAGAAAAGAATATTTTTTTAGATGTTTAAAGAATAAACATATTATCTTAGATAAACATACTATAATGGACATTATAATAAGGCTAATGGGTCTTTTGTGTACTAAAGTATTTTCCCCTGAACTACATGGAAAAGTAGAACATAATTAATTTTATCCTAGGATCATGATTCCTTATAAAGGCAAGCCTCTATAGTTAATTACATCTTAGGAAGGGTCTCTTCCTAAGAATACCCTCTATTAAAGAAATAAGTGGTTATTCCTAAAGACTACTAAGGTAGCTTTCAAAGGATTGATATTTGGAAATTCAATTGGGAGAGGTCCAAATTGGAGAGAGTTATTTTTAAGTGTCAAATGGAAATGAGTAAGAAATGCCTATTGATATTGGGATGGCTAGTAGACATTTCATCTATCCTATGATTGGGCTTTAAATTTGAGATTTAATTTTAGAATTCAAGTTATCATTTTCTTAGAAATTTAGGACTTAGATTCTAGCAGCTCAAGACTACAGAAATGCCTAGGGTTGAAGACTTATTCCTAAAAGGATGCTTCAGAACGTAGTCTATAGATGCTTCTAACACATGTCAGATGCTCAACCTAGTTCTATTCTTAGGAATCATTAGCCATTCTCTCCACTTTAAGGAAATAACCTATCCCTAACTCTTACGGACTTAGCGGAGAAGGTGCCATAACACCACTTTAGCGCATTTTAAAACCATGAGGCTAAGTCATATGAATGCAAGATGGCTGAGCTGTTACAATTTTAGGAAAGAAATCTATGAACTTAGACATACTCCCTAACCCCTAAGATCATGTAGGGTATGAAGATGCATATAATTAATGCACATTTTTTAGATTTTAATAATTTTTAACTCAGGATTCATTTAGGCCATAAGGATACAATTTATTCCTAATGCATGCAATTTGAAAAAGATCATGGGCCAAATCAAAATAAAAGAAGGTGTACTTCCATCATAGGCTCTCAAAGGTCAAGCCTAGGTAAAGATGGAATTTCTTCATTAATTAAGAGTGAAACAATATGATTATGCATGACATCCAGCTAAGGGGTTGCTACAAATTTTATCTTGTTTTAATACCTAGGCTTTTATGTGAATATTATGAGTTGTATTTATTTTTATGTTTTAGTTGATTTAGTTGGGTAGAAAATTTAGTTTATCCTATGAGCCTATGTCTAGGAATACATCACACTATAGACATAACATAGAAAGAAACCTAAGAAAAGCATGATGTTTCTATTGTGCACCCAAAATAAATAAAGCCAAATTAAATTATATAAGAAAAAGGCCAATGCGATGCTTGTACAGAAGAAAAGAAAATGGCGTTCTGCCTTATACAACAACCTAGAACTACAAGTTTAGATCTATGGGTCTTCTTTCCGGGAAAGTCTCCTTCTTGAGGGACATCCATTGGGCTCCCAGGGACCACCGCACCATCTCCTAGTTGGGTTAGCTCCTGCTAATCCTAGACCCATAGATCCTAACCTAATTCTAAGCTATAATTTACATTTAAAATTTAAAAAAAATCCTAAGCCCTGCAAAATAGATGTAAGGAAATACACACAGCACATCAAGCAGTTTATATTTTATAAACATATGGGCTTAACATTAGTTGCTTGCTAAGCCCACCTATCTTATGGACTATGTTAAGGGATTTTTAGCACCTGCAAGAAAACAATAATTTTATGATTTATTTATTACAGTGATCCCTTTAGCACAGTCCCCTATATAAAATAATGTTAAATCTAGAAAGAATGCCCTAACATCCAGTCTAAAGCAATAGAACACACAGACATGTGAAGCACAACATAACATATGACAGGAGATTAAAAGAAAATCTGAGAATGATCTAACCTAGATCTAGGGTCCGTGGCCTAAATAATCTAGTGTGTGTAGAAGTGGGGTTTGTGTGGTAAGTCATTGCTAGGCCTTTAAGTTTAAGTTTTGAAGTTTGAAATTTGAATTAGTTTAATTTTTTTACCATTGGTTGGTTTCAATTCAAATGATTTAATGATTTAATTCTTATGTTTTATGTTCATTTTATTTGGTTAAGGTTGTATTTAAGTTTTCAAGAATGAGAAATAGAATGAATTTCATTTTTTAGGTGAAACTCACTTTATTCCACATCCTAAATCCTAATGAGGTTTCCAAAAGTCTAACTAAAATTCTTAAGTATTTTAATTAATCTTTTTGATTTCATTTATGTTTGGATTTGATTTATTTTATTTCATTTGTTTGAATTATTTTATTTGATTTAATTTGTTTATTTTATTTCATTTTAAATTAAGTTATATAGATTTCATTTAATTTAGCTTATGTTATTTTAAGGAGTTTGATTTAAGTTTGATTTCAAATCATGGAGTTATAAGCTTATGTTTTATTTCCATTGATATAAATTAATATCTTAGGGTTATGCGTGGATATTCTGAACCTAAAGTACTTAAGTTAATTCCTTGATCTGATTTGATTAGTCTAGATTTTAAGTCCATTATTTAAATTCATTAATGATAAGTATTTCATTAAACTTAACTTAAGTTGTTTTAATTATATTTGATTTTCATTAAGTATTAATTTTTTTAAAATTTGATATTTGATTAAATTCTCTGACTTAGAAAGTTTTAATGAATTACCCTAAGATTTTCTGATGTTTATTTCAGATTGGTTCAATTTATTTGATTATTTAATGAATTAATGATTATTCTTAATTATTATTTAGTTCATGTTGACCTAGAGATTTGGAAATTTAGAAATTCCAAATTTATAGACCAATTTGGTTTCAGATAATTATGACAAGTTGGGTTACATGCCAATTTTATGTTCCTAAAGTTTCAATTTAATTAGATATGTAATTATAGTGTAATTAAGGTTTTAATTATTTCATTAAAACCTATATTAAGCTTAATTTATTAAGATTCATTAAGAGATTTTATTTTTTACTTATTTTTAACTGAATTACCTTTGCAATGATGATTTATTCATAATTTTTGATTAACTGATTGATTTATTATGATTTAATTAAGTTCAGTTTACTTAATTGAATTACTTAATTCTTTTAATTATGTAATTGAGTTTATTCAGTTCATATTAGGTTCATATTGGTTTAATTAAGTTCAATTATTATTTTGATGTTCATTATGTTGATTTAAGACTATTAGATTAAAATTTTATAATTATTTTATTAAAGGGGAATTAATTTAATTAATTTAAGGGTTAATTCACATAAAATTTCAATTTCATTTGAATTCAGAGAACTAAATTCCCAAAATTTTATCTAACGTGTGTTTTAAGCTTAATTTCATTTTCTTAAAGTTTCAAATTATTTGGATTATTAATTTAAGAGTAATTAAGGTTTAATTTGTTTCCATTAAACCTAAATTAAGGAAAAATAACCCAATATAAATTAGGGATTTTAATTTCTATGAATTTCTCTTATCAAGTAGAATCCACATAGCTTTTATTTTTATATTTCTAATTTTTCTTTGATTTTATATGAATTTTTGAATTTTTTTGAATTTATTTAAATTAATTAATATATTTTTAACGATTTTCAATGGTTTTAAGTGACGGGTCCCACATGCTTTAACTAAATTGAGCGGGATTGGTTTTGGACTGTTCGATCGGAGACTAGTCGGTACCTGGTGATCCCACGGTTCTACGGGATCATGACGCGTGTCGCGCATGAGTTGATCGCGGACTATCCGTCATCCGATCGGATCGACATCCGGATTCCAAATTTTAAAAGGGATTTAATCAAATTAACATCTTAGATCTAGACCATCTGTTTCTTTTAAAAGAAATAAATGGTCTGGATTTCGTCTCCCTCAAACCCTGTGGGAGCCGTGGGCTATCCATGGTTTTTGGCTAATATTTTTTGATATACTTAACGAAATTGGATGATTTGAAGTGCTACATGATCGTTAAAAGATCCTCTTTCAATCCCTACGGCTTGATCTCACTGGAGAACAAAATTTGTAGGGAAACAACCAAGGCCGAAAGCTTTGAAGAAAAGGAGAGGGTCATTAATGGCGTACCTTGATTTAGGGGATTTCAAATCAATCATCAATTTCTTCAAAGGAAACTGTTCCTCCAAAGGAATTGGGAGAATTCTTTGTGGTATGATCTCTAGCCCAAGCTATGGATCCAAATTTTGGTTTTGATGGTTCCACTGATTGAGAGCACTTGGAGGAAGGGGGATTTCATTTTGGCTTCGATTTTGGCCTGGGATGGTGTATGAGAGCTCAATTTTTTTTTGAGGAGGTGTGTATGAGATATTTTCTTCATGGACGAAACCTCTATATTTTCTTCATGGATGAAACCTCTTATGCTCTTTATTATTATTATTATTATTATTTTATTATTATTATTTTTGTTCTTGATCGACTGGAGGTATGGAGATAGCTTGATTGCCTGTCTTCACTTGAAGGCAACCATCTTTTATTAGAAGTTAGGATGGGATGAGGATAGGAAAAAGTGGAAGAAGGAAATTGGCATATTTCTTTCTTCCTATTTTCCATTTTTTTTAATTCTCTTTTTTTATTTTGCTTTTATTATTTCCATGCAATATGACATTGTCATCTTAGTTTGGATTAAAGTATGATATGCCAAAATTAATCTCAAAATAGATTTGAGATTAGATTTAATTACATTTGAATTTACTTAGGGATTTGAGATTAACTTTTTCCTTTTGAATTAGTTTAGTTTATTTATTTATAATACCATAATGTAATTTAATGATCAATTGCATTATGATCTAATTAAGCCATTTAATTTGATTTTAAATTTAATTTCATTTTAACTCATTTAGCTTAAAATGGGTTAGGTATGATTTCAAATGAGTTCAAGTGATCAATTTAAATTCAAATGAAATGGGTTTTCTTTTATTCATTTTAATTTGGTTTTAAATTGATTTATTTGAGTTAATCTAAATTGAAAATTTGGATTGATTCTACATATATCAAATAGGTTAGAATAAACTCAAAAAGATTTTCTAGGACACTAGGTGAGGTGTCCTAAACATTGAATTAAGAAAATTCTATTTGAGATTAGGATCACTTAAATGCCAAATTAACCTCATCCAAAAATAAGGTCAACAAATGGAACCCCAATATGTGTATTGGATTAACTAGAATACACTGTACATATTGGTGTTGACATTTTAACATACAAGTATAAGCTTTTCCAATTCATGATTTTGTTTTGATTTGAATTTTATTTTGATTTTGATTGTGAAAGATAGGTATATGTATACCTATCTTTGCTTTGGAGTGTGATTCATTCTTAGAAACTTAATTTTCATTAAGTTCTAGGATGAAGAAGAATTCTATTAGGAATAGGCCCAAAGAATGGTCTAATCCTAATGCAATCATTATGCTCAAGAAAAATGCCTTTAGGGGACTCACTCTTTCTTGAGAATAGTGGCGATTCATGTGATTAGCTAATAAGATGGGGCTATTTAAGGGTATGATCCATCCTAGTTAGCTAAAGAGAGGAGAGGGGTCTTTAAAGACTTGATCCAATCATCAGAAACTATGCTAGGGAGAAGAGGCTTGAAATGCTTCATCCAACTCCACAACACTTTGACTACTAAACAGGGGTCACATGGACCTGATCCCATTTAAATAGTTAAAGAATTTCAATGGCTTGATTTCATTCTTTAAGTTTGAATTGGATGCCAACTGGGGACTTATTCCTATATGATTAGAAAGAATGCTGACTAAGGGACTTATATCTTTCTGGCTATTAGAAAGAGGTCATAAAGACTTAATCCAATCTAACTAGCCTGTGTAATATGAAATTGGCCTTGATGTCTTATTCTAATCATGTACACGAAGGTAGGATGCTGACTGGGGACTTATATCTTTCTGGCTATTAGAAAGGGGTCATAAAGACTTAATCTAATCTAAGTCACCGGTAGCATGAAAGGGGCCTTGATTTGTTCCAATCATGTACAAAGGTAGATGCACTGACTTACTCGATGATTAGAAAGAAGGTGGGACTTATATCTGGCTATTAGAAAGGGGTAAAGACTTAATCCACCTAACTCCCTAGCATGAAAGGGCCTTGATGGCTTGTTCCAATCGAAGGTAGGATGCCAGGGGACTTACTCGATGATTAGAAAGAAGGCATTGGGGACTTATATCTCTCGCTATTAGAAAGGGTTAAAGACTTAATCCAATCTAACTCACCGTAGTATGAAAGGGGCCTTGATGGCTTATTCCAATCATGTACCAAGGTAGGATGTCTTACTCGATGATTAGAAAGAAAGCCGATTGGGGACTTATATCTTTCTGGCTATTAGAAAGGAGTTGTAAAGACTTAATCCAATCTTACTCGCCTGTGTACATTAAAGGGGCCTTGATGGCTTGTTCCAATCATGTACATGAAGGTAGGATGCCGACTGAGGACTTACTCCTGATGATTAGAAAGAAGGCCGACTTGGGACTTATATCTTTCTGGCTATTAGAAAGGGGTTATAAAGACTTAATTCAATCTAACTCGCCTGTGTAGCATGAAAGGGGCCTTGATGGCTTGTTCCAATCATGTACATGAAGGTAGGATGCCAACTGGGGACTTACTCTTGATGATTAGAAAGAAGGTCGATTGGGGACTTATATCTTTCTGGCTATTAGAAAGGGGTTGTAAAGACTTAATCTAATCTAACTCACTTGTGTAGCATGAAAGGGGCCTTGATGGCTTGTTCCAATCATGTACAAGAAGGTAAGATGCCGACTGGGGACTTACTCCTGATGATTAGAAAGAAAGTCGACTGGAGACTTATATCTTTCCGGCTATTAGAAAGGGATCGTAAAGACTTAATCCAATCTAACTCGCCTGTGTAGCATGAAAGGGGCCTTGATGGCTTGTTCCAATCATGTACATGAAGGTAGGATGCCAACTGGGACTTACTGATGATTAGAAAGAAGTCTGACTGGGGACTTATATCTTTCTGGCTATTAGAAAGGAGTCGTAAAGACTTAATCCAATCTAACTCACCTGTGTAGCATGAAAGGGGCCTTGGTGGCTTGTTCCAATCATATACATGAAGGTAGGATGCCGACTAGGGACTTACTCGATGATTAGAAAGAAAGGCGACTGGGACTTATATCTTTCCTCTATTAGAAAAGGGTCATAAAGACTTAATCCAATCTAACTCGCCTGTGTAGCATGAAAGGGGCCCTGATGGCTTGTTCCAATCATGTACATGAAAGTAGGAATGGTTCTACAAAGGGCTTGCTCCAAACCTATGAAGATGATTTTTTATGGGAATGGTGCACAAAGGCTTTCTCCAAACCTAGAAAGACATGAGAAAGGTGCCATAGAGGGCTTGCTCCCATCTCAAGTCATGTATAGGAAAGGTGCCATGAAGGGCTTACTCCCAACCTATAAAGATAGTTTTTCATGGGAATGGTGCCACGAAGGGCTTGCTCTAAACCCAGAAAGGACATGAGTAAGGTGCCATAGAGGGCTTTCTCCCATCTTAAGTCATGTATAGGAAAGGTGCCACAGAGGGCTTGCTCCCAACCTATAAGAGATATGGATGAGGAGAAGGGGTCAAAGTGACTTATTCCTAATCCTCAAAGGTTTTGGCTAATAAGCAAGAGTCTTAAGGACTTAATCCTTACTTGATTAGTCTAACTTGATGAAAGGGTAATGGAAGGTTTGCGTTCATTTCTTGATTTCACCAATACTCCTTACACATGAAGAAGTTTAGTGAAGAAGCTTTCAAAGAGTTGGAATTTATTTTTGAAGGAAGATTTGGGTATATTTTGGACCCAATGCTTTATTATGCCATGAGCATAAAAATTCATCATTTTCCTTTTTGTATATCAAAGTTACAATGAACCATGCTAGATGTCTAATTCATTGAAGGCAAGACATCATAGGGTAATAACCTGAGAATTCTACCTCTCAACTTGTATGTGATTGTAGTTCTTTAGCAAGAACCAAAGTCAACCAGTGCTTCTCAAATGAAATTTCATTTTTTTTGTTTGGATATGAATTATTTTACTTTGTTGAAATGAATCAGCCTTATAAGGCATTCTCTTAGATTCAAAGAAGATCAAGAGATTCCTTTAAAGCTTTATAAAGTGAATGAGAATCAAGATAATCTTTTGGATTCTCATAGACACAAAATTCTTATCCCTAATCAAGGGAATTGAAAGGATTAACTTAGAGAAATGTAGATTCTCTTGATAAGTTTGAAATTAAATTTCTTCGATTGATTTATTATTATAAGAAATGAAATCTCATAATTGTCTTTGATTAATTTCTTATTTTTGCATTTTTGATCCTTCTACATTTTACTACAAGGTCTTTGAAATTACTTCAAAAAATTTTAAGACTCTATATCGAAAAGTCATATTGAAGTTTCTTTTATTTTCTTTTCTTCTGTGAAAAGATTTTCAATATAACCCTCTACCTAATTGAAAGTGGGATTATAAGAAATCTTGATCATGACCCTTTTTGCTAAATTTCCCCAATATGAGACAATGATATGACTCTATAGAACATTCCTATAAGGATTCAATGTCATATCATATGCTTTCAATTCTTCTTTTCTAGAATCATTTTAATTTGACAATTTTCAGATAAGTTATCCTTAAGAAGGATAATCTTATGCATAAAAATATTTTTGATTTTAAAATGAAATATGGGTAATATGGACCCATTTTCAAGGTAAAGATTCTACCATAGTCCCAAGATGTGGGTGATATAATGATGTTAGCTAACCAAGAAGAATGTTTTCTTCTCATGTACAACCATCATTTTCTAGCTTTTAATTTAGCAAAAAATTGCTTTTCTTTTGAAATTTGACCATAGTCATCAAGGGACTTAGTTTATTGAAATGAAATTAAGCTTAAGTTTATAGACCGCTATATCTAGAGATCATTTCGATTTATTTCCAGATAGCTTGATCAAATCATCGATAGCTAACTCATTAAAAAGTTAGATCATGAATATCATCTTGTCAATTGTGGAATTGGATTTTTCTTCAAATTCTAAGGGTGCATCCCAAACTTGACGACTATATTAATCTCCAGACACATTTAAACAAAATTGATGTAATTTGCTAGAGTGCCTTTTGAAAAGAAAGTTAGGACCCAAACTACTTAAACTTTTCTTATTTATGGTTATAGACCACTTGCAATGGAATCAGAGTATACTCAATGAGACCTTTGTCATACAAAGGATATGGACCCCTAGAAAAGAAGATCCACTATCTTTTTTTTAACTTGCCAAGTGAGCTGAAGCAATCATGTCAAAGGCTAAAATGATAAAGCATGAGACATCTATTTATTTTTTTTATTTTGCTTAAGGACAATTTTTTGACTTCTAACCTTACCACTTCATCTTAATGTGGAAAATTTTAAAGTCAAAAATGTCTACATGCTTAGAAATTTTAGACTTCATCCTTTTGCTCTTAGATATAGTCCTTCCATGCCCTTACTTTTCTTTCTTTCTTTCTTTTAGAAATATTCTGATTTCAATTTTTTTTATGAAAGGTTACATTTGGTAATTTTTCTATTTACAAGATTCACTAATAAGATAAATGTATTCGACTCATTTCCATAACATTTCACTCTTTATGAAATGACTCCACTAAATAATTTGCTAGGAAATTTAATGTATTTTCCTTTTTTTTTATATGATTCAAGTATGTTCTTGATTGATCATATATTATGATTCAACATTTTTATTTCTTTTTCATCTTTTCATGGAACAACAAATATAGTGAAGCCATTTAACATTGATAGAAATGACTTTCTAAAGATGTTACACTTGTTGAATTCAAAATTATTTAGTGGGGTGAGTCATTCAAGATTGGCATAATGACTTCCTTGAAAACTTAACACTTTTGAAATCAAAATTTTCTATTGGAATCAAATATTTAGTGAGGTCATTTAGAGTAGTGAATGATATTCCTAAAGACTCAACACTTTATGTTGGATATGAACATCCTTCAATAATCAGTATGTTTCTGTTTCTTTTTTCTTTTCATTTGATTCCTTTTATTTTCTTCTTTCCTTTTTTTATATATTTATTATTATTATTATTATTATTATTATTATTATTTTTTGGGGAAGGCTGGATAGGACCATCCAAGAGCATTTAAAGATGTTTTATGAATTTCTAAGTTGCTCCTTTTATGTTTGAATATTGGCTTCAACCAACAATGTGATTGAAATCAAGTTCTTTTTCCAAGTTGAGATTTTAAGATTGAATTTTCATGAAGCTGAAAACTACTTTCTTTATTTGATTGAATTTATATGACATCAACTTATCAAAGCTTGATTAGGATTGAGTCTATATTTCAAGGTTTATATTTAATGTTGATCGATGCACCCGTATCAACATATATTTTGGAGATCTTCTTTTAAATTTTCCACATCGACTAAGTTGTTAATAAGTTCTTAGTAGTCTATCTTCATCATAAAAGATAACTCTAGAACTTCTTTATGGTGGAATGCCACATCAGGAAGTTGCTTATAGTTAAGTAAGGCAAATTACATGATTATGTAATGCCTTGCTTTACTTTCGCTTCTTTGTTCATCACTTTTTTATTTCATATTTCATTTTATTTTATAATAGAGCATTATGATGCTTAATTTTGCAAGAAACTTCTCTAAGATAGGCAAAACATTATATTTTGAAGATGATTTATTTTCCATTTCTTTTCAATGTCATAATTGTCATAATTATTTCGACAAATTTTACGCTGGCTGTCGACTACCTAATGCAACCCTCCACTTTTTGCATCCGGACTTGGGACCGGCAATGGTAGTGTTAAAAGTTTGAAGGATAATGTTATAAGTATAGGTCGAACTAGAAATGGTGTAGGTGTGATTATAGATAAAAGTTTGAAGGATAATGTTATAAGTATTAATAGATGTGGAGATAGAATTATAGCTTTAAAGATTATTGTTGATACTAAGATTATCAATGTTATAAGTGTTTATGCTCCTCAAGTAGGTTTGGAGGTAAGTTCAAAAGAAAATTTTGGAATGAATTAGAGGGATTAATACAAAAGATACCTCTTGAAGAAAAAATATTTATTGGGGGAGATTTAAATGGACATGTTGGTAGAGTGGTAGAAGATTTTAAAAGTATTCATGGTGGTTATGGATTTGGAGTGACTAATGAAGAAGGTAGGACTATATTAGATTTTGCCTTAGCTTATGATTTTGTAGTTGCTAATACTTTATTTAAGAAAAGAGATGAACATATTATTACTTATAAAATGGATCTAGTAAAACTATTGATTATTTTTGATAAGAAAAATAGATCGCTTAGATTGTAAAGATTGTAAGGTCATTCCAAGTGAAATTTTTAAACATCAACTATTAGTTTTAGATTTTAAGATGAAAGGTTGTAAGAGAAAAATAAACTTAATTATTGTCCTAGGATTAGATGGGGACACTTAAAAACACAAATAAAAATATTTTAAGAGCAAGCTACAAGAAATTAAAGTTTGGGATGTTCATAAGGAAGCTAACGTTATGTGGGAAAAGTATCAAGTGCTATTAAACAAGTTGCTAAAAATGTGCTTGGCGAATCAAAAGGAAAAGCTTCTTTTAATAAGAATAGTTGGTGGTGGAGTCAGAGTGTGCAAGAAAAGATAATAAATAAGAAGCATTGTTATAAAACTTGGTTTAGATGTAAAAACTTGGAAAATTGGGAAATATATAAAATGGCCTGTAGAGATTCTAAGAAAGCAATATATGATGCAAAAAATTTAGCTTTTAGTGATTTATACAATAAATTAGATACCAAAGAAGGTGAAAGATGTATGTATAAGTTAGCCAACCAAAGAGATAGGAGAAGTAAAGACATAGTTCAAGTGAGGAGTATTAAGGATGAAAATAATAAAGTGCTTTTCTTAGAAAAAGATATTGAAAATAGGTGGATGAGGTATTTTAATAAACTTTTCAATGAAGGATCTGAAAGTACGATTGATTTTAGCAACCTTAATACCCTAAACAAAAAATAGAGAATTTCATTTTTATCAGATTAGTAAATTTAGTGAAGCTTTAAAGAAAATGAAATGTGGAAAAGCAGTAGGACCAGATAATATTCCAATAGAAGTGTGGAAATGTTTAGGAGATCAAGGAATTTCTTGGCTTACAAATCTTTTTAATGTTATTTTAAAGACTAAAAAGATGCCAGATGAGTGGAGAAAGAGTTTGTTGGTTCCTATATTTAAGAATAAAGGTGATGCACAAGATTGTGCAAATTATGAGGAATTAAGTTAATGCCATACATTAAAATTATGGGAGAGAGTAATTGAGCATAGATTACGATGTGATACGAAGTTTCTCACAATCGCTTTGGTTTCATGCCGTAGATCTACTATGGATGCTATACATTTGTTAAGAGGTTTGATGGAGAAGCATAGAGAAAATAAAAAGGATCTACATATGATATTTATTGATTTAGAGAAAGCTTATGATAAAGTCTCAAGAGATGTTCTTTGGAGAGTTCTAGAACAAAAGAAGTTAATATTGGTTATATTCAAGTCATTAAGGATATGTATACTAGAGTCGTCACTTGTGTCCAAACACAAGGAGGATTGACAAACTATTTTCCTATTTCATTACATCAAGGATCAACATTAAGCCCTTATCTTTTTACTTTAGTTATGGATGTTCTTATTTAGGCATTTACAAGAAGATGTACGGTGTATGCTTTTTTTCGATGACATTCTTCTTGTTGATAAGACTAGAGAGGAGTCCAAAAACTTGAATTATGGAGGTCAACTTTAGAGTCTAAAGGTTTTCGTTTCAGATCTAAAACTAATATATGGAGTGTAATTTTAGTTGTAGAAATTTTAGTGGTAGTGACTTTAGGTGATCAAGTCATTAATAAGAGTGAGTTTATTTGATATTTAGGCTCTATTATTCAAAATGATGGTGAAATAGATGGAGATATTATTAGAAATTCAAGTTGGATGGTTGAAGTGGAGGAATGCATGGCCTATTATGTGATAGAAAAGTTCCACTTAAACTTAAGGAAAATTTTATAAGATGGTGGTAAGACTAATGACTTAGAATGTTGGCCAATAAAAGAGAAACATAAGAGTAAGTTAAGTGTTACAGATGAGGATGCTCGTGGATGAGTGGCTTTACCCTAGAGATAGAATGCAAAATGAGTATGTTCAAAAGTTGGTGTAGCTCCAGTGACAGATAAGATTAGAGAGAGTCGCCTTAGATGGTTTGGCCACATAAATCGTCATGGTCTATGACAGAGAGTAGATGCATTAGATTTTCCTTATGTTAAGAAAGGTAGAGGTAGACCCAAAAAAGACTTGGTTAAGATGTATAAAAATGATCTTAGTATACTCAAATTAAATGAGAATTTGACACATAATGGACACAATGAGAAGGATTCATGTAAAACCCCACCTAGTGGGATTAAGGCTTGTTGTTGTTGTTGTTGTTTGTTGTTGTTGTTTTTCAATGTCATTTGAGGCGGTATGACTCTACCATTTTGAATTTTAATTCAAGAATTTCCCTTTTTATATGAAGGGAAGGTAGGTCTAACTCTATCCTCAATAGATCAAAAGACCTCATGATCTATTCATTTATAAGATCATCATTTAAAAGAGGACCCTCTAGGGTAGATAATGTGCTATTAGAAAGTCAAATTTTGACTTGCATTCTTTTATAGAACATATAAGATTAAAGGTAATCTCAGCTTGCAATGGACTCTTTGAAAACCATACTTAACATTAAGATAATGTCAAATAGGTCATAATATATTGCAAAGGATTCTCCTTAGATTCATTTTGTATTAAGCATATAATACCTTAGTCTTGAAAATTATGGCATTTTTCATTCATTTGGACTAACAAAGTCCTAAGTGATTTATCTATCAACTTACGGAGATAGAAGTTTCATATTTTACTGAGAGATAGAAATATTATCCTTAGGACCCATTCTAAGGTCACTATTTCTTTAGAAGGATTAATTCTTCATTTATTTTCTTTTCTTGATTTGGCCTTAAAGTTAATTAAAGCCAATCATGGAATATCATTTCATTCAATGGGAGAAAACTCCCATAAAGAAAGTTGATTTAAATTTCATTCATTTCAACTTTATCAAGAGAATCATAATTCTCTTTTGTTACCCTCTCTTTTCTTCTATTGATTTGAAGCAAAAGTGAATCTTGTCACTTTATTATTTATTTATATCATGTCATCTTCCTCTTTTGACTCTCTCTTAAACTCTTAAGAATTTAAGATTTTGGAAAGGTCTAAAGAAGGTTACCTCAAGTCACTCCTTAGAATTGGCCAATCAACTTGAGTAGTTGGTTTTCCAATATTCTAGTGGGCTTGTAGAAATTAAGATTAAAGCTGATTTGCATTCATGTATAATTTTCTTCTATAAGAACAGAAGATTTTCATTGAGTTCCTTAATCAACCTCTACCTAAGGTCAATAAGGCATTCTCTTTTTGGGATAATTTTAATTTTTTTATTCTTCTTTTCTAAATGCAATTCAAACTTCAATCATGATGGGAAAAGGAGCAATAAGTACAACTATGCCTCCTTTTGTTTTAAGTTTTCTTAGGGTTTGAAAGAACTCTTTCATTTCAATTTACATCCTTAGGTGTTTTGACACCTTTTGAATGCAATAGAACAAAGGGTGTTCATTCAAGGACCCTATCTTGATTCTCTTTAGCTTTAGTACAAAGCCAAAGTAAGATCAAGGATAAGTTTAATTTTGATACTTTATTTTTGGAGATTTGCTTTTCAAATCTTGAAGTACTTTTCATACTTTGTTTTAATAATTTAATATCTCTTTTCCATATTGGATTGGTTTCAAATCCACCTTGACCAGATTTAGGTCATAATAGAGATGACTTGATTTTTATTTATTTCTCTCACCTCTCATTTTATTTTGGGATTTGGTTCTAGGATCCAATCATTTAACTATGATAAATTAGGAGTTCTATAACCTCTATTCAAGATGTTGGATAGACTCAACCAAGAATGAAATGGAGAGGTATCCAAAGTAAAGAAAGGTAGTACTGACCGGTGAGTGGCACTAGTACACTGCCGATATATAGAAATAACAACCTATTTCTAAAGATGGAGAGAGGAACCACTCCCCAACAGAGTCGCCAGAAAAATATGTTGGTTTTCTTTTTCTCTCTGAATAGAGAAAAGAAATGGCACCACATAGAGTTTAGGAATATTTTTTTAGATGATCAAATATGGCATTAAGGAATTAACATATTATCTCAAAAGATAAACATGCTCTCCTATAATGGATTTAATCATTTCAATAAAAGACTCCTAAGGCTAATTGGTCTTTCATGTACCAAAGTATTTTCGCCTGAACTACATGGAAAAGTAGAACATAATCAATTTTATCTTGGGATCATGATTCCCTATAAAGGCAAGCCTCTATAGTTAATTACATCTTAGGAAGGGTCCCTTTCTAAGAATACTCTCGATTAAAGAAATAAGTGGTTATTCCTAAAGACTACTAAGGTAGCTTTCAAAGGATTGATATTTGGAATTTCAATTGGGAGAGGTCCAAATTAGAGTGAGTTATTTTTAAGAGTCAAATGGAAATGAGTAGGAAATGCCTATTGATATTGGGATGCCAGTAGACATTTCATCTATCCTATGATTGGGCTTTAAATTTGGGATTTAATTTTAGAATTCAAGTTATCATTTTCTTAGAAATCTAGGACATAGATTCTAGCAGCACAAGACTGTAGAAATGCCTAGGGTTGAAGACTTATTACAAAAAGGATGCTTCAGAACATAGTCTACAGATGCTTCTAACACATGTCAAATGCTCGACCTAGTTTTATTCTTGGGAATCATTGGTCATTCTCTCCACGTGAAGGAAATAACCTATCCCTGACTCTTCTGGACTTTCAACCTGCCTTAAGAAGGCTGCCAGCTAACACCACTTAAGCCCATTGTAAAACCACGAGGCTAAGTCATATGAATGCAAGATGGTTGGACTGTTACAATTTTAGGAAAGAAATATATGAACTTAGACTTACTCCCTAACCCCTAAGATCATGTAGGGTATGAAGATGCATATAATTAATGTACATTTTTCAAATTTTAATAATTTTTAACTCAGGATTCATTTAGGCCATAAGGATATAATTTATGCCTAATGCATGCAATTAGAAAAAGATCATGAGCCAAATCAAAATAGAAGAAGGTGTACTTCCATCATAGGCTCTCAAAGGTAAAGCCTAGGTAAAGATGGAATTCTTTCATTAATCAAGAGTGAAACAATATGATTATGCATGACATCCAGCTAAGGGGTTGCTACATATTTTATCTTGTTTTAATACCTAGGCTTTTATGTGAATATTATGAGTTGTATTTATTTTTATGTTTCAATTGATTTAGTTGGGTAGAAAATTTAGTTTATCCTATGAGCCTATGTCCAAGCATACATCATAGTACAAACATAACATAGAAAGAAACCTAAGAAAAGCATGATGTTTCTATTGTGCACCCAAAATAAATCAAGCCAAATTAAATTATATAGGAAAAAGGCCAATGCAGCCGGGTACTACTGTACACCCTAAAAGAAAGTAAAATGGGTAGTTCGCCCTTTATACAACCCTAGAACTACAAGTTTAGATCTATAGGTCTTCTTTCTAAGAAAGTCTTCTTCTTCAGGGACATCCATCAGGCTCCACAGGGGACCACGCACCATCTGGTTGTTGCTCTATTAATCCTAGACCCCATAGATCCTAACCTAATTCTAAGCTCAAATTTACATTAAAAATTTAAAAGAAATCCTAAGCCCTACAAAATAGATGTTAGGAAATACACACAGCGCACCAAGCAATTTATATTTTACAAACATACCGACTTAACATTAGTTGCTTGCCAAGCCCACCTGTCTTATGGACTATGTGAAGGGATTTTTAGCACCTGCAAGCAAACAATAATTTTATGATTTATTTATTACAACGATCTCTTTAACACAGTCTCCTGCAAAAAATAATGTTAAATTTAGAAAGAATGCCCTAAAATCTAGTCTAACGAACAAACAAGCCTAGACATCCAATCTATAGTAATACACCACATAGACATGTGAGGCACAACATAACATATCACAGGAGATTAAAAGAAAATCTGAGAATGATCTAACCTAGATCTAGGGTTCGTGGCCTAAATAATCTAGTGTTTGTAGAAGTGGGGTTTGTGTGGTAAGTCTTTGCTAGGCCTTTAAGTTTAAGATTTGAAATTTGAAATTTGAATTAGTTTAATTTTTTACCGTTGGTTGGTTTCAATTCGAATGATTTAATGATTTAATTCTTATTTTTTATGTTCATTTTATTTGGTTAAGGTTGTATTTAAGTTTTCAAAAATGAGAAATAGAATGAATTTCATTTTTAGGTAAAACTCACTTTATTCCACATCCTTAATCCTAATGAGATTTCCAAAACTCTAACTAAAATTCTTAAGTATTTTAATTAATCCTTTTGATTTCATTTATGTTTGGATTTGATTTATTTTATTTCATTTGTTTGAATTATTTTATTTGATTTAATTAGTTTATTTTATTTCATTTTAAATTAAGTTATATAGATTTCATTTAATTTGGCTTATGTTATTTTAAGAGTTTGATTTATGTTTGATTTCAAATCATGGGTTATAAGCTTAAGTTTTAAGTCATTGATATAAAGTAATATCTTAGGGTTATGCATGGATTATTCTCAACCTAAAGTACTTAAGTTAATTCCATCTCGATTTGATTAATCTAGATTTTAAGTCCATTATTTAAATTCATTAATGATAAGTATTTCATTAAACATAACTTAAGTTATTTTAATTATATTTGATTTTCATTAAGTATTGATTTTTTTAAAATTTGATATTTGATTAAATTCTCAGACTTAGAAAGTTTTAATGAATTACCTTAAGTTTTTCTAATGTTTATTTCAAATTGGTTCAATTTATTTATTGATTTAATGAATTAATGATTATTTAGATCATATAGACCTAGAGATTTGGAAATTCAGGAATTCCAAATTTATAGACCAATTTGGTTTTAGATAATTATGACAAGTGGTGTTACATGCCAATCTTATGTTCCTAAAGTTTTAGTTTAATTAGAGATGTAATTAGGGTGTAATTAAGGTTTTAATTATTTCATTAAAACCTACATTAAGCTTAATTTATTAAGATTCATTAAGTGATTTTATTTTTTTTCTTATTTTTCACTGAAATACCTTTCTAATGAGGGTTTATTCATAATTTTTGGTTAATTGATTGATTTATTATGATTTAATTAAGTTCAAGTTATTTAATTGAATTATTTAATTCTTTTAATTATGTAATTGAGTTAATTAAGTTCATATTAGATTCATATTGGTTTAATTAAGTTCAATTATTATTTTGATGTTCATTATGTTGATTTAAGACTATTAGATTAAAATTTTATAATTATTTTATTAAAGGGAAATTAATTTAATTAATTTAAGGGTTAATTCACATAAAATTTCAATTTCATTTGAATTCAAAGAATTAAATTCTCAAAATTTTATCTAAGGTGTGTTTTAAGCTTAATTTCAGTTCCATAAAGTTTCAAATTAATTAGATTATTAATTTAAGAGTAATTAAAGTTTAATTCATTTTAATTAAACCTAAATTAAGGAAAAATAACCCAATATAAATTGGGGATTTAATTTCAATGGATTCCTCTCATCATGTCAAATCCATATAACTTTTATTTATATTTTTCTAATTTTTTGTTGATTTTATATGAATTTTTGAATTTTTTTGAATTTATTTAAATTAATTAATTTTTTTTAACGGTTTTCAATGGTTTTTAAGTGACGGGTCCTGCACGCTTTAACTAAATCGAGCGGGATTGGTTTTGGAACGTTCGATCGGAGATCAGATGGTTCCTGGTGATCCCGTGGTTCCCCAGGATCAAGTAGCATGTTGCGTGTGAGTTGATCTCGAGGGATGATCTTAGGCCGTCCGATCGTGGATCGGACGGTCCAGATCAATCTCGTGATTCTTAAAAGGGATTTAATCAAATTAATAGCCTAGATCTACACTTCTATTTCTTTTAAAAGAAAGCGGGATCGGATTTTGTCTCCTCAATCCCACGTGGAGCATTGGGCCATCCATGGTTTTTGGTTAATATCTTTTGATATACTTAACAAAATTGGATGATTTGAAGTGCTACATGATTGTTCAAAGATCCTTTTTCAATCCCTATGGGTTAATCTCACTGGAGAACAAAATTTATAGGGAAACGACCATGGTCAAAAGCTTTGAAGAAAAGGAGAGGGTCATTAATGGCGTACGTTGATTTAGGGGATTTCAAATGCTGGAATCAATTGAACTAGCTTCGTTTCTTCAAAGGAAACTGTTCCTCCAAAGGAATTAGGAGAATTCCTTATGGTATGATCTCTAGCCCAAGCTATGGATCCAAATTTTGGTTTTGATGGTTCCACTGATTGAGAGCACTTGGAGGGAGGGGGGATTTCGTTTTGGCTTTGGTTTTGGCCTGGGATGGTGTATAAGAGCTCAATTTTTTTTGAGGAGGTGTGTATGTGATATTTTCTTCATGACCGAAACGTCTTATGCTCTTTATTATTATTTTATTATTATTATTATTCTTATTTTTTTTGTTCTTGATCGGCTGGAGGTATGGAGATAGCCTGATTGCCTGCCTTCACTTGAAGGCAGCCATCTTTTATTAGAAGTTTGTATGGGGTGAGGGTAGGAAAATGCAGAAGAAGGAAATTGGCATTTTTCTTTCTTCCCATTTTCCATTTTTTTAATTCTTTTTTTTATTTTGCTTTTATTATTTCCATGCAATATGACATTATCATCTTAGTTTGGATTAAAGTATGATATGCCCAAATTAATCTCAAAATAGATTTGAGATTAGATTTAATTGCATTTGAATTTTCTTAGGGATTTGAGATTAACTTTTTCCTTTTGAATTTGTTTAGTTTATTTATTTATAATACCATAATGTAATTTGATGATAAATTGCATTATGATTTAATTAAGCCATTTAATTTAATTTTAAATTTAATTTCATTTTAACTCATTTAGCTTAAAATGGGTTAGGTATGATTTTAAATGAGTTCAAGTGATCAATTTAAATTCAAATGAAATGGGTTTTCTTTTATTCATTTTAATTTGGTTTTAAATTGATTTATTTGAGTTAATCTAAATTGAAAATTTGGATTGATTCTACATATATCAAATATGTTAGAATAAACTCAAAAAGATTTTCTAGGACACTAGGTGAGGTGTCCTAAACATTGAATTAAGAAAATCCTATTTGAGATTAGGATCACTTAAATGCCAAATTAACCTCATCCAAAAATGAGGTGAACAACGAGTCCCTCAATATATTGAATGTTTGTGATCCAATGATTATTAAGTAAAACTCAATCTAATCTCTCAAATTTTCTTCCCCAGCTCCAAGCAAATGGTCTACCAATATAACCCACATCCATTAAATTAACATCTTTAATAAAATATAAAAATTATCTAAGATCCTTATTATTAACTGGTTTCCCCCTTGTTTTTTAGTTGGATCAACAATCATATTGAAGTATCCACCTATTAACCAACTATCATTATAGTTGAAACTTATGGATATGATTTTATGCCAAAGATTTCTTCTAGATTCTATAAAGCATTGGGAATATACAAAAGTAGCTTGAAATGAGAAGTTAAAGTAACTAATATAGGTGTGACTAAATTAGAGCTCATCCATAATTATATCAACCACATAATTATTCTTTCAAAACAACCAATTGTTGTTATTACAATTTGCATACTAGTGGAAATTTCTAAATCTTTTTGGACTTTTTTGAGTTCTTAAATGAATAAGAGGTTCTAAAATTTTGAAAAGTTCTAACTTGAATTCAAATTTAAGATGTTCGAGGTGCTCAGAAGCACTTGGTTTAGAAATTCCCTGATGTTCCTAATGAGTATATTCATTATAAGGATAGAGTTTGATTACCCCTAAAATTTCTAGTAGATATCTGTCTTCAAAATGGCTAGAATACTAGCTGAGGATGTGTTTATAAGTGCTACTATTGAAAGATTGACATACTTGAGTTATCTAATTCCTCTCATTTTTTGTTTCTTTATTTTTAGAACAATCAAAACTGAATCATTTTCTTCAATGATCTTTTGCAAAATATCATGATTTATGACAACATCATTCTAGAGCAATGTGTTTTATGGTTCTGTATGATCCAATTTCCATCTTGAGTCTACCACTACGAGGTTTACATTATCTTGAAGGTTTTTAGAAGATTCCATGGGTTTAATAGAAATTTGATTAGGAGCAGATTGTTCAATGATTGGATGTTCCTCAGGTAGCAAATGAGTGCTCATATGACATAAACTTGATATATTTCTGTAGTTTTATGCTAAACAATTCCTAACACTACTTGCCCTTGACTACCCGCTTCATTTTAAAATTGTTATTGACATATTTATTTTTATTTTAACTGAAGATATGATATAAGGAAATTTTTTAGAAAATGCCCAGACATCTTACATTTAAGACAATACATTGGCTTTTGCTTAATTACCATAGATTGCTAGTATCCATTAGTAGGGGAGCCTATCTAAACATCATCTGCATATTGAGATGTGATCTGCATCTCAATAAGAACTCTAGCAGCTCACAACTTAGAAAGATTAAAGTAGGTAGATTAAACTTTAATTTTTTCCCAAATATAACTATTAGAGAGTATAGAATTTGCTTGTTAAATAGATGTAGGATTAACTTCAAAATTTTAATCCATATTGCAATAATTTGGTGACTCAGCATTATAATCAAAATTTGGAGTCCACTTTAAAACTTTCATTGGAACATTCTCAATATGATGAAGTTTTTTGGAGAAAATACGTGCATAATATTTTTCTTTGCTAAGGCGAATGGCAATGTGAAAGCCATCATGTAACCCAACACACCATTCCCCAAATTTTTTAAGTTTATCAAAATTCTTATGGATAGTATTTATTTTTGGATGTTTATAGGTGAATTTTTTAATTAAAGTGGACTTGAGAGGTTTAGAAAAAAGATTTGTTTCCATATCATAGGTAAATAAAGCTAGCTTCCCATTCTTTCCATGAGCCTTTTTAATAAATCTAGATTTAGATCCCTCCTTATACTTCTCATGATAAACTTTGGGGAAATTAATTTATTAGCAATTTTCACATTATTTCATTCACATTTGTATTTTGGATGAGTACCTTGTGTTGTAATAATTTGGAGCCATTGGATGCCACGTAAATCTTAGGGGCTACTTATTGAAGTTATCAGGTATGATAATAAGGTATGCTGTACCATCTCGAAAGATTGAAGCATCACCCTACAATGGATCTAATTACCTAATAAGGACTCCTAAGGTAGATGGGACTTCATATATACTTGAGATCTTTCCCCTACTTTATATAGAGAAGTAAAGCAGGGTTTATTTTATACCAGGTTCTTTAGTTCCCTTTGGAAGAAAGCTTCCATAGTTAATTACATCTGAGGAAATAAGAATTTCTTAAGAACACTCTTGATTAGAGTAGTCAATAAATATCTCCAAAGATTTTAAAGCTTAACTATTAAAGAATTAGGTTTTCATGAAAGTCAAGTGGGAGAGTTCAAGTGGAAAGACTTATTTACGGATTCCAAAGGGGGATAAATAGGAGAGCTCATGATACTAGGAAGCCTAGTAAGTGCTCCAATCTACCTTATAATGAGGCTTTACATATTTGAAAGAGAAAATTAATTTTTTTAAGTTGGAATCTTTATTAAATTGCTAGGGCTTATAGTCAATCAACACAAGATTATGGAAATGCCTAAGAGGTGAAGATTTATACTCGTGCCCCAAAGGAAATAGATAGCCTCAAACCTAAATTTAGGATTCTTTAGCATAAGCTAAAAGCAAGACATAAGTATGATAAAAAAATGGGACATAGTGGTTTACCTCCATAAGAGAGGATAAACCTATCCTAACTCTTCTGGACTTACAACTGCTTAGAGTGGCTATTAGTTAACACCTCCTACACTTTAAACCATGGATGCTAGTTTTATGCAAGTGCAAGATAGCTAGGTAATTATTTATTCAAGAAGGGAGACTAGAGTCCTAAACTCACACCCTAAGAGACTAGACCATGATTTGCATAAAAGCATGACTTAGACTAATGCAAAATTTACAGTCTCTACACCATTTTGACACATTCATTTGGACAAAGGCTTGGGATAATTATGTCTATATGCATGATGAAATAAGATTATGGGCTAAATCAGCAGGAGGAGGTGTTCTCCACTACAGGGGTTCCCTCAAAGGCCAAGAGTGAACCAAGATATTATGCATGATGTTATAACATAAACATTCAGCTAAGGGGTTGTTAAATCTTTTCATTATCTTGATTATAACTTAAGCTTTAAGTCGAGGTTTGAGTTATAATACAATTGCTTAATAAGCCATTTACTAATGTACATGCAATGTATATGTGTGTACTTTTGGCACACTTGAATGATTATTAATGCATGTATCTTTGGCAGAAAAGAGAGATTTCATTCCTTAGTTAAGTATACATACACAAGTATTATAGATTTAAGCAAGTATGTGCCATTGTTAAACCAGGGAAGTGAGGCAATCTAAGACCTCCTTGGGGCTACTTAAAGCCTCATATTCTTGGGATGTAGAGACTATATACTTACTATCTTAAATACTTATGAATCTATACACAAGTATAAGAATGAAAATCATGCAAATATTGAATTATAATTAATTATTTATTCATGTAAACTAAAGTTCTATCCAAATTCAAATACGTGTACACATGTGATGAAATTAAGCAAGTACATGCCATTGTTAAACTAGGTAAGTGAGATAATCTAAGACTTCCTTGGGGCTACTTAAAGCCTCATATTTCAGGGATCTCTAGACTATATACTTGCTAACATTCAAACACATGTAAACATACACATGAATCATGAAAATAGAACAATCCTTTAACATTTTTAAACTATAAGTGAATGTAAATCATATAGAGTATTCATAACTAACATTACTTTAAATTTTCATCATTAGTTTATAATTTTGAAAATAAGTTTAGATTTATTAGTGATAATAGCCACACCATATAGTAAGATCAATTCAACACATGCAACTTATATATACATAACCATATTTATTTGATTTTTTTATTTAAAAATATGAATACATGATACAAATGGCATACAAAATTTATAATGATTGAAAAGGAATGACTAAACATTGCCACATAATACATTCAACCATATTAATTCATAAGGACAATCAAGTCAAATAAAACTCCTTAAGATTAACCAAAATCTTTATGGAATCTTGATTTTGATGTTTGAATTATTAAAACCTAAAGAGGAGAAAAACATTTGATGTTTTGGCCCATCCCATGTTGGTGACTTAATGCATTTAAGGAAAAGTGGTTAAGTGAATTTCATGAATTGATTAAGGTTAAATCATTAAGCAATTAATTTCATTACCCTTCCCTAAGCTTTTTTTTAACTTAATTAACCATCTAACCATGAGCCTCCAATGATATGCTTTTGAGAAATTAAAATTTACAGTGCTCCTAAGGGACCTAATGCAATCTCATGCTTAAAAGTTAATTAGATTAAAGGAAGAAACTATGCTAAGTACTCTTATGGTTTTCCCACACCTATGGGTTAACCATAATTCCCTTAAGGACTTTATGCTATTAAACACATAAAGGGAGGATTAATAAATTAAACTTGAATTATCTGAAGCCATTATTAATTAAATTGATTTTTAATTTGATCATTAATTCTCCTTAATTATTACCTAATTACTCTATGTTAATTAACCCTCACATGAAAATACATGTAGAAAAATAATTAGGAAAGGGGCACTAATTATTTTCCCTCACCATTCCCATTATTAATCTGTGATTAATCATCATTAACCATTTAATTTGAACTGTTTAACAATTTTAATAAACATATAATTGATTTAGGAGGGTAATTAGGATTAAAATTTCAAGTTCTCTAAATTACATGGCCAATAAATTCCAAAAAAATTATGGGAGGTAGAGGACATCCCATAGAATCAGCCTATTAAATTTTAGATCAATTAGCCTAGTAATTAAGCCTTAATTATGGAAATTATCCTAAATTGTAAACCCTAATTAAGCACTATTCATTAAGCAAACATTAGAGATTTTATTTTGATTAAATTTTCTTCTATTTATCCTTTCCAAAATGGGTTTATTTGTATTCATTGGATTTCACTACAATTAGTTATGAATTTTCAAAGTTCTACCCACTTAGTCCTATTTTTAATGCTTAAACCCTAAATCGTTGGCGCCACGTGCAAGTTGACACGACAACACTTTCCATGTGGTGTCACAAGATAGGTTATCTAAAACATCCAATGTGGTAACTAGTCAGCAGTAGCAGACGTGGTTTTGTCCCCACCATTTGATCTTTGATTGGATAGCGAGGATTAATCCCGTGGTTTCTTAAGGATTAAATCAAATAATCTAGCAGATTAAATCATGGCTGTCTATTCTAATCACATGGAATGGATGGTGATATCATACCCCAAGCGGAAAAGACATCATTTTCCTTTCGCCAGTTGATCCAAGCTCATCGAAGCTCATGGGATGGCGAGATTGACTCCAAAATGTTCAGGGGAAAGATCTAAGGAGATTCTGTGTTGGAAATCATGTAAAATCATAATTCATTTTACAAAAGATCAACACTTAGGGGAAAATCTACAGTTTGCTAGATTTTTAGCTCACTGGAGCTAAAGCCTGGTGATCTGTTGGCTAAGGTATCTTGGTCTTGAAAAGAAGAAGCACTGTTGAGAAGTTTTCAAGCTGCCTCCCTATTGATTCTTATGTGGACCAAGCATCACCATAAAGCTCACCAGAGTTGGTCTTAGAGTGCCTTCCGGTGATCAAATTGATTAGGGATTGATTCATTTTGACTTTTCGGAGTGATGGGATGGTGTGAGAAGAGTTAATTTGAGTTTGGTGAAGTTTTTGTGAGATTGGATAGATGGGGCTATCGATTTCACATGGAGATTGGTCTCGCTAGTGATGGAGTGTGCTAGGGTTTTGGGGAAGGGTGTAGGACTGCTCAGAATACTTTGAGAAAACTCTTTTTGAAGTTTGAATGGATGGGGAGGAGTATACTCTTATCCCCAAGTGAACCAAGGGCTGTGATTGGCTTAGGCTTTGGTAGGTGTCCAGCCAAGGTAGGTTGCTAGAGGTGGCAGTGAACTGCTGAGGTGGAGGTGCTTAAGAGGCTTAGTTAGTGGCATGGGCTGGCATGGGGTATACATCCTCCTCCAAGTGAACCAATGGCATGTCATGGGTGAGTTCACCCTATCATGGCCAAAGGCTAAACCCAATAGCCTTGGGTTAGGTTGGGTTAGTGGTCCTTGTGTCCAAGAAGAGCTAAAGGTGGCTGCAAAGGCTTGGTGAGTAGGAGAACCCATCCAAATGGGAATTTTATTTGATTTGGGTGGGTTATTCAAGGGTTTTGACCCAAATTTGGTTCACCATGTGTTGGGCCCACTTAAGCAGACACATGGTAACCCAAGGATGAGTCATGCCAAGTTTGGTTGGGTTTGCACTTGGTTTGGATGAGTTTTGCTCATTTTGACCCATATTTCAAATTAATTAGGTTGATGACCATTGGTCAAATTGGGTCAAACTAAGGGTTTGGGTATGTTTAATTAATTATTTGAAATGTATTGGTTCAATTGATTTGGTTTAATTGAAGTGGATTTGATTTTGGGTCATATGGGTTTATTTAGGCCAAATGGGCTAAGTTGACCAATTTGGTCAAATTGTCCAAATTGGCATTGGTGGAGGTTTGGTTTAGCTTCAATTGATCATTTGAGAATGACTGTAGGTTTTGGTTTGAATTAATTTGGATTTGGGAAGGATTTGGTTCGGATGGACCCTTTAGGTCAATTTGGGCTAAATGGGTCAATTGGGTTAGGTTGACCAAATTGGGTTTAATTGAAGGTTGGATCATGTTCAATAATTAATTTGTGATTGATTAGAGGCATTGGTTTCAATCAATTAGAGTTAGAATGAGATTTGGCCCAATTTTCCTCTTTAGGTCAAATTGGGTCAACTTGGGTAAATTGGTCAAATTGGTTTGGTTTTATTCAATTGATTGCAATTAGGCTATCCAAGATGACCAATAAGCATTATGGATGAGATTGGATGGGTTGATTTAATCCAATTTGGGTTGAGTTCAAGTTTGAGTCACTTTGGTCATTTAGGCCACTTTGGGTCAAGCAGACCAATTAGGTTGATTGAGTTAAATTAGTGGATTTGGGCATTGAGAAGAGTTCAATGATGGATTTAGGGTTGATTTGGTGGCCTTGATTGTAATTAATTTGGGTTTGATTAGATTTTAGCTCATTTGGACCTTTTCGATCAAATGTGCTAACTTGTGTTGATTGGATTTATTTGGTTCAATTGGTTTGGTTGTAAGTATTGGAAGAGTTTGAAATAGTCTATTGAATGGTTGCAGTGCTTTTGTGAAAATAAATTAGATTTAGTTTACTTGAATGGGCTTTGAGTTGGATTAGAGGATCATGATAGAGCTAACTTAGGTTAGGGTTTAAGTTAATTTGGTTTATAGCTTGGATGTGAAACAAAATTCAATTGAGGTTGGTTGTGTTGGCTTGAGGTTGGTTTTGGATGAGTGGACAAGCATGGGTTGGTTTAGGCCATAGGATGGGTAAGACCTATTTGTCTTAAGGCATATCCTAAGCTTAAGGCATGCCTTCCTAAGTCTCTAAGCATGGGTTTAGTGTTCCTTTAGTACTATAATGTCTTAAAAATAAGAAAATCCAAGTGTCTACAAGGTTCTTAAGCCTAAGATGAGGAAGGTCATTCCTCACCCCAAAAGTGAGGTCAACATACCCCAACAAAATTAATACCAAAAGTGGCCAAAGAAAATGACCAATGTAATAATAACTACAAAGTGAAATCCCTAAAGTAGAGGAAGGAAACATAACTAATAGACAAAGCTGCTCAGATAAGCATCCCTTTAGTCCATGAACCAACAAGGACTTAATAGCATTTGTTTTGGTGGGTGGAGATCAAAATGATCCTCCAACATTTTCCAAACTACAATAGTTTCTGGCATTGCAAGAATAAATGGTTTATAGTTTCCTGGTTAAGGCAATACTAACATTTATAAATAAGTGTGATGCCTTTCTCCATAAGCCTATCATCCATTAGTATAGTTGAATTAAATAATCTATAGCTAAAAAGGAGATGAATGGCTTACAACTTTCAAATGTAAGTTTCCTAGCTACAAGGTGTAAGTGTACAAGTTGCATTATATAATGCTTTAGAGAGGTAATGTGAAGGGTTTCCATATAAATCACTAGTTGGTCCTTGCATTAATTTGTGATGTGAATTTGCATTATTTCAACTATAGTCTTGGCTAACAACACCGTGAGAAGTTCCATTTCATTCTAGTTTATATTATTTCCTTGCTATTAAAAGAAATTATAAACCCTTTATTTATTGAATTATCCTAGTTGAAAGATGGATAATGTTTTATTTTATGGCCATATGTCATGCCAAAGATTAACTTTTCATTCACTAAGTTGCCAAATAAAGACAATTCCATTGTGCTTCTAGATCTTAGCATAGCTCTTTCACATGGTGAGTCATTTTTGTTTGGTTAGGCAATCATTGGATGGATCTTAGAGTAGTACTTAGCCATCAAAAATTTAGCCTAGAGGGTGTTTTGTTGTTGAAATTTAATAAGTGACTTCATTAAATTATATACTATGGTGTCTTCAATTAATTTAAAACCAAGTCCACCATTATATTTATGTTTATAAACTCTCCTCTAACAAGTCCAAGGGTATCCTTTCCTGTTTTCATTTCATAAGACCGTGTTGAATAAGGATACAATCTTTTTTGTGTATTAATTATTATGTTAAAAATTTCCAAAACATTTTGAAGAATATAGAAAAAGATGCTTTAATTAAATAAGTCTTCCTCCAAATGAGAGGAGGTTTTTTGATTTTAAGATTTTATTATAAATTTTGAAGATGATATAATTTAAAGTATAGTTTTTTAGTCCTTCTAATGAATATTGAGTTCCCTAAGTGTTTTGTAAGGATGCTTTCATCTTTGAAGCTAGTATAATTTTGGATTCACTTTGAGCTTGCATTAAGGATTTCACTGCTAAAGTAGAAAATATGACTTGTTCATGGTGAAGTGCATTTCAACTGTGTGCTCAAAATGCTTTATAACTCCATAGACTTTCTTAATGGACATTCTTGACTCATAGCAAAACATTAGAATATCAATTGCAAATATAAGATGAGATGCAATAATGCATCCTTTTATATGAAAGTTAGTGGATGGACTTGTAATGAATAATTAAACCATTAAAGTTGAGAAGTAGTCAGTTGTAGTGATAAATTTGATTAGAAAAAGAAGATCTCCTTGATTGAGTCCTCTATTAGTTTTAAAGAAAATAGATTTGTATACATTTACAAAGATTGATTAGTAATTGCTTGAGATAATCTTCATGATAAGTGCTATTGACATAGGATAAAAACCTTTAGTATTTAATCCCTAATAGATGACATACCAATTGACAATGTGAAAACCTTTGTGCAAGTCCAATTTTATTATTGCATTATGTCTTTTGCATTTAGTGTTTAAGTATCTTATAATTTTTTAAGCAAGCAAAACATTTTAACTAATGTCTCTTCCCTTGGTGATGGCACTTAAATTAAGAGAAATGAGGTCAAGAAGTAGTTATTGTATCCCAATATTGATAATTTTGCTAATGAATTGTAGTGGGGAGCCTTAATGGTCTGAACATGCTCTAATTAGTGCAAATGGTTTTTTATGGGATGGGGATTATAGTTGAGGAACAATAATAGTGTGGCATGTTATCACCTTTAAAGAAGTCTTGAATGGTCGAAGACACATCCTTCCTAATAATGTCCCAATTAGATTGGTAAAAACCTGTTGTAAAATCATCAAGCTAGTTGCCTTATTAATGCAAATGGAGAAGATAAATTTCTTGATCTAATTATCATTTGGGATGTTGCTGATATCTTTGTGTAGAGGGTGTATGTTATTAGGTGCACCTTGATTGATCAAGAGACTGGTTAAAGTGTTCTCGGGTGTTAGAAGAGCAAAATTAGGAACTATAGGAATGTCCTTTTGATTAGTAATTCCCGATCCAAGTGGTTCTTCATCATAGTTATGGTGCTCTCTTTCTCTTTTGACTAATGCATGAAAGAATTATTTTTTTGATCTTCCTACACAAAGCATTTTCCTATAGTTTTTGATCCAAGGAATGGTTCTTCACTAACATACTCATGTCTTTCTTCAATTTGAGATCAATTTCATCATCAAAAGTGTTGGATAATTTCTCCTCCAGACAGGTAACTTCTTATTCAACATCAGATATTTGTGTGTGGATGTGTTGAAACACTAATTTATTCTAATTTTTTAGCTCTAATGTTGTTATCTTGTGAAGTTTCCTTAGTTTAAGCCAAAATTTTTAGTATATTCCACATTCCAAATGCTCTTTATTAATGGTATAAACACTATGTGTTGAGTCCACATATTCTAAAATTTTAATTAAGATTATTTTGGTCTTTGAGTTGCTTCAATGCTTATAAGGACAAGGGCATGATCTAAAGTAGTTCTTAACAAAAGCTAGACTATGGTGTTGTGCATCTTGATTCTCCATTATATGTTTAGAAAACTATGTCAAGCTTCTTATGAACTTTCCCTCTTCTCCAAATGAATTTACATCCAATGTGCCCATCATTAGAAAGTTTAGGTTTAAGTGTAAACTCTACAAACTCAACAATTATATTAGGGATTGGAGTAATTCTTCTCTTTCCCACTAGCTTAGTTATTATGTAGACGTCTCTTATAACCATTCATCCTAGGTTGATTATGTAGCCAATTTGAGTGATATTTTCCCAAAACTACGTACTACTATGCACATAGTAGGTAGCATAAAAACTATAACAAAGGCTACAATATCATTTTGTGATATTTTTATGTGAATGATTAAGGGTGGTTAATAATTATGTTAGTATGTTTCTTTCCATGGTAATTATATTTTGTTAGTGTAGTTGGCTTAAAATTTTTGCATGTTTAGATCCCTAAGAAGGCTTTGGTAGTGATTAGTTGATGTCATTGGCTCAATGATCCCTACAACATCTTGTTGATGAGATCTAATTAACTACTTTAATCTACCTCTAGATTTGAACTTTATAGTGCCCCTTACATTCTATAGAAGAAAACTAGTAATTATGTAGGTTGGTTTGTATATTATTATCAAAGCTTAAGAACTTTCTAGTGCTTTTAGATCTTTTCAATTTGTTTGATTGATCTTTGAAAAGTCCTTTTAGTTCCTTTATTCTTTTAGATCACATCAATTGGATCTATATTTTATTGGAGTAAGATTCAAGGTTAAGATTTCTATTGATATTGCTTGAAGGTTGTTTTCTATCTAAGAATTTAGAATGTAAAATGAATAATTTTTCCATTGCTTATTTTCCTTTTCTTTATTTCCTATTGAGTCTAGGTGGCAACATATTATCTTGTGATGCTAGAGCAATTCCAACAAAAAATACATTAATGTTGGCTTCATGCTGAATCAAATGTTGAGTAACTTGGTGAATCTCATTGAGTGATTATTCTCCCATAGAGATGCTTGTTGTTTTAAATTGATGAGTGGCTTGTGAAATTTCAATGGTAGGCTTCCTAATGATTACATTTAAAATAACATTGTCCATGGAGTATGTTTGCTGGAGTTACAAACCATCAATGTGTTGCATTATAGGAAGCTTTGGCTATTGTAAGTTAGTATCTGAATGTTCCATAGTGGTAGTGTTGCCTATTTCCTTTTGTGGTTGTTGAGCTAAGCATTCATCAACAATATGATTGAATATTTTGTAATGTATACAATATTTTGGCAAGTTCGTAAGACCATTTTTTTGCCAATAACCATTCCTTTGGGTAACAATCCATACTTCCTCATTAAACTATAAGGTAACATCAAATACCATAAGAACATGAGCTATTGATAATCTCAAGTGTGTGGTAGTGAGCAGGTCCACTTTTTGAGGCCTCCTTTTAAATTGGGAAAAGCTATTGTTTATTAAAATAATGAATTTTGGACCTAAGAATTTAACATAGATGTTGCTTAGCTATATTACCCAAGAGGGGTGAATTTTGTTTTAAAGATAATTATAGAAAACTTAATTTTATTATTTTTTAGAAGACTTAAACCTTTAATAAATATCCTTTAATAAAATATAACAATAATCAACAATAATGTAGAAAAGTAAAGTGTAGAAAAATAAAGAAGGAGAACACATAGATGTTTATGTGGTTCAACCAAACCCCAAAATCATACATCCACGCCAACCCAAGCTAGAAATTCTAACAAGTCAAAATGAGATTACAATAGATCTCTTGTACTCTCAAGGGTAAGTACAACCCAACACCATACTTTCCTTAACGAGAAACTCAACAACATACTTTCCTTAATGGGCAAGCATAACTCAACATTACTTTCCTTAGCAAAGCAACTCAATAATGTACTTTCCTTAATGGGCAAGTACAAAATAATAAAATAATAAAAGGATAACTTAGGATCTAACTCTCAATTTTAAAATAATTTTTGTTTCACAACCCAATAATATTAAGGCAACTAAATTCAAAGGAATGAAAGATAGCTCACTTTAATTGATATTTAAGTTTGAACAATAAATAAACTTTATATATATATATATATATATATATATATATATATATATATATATATATATATATATATATATATATATATATATATATATATATATATATAATATTTGATGTGTATATGATAACTTTAAATAAAGGTGATTTAAATTATGATTTGAAATATAGCACAATAATGATTTAAAACTTAAGTTAACCACTTGTTAGAAAGAGACTTAGAGTTTTTTAAAAGATCAAATGAAAATGAAATCTTAAATAACATAAACTCAAATGAAATGTCATTTTAGAGAAATTATTATTTATGAAAAATATGAGATGATTTATAAGTAATAGAACTTGTTACTCACAAGTATTTTATATGAAATAATCACAAAGAGAATAATCTTGCTTTAGATCATGCAGGAATAATGAAGAGAAAACAACTTGCAATAATACACTTTAATTTATCAACCACGAAACTTTCTACCAACTTATGAATGTATAGAAATAGATAATCTAAGCATAAAAAAAGTGACCAAATGCATAAGAAACTCAAGCTAAGAAGGAGAACAAGGTCACTTAGCATGTAAGATCAAAAACTAGAATGAAAGCGCCTTGTTAAGCTTTCAGCCCAAAAGAAAATCCACCAATCCACCAAGTTCTTTGGAGAAATCCTCAATCCAATAACTTGTAGGTTCAAGGATGGAAAAAAGATGAAGAAATTAACACTTGATTCACCAAGAAGAGATCTCTAAAGTTTTTGTAAAAAATTGGTGAAGAGAGAGTTTTCTAAGATTTTTTCTAAGAGGGTTTAACCTAATCTAAGAGCATTATTTATAAGATAAGGGGTCATGAGGTTTGGCCAAGAGAAGGAAAAATAGGAGGGGAACTCATTTGGTATTAATTTAAACATAAACAAATCAAAATCACAATAAATGGCATGAGATAAAAAATGACCAAAGAGAAATAGGAGGAAATTTAATGTGGAAGGTTGGTTTAATTAAAATCAATTTGAAATTAAAATTTTATAAGAGGGATTTTGTATAATGAAAGAAGAGTAAGTTTAATTAGTAAATGATTCAATTTGAATCAATTAAATTAAATTAATTTAGCAAGATGAAGAAAATTGACAAAAAAGGGGATATAGAGAGAAAATTAATTTGGAAAGAGATTTAAATTGAATCAATTAATCATATGACCTAATTTCAAATGTAATTAAGAATTTAATTCTTATGTTGTCGACTAGAAGAGAGAGAGAGAGGAGAGAAGAGTTATTATTATTACCAAACAAGTCATGGCACAATTAATTGTTCAAGTGAAAAAGGAATAATTCAAATTTTGATTAATTTAAAATAAGCATGATATATGGTTGGCCAAAAAGGATGTTTTGATGATGGGATTAAACTAGTATTTAATGCAATATCATGTAATATTCAATCAATTCATTTTGATTGAACGAAGAAAGGAAAGATATAACATACAAGCTTTATTTAATAAAATCTGAGGAATATTCAAAAATTTGGCCAAGCTACTTTCCTAAAATAGTTTTTTTTTTAATTTTAAGTACTTAATTCGAATTAAGTGATGATCTATCAGATCATAGGAGAGTTTAAATCAATTTTTAATTAAATTGAATTTGAATAAATATATAGTTGGCCAAAGGAGGTTTCTGAAACTATAATTTATATAAAAGGAAAGAAGATAATTTCATGACTTATTTTAATTGAATTTGAATTAACTAACAAAAATTTAAAATAATTCAAATTAAATCAAGTGAAGATGAGAGTTCAAATTTGCATATGTAATCAAATGAATATTCCATTTGTATTCAAAAATAATTCAAAATAATGACACAAATGAATGAATTTTTTAATTTAGAAAAATACAGGATAATTATTAAAATAATTTGAATAACTCTCACATAATTTATTTAGCAAATAATTAAGAAAAAATTCGTCTGAAAAGGTTTAGGATGAGAGATAAGATTGGAGAGAGAAGACTAGAATAATAGGAGAGAAAAATAATACCTTGAATAATGTTTGGTTAATTTAGATTCATGCATTGAATAAATGGAAAATGGACATTCTAAGCATTGAGATAATTTAATGAAATGTGAACTTAATTTAAGTTGCTTGGAAGCAATAAATGCAACAAAGTTTATGCATTTAATTCACATTATCTAAAATGAATAATTTCAAGAATAATTGTAAATATGAAATGTAGAATTTATGAATAATTCTCAAATAAATAATTTTGAAATGAATGAATGTTTTATTTTAATTTTGTGAACTTTTCAATTTCCTTAATATAGTTAATCCTTGAAAAATTCCCACCTAGTTCATGTATAATAGCTTTAGCATCCTGAATTTACTAAAGAACGTGGAGTTAAAAAAATTTCCTGCACACTTGGATTTAATTTGAATAATAACATAGAAAATATATATAAATTTAAATTAAGAATGACATTCATAAAGATTACTGCAAATAATTTATCATGCAATGAGATAAATAATTCTTATTACATAAGATTTGTTATCATCAAATCAAATGGTTAGATACATAAGGTGTATAGTTAATAATAGATCGGGACAATAGGTGATTTAGTATCAGGATTAAATTCTATGGTCCATTTCAGGATGCTAAAAGGCAAGCCTTTTAAATAGTACACTCTCTTAGCAATGATTTAAGCATTTTTATCATCATTGCAAAACCTAATTAGAAAGTTCATATGGTCAATGAATCCCACTAAAAATTTTTCAATTAGCTTAAGGTAAATGATGAAATCTTGAACATTAGACATGGTGATTCTTTTGGAAACACACTTTCCAGTTTGGGAGAACTTAAAGGGGTTAGCAAGAATACATATTTCTTCATCATTTATAAAATTGTAGTCTTGTTGTGTTTTATGTTTCTTAATGAAGGGTAGCTTAGGGTCTTCACAATTAGACTTAGGAACTTCGTAGAAAGATGGTGGGAAAGTATTTAAATCAATATTTCTTATTTCCAAGTTAGATATCTCTTCACCATTCAAAGCAGCAACATAAGAATGCATCTTTATCATGATGTTCACTTAGATGATGTAATCTACATGGAGATATTTAATGAAATAGCTAACCTAGACCATAGAGTAATGAAGCATGGGGAGATATGCACGATTGCTATCATGGATATGATATACAATTGACATAACATGAAAATGATTTAAAAAAAAAACTCAAATGTGTTTTTCAAGATCATTTTACTCCTTCTAATTGGATTTCAAAGCTTGGCTTCCATTTTCCTTTTTTGAGCTTTGTGATTGGACCTCCTTAGGCATATGAGTAATATTTCCAATTTTCATATGCTTTTGAATTATGATGCATGAGATATAGATTGTCAAATTTCAAAAGGCATAATTTTATTATTTAGAAATCAACACACATTTGATGTTTCTTATACCTTGATCAACTAATATATGGTAGTTAATTTATATTGCATATTTATAAATATTTTTAAAGAAGTATTAAATTGATTGAAAAATTTTTATTTAAATTTTAATAAATTTAGTGTACCTTATTAAAAATATTGAATAATTTTTAATTTGTTATTAAATATTTCTAATGTTCTTTAGTTTGATTATAAATATAAGGCCCTCATTCATTTAAAAAAACAAATGCAATTAACATTTTAAATTAAATATTTATTTTTATAATTATTATATTAACCTAGAAAATAAGATATGTATTTTGACTTAAACTCTTGACATTCTTGAGAATTATTTTCATATTTTTAAGAAATATTAAAACTCTTTAATGTTAATTTTAAAACATAAAAAATTATTTTAAAAAATTATAAAGACTTTAAAATCTCTATTTTTTTTTTACTTTTTTTAATTTTTAAATTATATTAAAATTCAACTATAAAAATTTCTTTGTTGGGTCCCAACTTGAATTTGAAAAGTGGGGGGTTGCATTAGGCAGTTGATAACCATCGTAAAACTTGTCAAAAAAAATATCTTGAACCCTTTAATATATAGTGTTAAAGCTAGTGAAAAGTATGCAATGACTAATGCATCGACACCTAAGTGTAGTGTTAAAAAAGCAAGGGTTCCCACATTTTGGACATATGTGAAGAAGTTAGTCCATTAAATTGGTATTAGGTTAGGAATTTTGATTGTAAGTACTTTTATAAATAAATTAATGGAATTAATAGTATTATGGTCCATAGAAAGATAAACATCTTATGCATTCAAGAAACTAAATGGGTTGTGGAGAAAGCCAAGGATATTTATACTTTAGATTTTTAAACTTTCATATTCATGTAGGAGTCAAATTAGAAATGGTGTAAGCGCAATTATTGATAAAATTTTGGAGGATAACTTATATATATATTAATAGGATTCGGGATAGAGTTATAGATTTAAAGATTGTTGTTGATACTAAGATTGTTAATGTTATAAGTGTTTATGGTCCTTAAGTATGTTCAAATGTATGCTCAGAAGAAAATTTTTGGAATGATTTGGAGAGATTAACAAAAATGAGATGTCTTGAAGAAAAGGTTTTTCTTGGAGGATATTTAAATGGACATGTTGGTAGGATAATAGAAGGTTTTAAAAATATTCATGATGGCTATGTATTTAGAGTGATTGATGAAAAAGATAGAATTATATAAAATTTTGCTTTAATTTATAATTTTTTGGTTGCTAATACCTTATTTAAAAAAAGAGATAAGCATATCATTATATATTGGAACAAATCTAATAAAAAATATAATAATAATTTTTTATAAGAAAAATAAATCATTTTGATTTTAATGATTATAACGTTATTCCGGGTGAAATTTTAAGTACCCAATATCGATTGCCAATTTTGAATTTTAATAAGTTGAATTAAGCAAGTTACAAAAACTTTGCTTGGGGAAACAAAATGAAAAGTTTATTTTAATAAAATTAGTTGGTTGTGGATTCAAAATGTGCAAGAAAAGATACGAAATAAGAAGCTTTGTTGAAAAACTTGATTTAGATGTAAAATCACAGGGAATTGAGAAAGATATAAAAGTGGCTGGAGATTCTATGAAAGCGACATGTGATACAAAAAAATAGCTTTTAGTGATTTACAAAAGACTAGATATCAAAGAAGGTGAAAGATGTATGCATAAGTTAGCCAAACAAAGAAATAGGAGAAGTAACATGGTCCCTTGGAGCTTTTAAGTCTCACCCCAAAAGGTTGATTCATGCGGAAGACATTGTTAGGTGGGGAGTTTGGAGCATGTGAGGTGCATTAAGGATGAAAATTAGATAGTGCTTTTTTCTAGATGAGGATATTGTACATAGGTGGATGAGATATTTTGATAAAGGTTTGATGAATATTTTGAGTACTATTTGATTTTAGTAGCATTAGTATTATACAAAATTGAGAAAATTTTTTTTATCATCATATTAGTAAAATTGAAGTTAGAGATGCTTTAAAAAAAATTAAATGTAGAAAAATAATTAGACTTGATAATATTTTAATAGAAGTGTGGAAATGCTTAGGATGTCAAATAATTTCTTAGCTTATTAATCTTTTTAATGTTATTTTAATGGCTAAAAATATGTTCGATGTGTGGAGAAAGAGTTTGTTGGTTTCTATTTTTAAGAATAAAGGTGATGCACAAGACTTGCAAGTTATAGACCAATTATGTTAAAATGCCATGCATAAAATTATGTGTTATGATGTGATTAAAAAGTTTCTCAAAATTAGTTTGGTTTCATGTCAGGTAGATTTATTATGGTTATTACGTTATGATGCTATGACACCTAAGAAAGGGGGTGAATTGGCTACTTAGAAATTTTTAAGTTAAAAATTAGTTTTTAAAGTTTTATAGAAAATTTAGTTGCAAATGATTTGATATAATAATCTATAAAAATGCAATGCAACAAACAACTAAAGTAAAGTAAAGTAAAGTACATAAAATGAAAGTAGAGAACATAGATTTTTATGTGGATGGGCCAAACCCAAAAATCGACCCACTCTCATGACTAGCAACACAAGATAGAAATTCACTAAGTAAAAATGAGATTAAAAAAATCTCCCATACTCTTCTTATGGGCAGAAAGTACAACCCAACACTATACTTTCTACATGGGCAAGTATAACCTCAACACCATACTTTCCTACATGGGCAAGTACAATCCCAAAGCAAGCCCTCATAGTTAATTACCCCTCTTACCATAGTAAGAGAGTACTCTAGATTAAGGTTGGAGAATAAACATATTTTATCGGATATGAATTGGTGTTTAGCAATGTGTACTATGGCATAAATAATGAGGGGGAATGATGCCACTCTCGATAAGGATCCCATGGTTCTATATGACACTCTAGATAATGATCCCATGGTTCTATCATCCTAAACTATCATGGTCCCTAGTCTACTTAGCTAACGGAAATAGTTCTTGGCCTTAGAATCTTTATTAACAGCCTTAGGTTGAGTCTTCCAAGGAGTTCTTGTAGACCTAGGGTGACATTTATCTAAGGTGATAAGTTTAAGTCTAGAAGGCTTTTTTCCTATTAAATATATTTTATAGTTCATGACTTAAGGATAAAAGCCATTAAGAATCATGAGCCATTATGATCAAAATATGGGGAGCTATATGGATGCCAAACCACCAGTCGAGGGTTTTGATCGTATCGCATTTCATGTGGTGTCATTTTAGCAAAATCACATATGTAGAAAACATGCCTTGTCCTTACTAGCATGAGATTATTTGAGAATGAATATAGTGATATATTTAATTGACATTGGCTCTTTGTGTGCAAAGATTTTCTTAGCTTATAATCCTTGACATTTATGATGTTGGATGGGTGGATGATTACTTACTTAAAGTTATTTTTGATGATAAACTTTATTTAATTTTTAAAATATCTTCTCTGGTTGAATATTTAATCAACATAGCCATCATTATAAAAAAGATTAGGTTTAAGTAATTTTGACCCAGTCATGAGACCCAATCAAGAATTTTAACCCGCACAACAGCCTTAGACTTTTAGTTTAGATTTTTATGCATATGTCGAGGCACATATGGGTGATTTAAATTGGTTTTTTATTAACTGAAGCATTCTGAATGGACTTAAGCAATTACTATTATGTTGGTGCCCTGGTAATTTAAATTTATTTTATATTAAGCACCTCGAGGCTAAAAATATGACTCTAAGCACGCATATCGCGGTGCTGCATGGTTAGCACTGTGGCATTACAATTATTCCTTAAGTTAACTGTTTGACCAGTGCTAAGGAATTGATGATTTATCACTATAAAGCCGGTCAAAAGTCAGTTCAGGATAACTAATAGGCGTACATGAACTTTAAGGGTATGAGTCAAACTTTTTTTTAGTAGTGCCTCGGTGTTAGGTCAGAGCACCATAGTACTTCATCAATGCAATGTATCATCTCAATTGTAAAATTAATGGTGATGAATGCCCCTTTTTGATCGCTTGGTAGCAGGCATGATCGGTGACCACCTAGGAGTTACACGTGAGTGTTGTAGTGATGGTTAATATTCTAGAACTTAAGAGGTTAGTATCATAGTGCTAGGCCTGGTTTATAAATAGACCCCCTAGGTTGTTACAGTCCTTCCTTCTTTAGAGCTCTCTCTTTCTATCTCTCTCTATCTCTCTCTCTCTCTCTCTCTCTCTCTCTCTCTCTCTCTTTCTATCTCTTTCTCTCAACTTTCCCCTTTATCTACAAGGTAATCATGTCACTCAAGAGGCTCATTAGTAAGAGGAGAGCCACCTTAGGAGGAGCTAACAAGTTAGCTCTACAGCAGAGGTACATTATTAGCACACCTTCACCCATAAGAATCTCATTCTAGAAAGGAGCTTCTACAACCCATGTGAGAGACTGGAGTGGGTGATCAATGAGTGTGGTTGGGTGAAGCTAGAGAGCACCATGGTGGGAAGTTTTTTTGCTAATGTGAAGGAGAGAGAAAAAGCCTTTGTTTAAGAAACTAGTAAGTTTTGATAGTACTACCATCAATGCATATTATAAATTATCAAATGTGGCACATAACCAATATCTTTTATATTACAATGAACATCTCAATTTTGTTGAACCTTTGGTATTTTCACTGGCAGTAACACCAACATCTAGTGGAAATAGCAGGAGAAAAAGATCATCAACTTTCTAGTCTAAAGCTTGGCACTATTTTTTACCAAGCTTATCTTGGTAATCGAGGTGACCAAAGTTTGAGCCAATTTGAATTTTGTAATTCAAAAGGGCTTTATGATAAATATAAGAAAGATAATTTATAATTCCATTTGTATTATTCTCAAGGACAATACTATAGTAGGTTATGATCATCTCTCCCTCATTTATGGTTTGTGCACTGTGGTGGGTGCATTAGGGGAGCCTCATGAAGAAGTCCTCATTCCAAAGGCTCCTCTAACAAAGAGGCTTATTGAGGGCTTTGGTTCAAGCTATGAAGTGGGGAGAGCTCATGCACCATGACATCGATCCCAAACTACTAAATCCTTAAACGAGCAAGTTTAGAATTTGAGGAGAGAAGTGGGTGATAGTGGCCTCAGGCAGAAGGCTATTAAAAAAAGTTTGATTATCACATGGATCAACAATGAAAGTAGTCTTTTAATCTGGCCTAATTTATTATGACACTAGTCCATATGTTTGAAAATTATGTCCATGGAGATCTAAGTTAGGCTTCTTTTCTTGTGATGCCTCAATATCCCACTTATGTAGCTACTTTGCTGGAACTGGATGACAAGGAAGAGGAGGATGATTATGATTACTAGTTTCCCCCTCCTTTTTTATTTTATTTTTATAATTTTCTCTTTTTTGTACAATTTATGTAGTATTTTAACTTTTAATAAATATATTTATATTTCATATTGTTGTGCATTTCTATGTATGTGTCCTTTAATTTGTCATTTGAAAAGCTCTAGGATTTAAAATAAAAATGAGAGGTAACTTATATCTGAAAATTTAGCTAGGTACTACCTACAACACATAAGTTTAAGCCTAGAGGGCTTGGCATTGCATTGTTATGGGTTCAATTTAAAATAGAATATAAATTCTTTAATATTGTTCATTAAATGTCTATTTCAATAATATAGTGCCTCGATGCTATGGTATTAGGGCTACGGTGCTATGGGATGTCTACTTAAGTTTTATTTTTCTGAGGAAGCAATGCCTCAGTGTTGGAATATTACTGTCACAGCACTATTTCATTAACTTCCTTTTTTTAAGAAAAATTAAAATTTTTGGTGGCATGATTCCTTATAATGTGCTATTTATAACATTTTTCTTTTTAGTGCATTACAACTCTTCTCCCTTATTCTAGATCTAATATCAACAGAGGGAGCATTTTGTTTCACATAGAAACTAAGTTTGATGATAAAATAGACTTCTAGACATGATGCCTTGATGATGTGTTAAATAGATGAAACCCATGAGCATAGTGCCTCAATGCTAAGTATTTGGTGCCTCGATGCTATGAGCAACACTAAGGAATTCATTTTGAGAGCTTAGTGGAACTATGGCCTTACAGCTGAGTCTCTGAGGAAATGCATATATTGAATGGGAATTCTTATGTATTCTAACAATTTTTATAAAAAGTTTGACAGAGTAACACTTTAGAAATGCTAGGTTCTCATGTTATTAGTATAATTCTCCCTTATTTCAGATCTAAGATTAATGGAGAGAGGTTTCTTTTTCTTCTTATGCTAGAACTAAGTTCAATGGTAGATGTTCTTTTTAAATTCTAGGATTTTAGAGGTATAGAGGCATTCCTTTTACTTTAGATCATAGATCGATGGTGATATGCCATTTTATTTTGCCTGTAAATCTCAGTTTGATGGTGGAAATCTTGCAAAATATCATTTCTAAGAGAGGAATCAGCATAAAACTTACATTTCCAGAATTTTACCTAGAGTTTGTAGTGATGGGCTTGTCTTTGATCTCATGTAGGTGGAAAGCATCCTCGAACAACCACCAGTTGTCCACTATTGGAAGGTCTTACACTTATAGTAAGAGAGTAGTGAGGAATAAAGGGTAGGAGGAACAAGAAGAAGAAGAAGAAGCCTATGGGGACAATCCCATTGTTTTAAGTAGTAGGTCTTCATCTGAGAAAGTGATAGAAAAACTTCATTTGTAGGAATAATTTCCTTCATCTTCTCCATTGCAAAATGATGTCAAAATACTTTTGATTCTACTAAAACTTTAATTAAATTTTAAAGCATCTCGTATGATAACATAAGAGCAACATAAATACTTAACATTATAAGAAGCCATTTTAAGTGGGTTAGAATATTATAGTCCACTTTGACTTCTATTTTGAGCATAGACTTTGATTCTCTTCAAATGAGGACTTATCTAAATTCTTAGTTATGAATTTCTTTTCTTTATTATTTTTAACATTCTTGTGTTAATGCTAGGGCGTCCCCTAGAAGCCACATCTGTGTATGGCTTGAATCTGATGAAAAAAATGTGCTAGAGCCCTCGGCGGGTCAGTGTTAAATAAGCAAGGGTTCCCACATTATGGACGGATGCGGGCAAAGAAGTTAGTCCATGAAACTAGAATTAGGTTAGGATCTTGGAATATAGGTACTCTTACAGGTAAATTAATGGAATTAATAGATATTATGGTTCATAGAAAGATAAATATTTTATGTGTTCAAGAAACTAAATGGGTTGGTGAGAAGGCCAAGGAGATTGATAGTTTAGGCTTTAAACTTTGGTATTCAGGTAAAAGTTGAACTAGAAATGGTGTATGTGTGATTATAGATAAAAGTTTGAAGGATAATGTTATAAGTATTAATAGATGTGGAGATAGAATTATAGCTTTAAAGATTATTGTTGATACTAAGGTTATTAATGTTATAAGTGTCTATGCGCCTCAAGTAGGTTTGGAGGTAAGCTCAAAAGAAAAATTTTGGAATGAATTAGAGGGATTAATACAAAAGATACCTCTTGAAGAAAAAGTATTTATTGGGTTAGATTTAAATGGACATGTTGGTAGAGTGGTAGAAGATTTTAAAAGTATTCATGGTGGTTATGGATTTGGAGTGACTAATAAAGAAGGTAGGACTATATTAGATTTTGCCTTAGCTTATGATTTTGTAGTTGCTAATACTTTATTTAAGAAATGAGATGAACATATTATTACTTATAAAAATGGATCTAGTAACACAGATTGATTATTTTCTGATAAGAAAAATAGATCGTTTAGATTGTAAAGATTGTAAGGTCATTCCAAGTGAAATTTTAAGTACCCAACATCGACTATTAGTTTTAGAATTTAAGATGAAAGGTTGTAAGAGAAAAAATAAACTAAATTATTGTCCTAGGATTAGATGGGGACACTTAAAAGAACACAAATAAAAATATTTTTAAGAGCAAGCTACAAGAAATTAGAGTTTGGGATGTTCATAAGGAAGCTAACGTTATGTGAGAAAAAATATCAAGTGAAATTAAGCAAGTTGCTAAAGATGTTCTTGGCGAATCAAAAGGAAAAGATTTTTTTAATAAGAATAGTTGGTGGTGGAGTCAGAGTGTGCAAGACAAGATAAGAAATAAGAATCATTATTATAAAACTTGGTTTAGATGTAAAAACTCAGAGAATTGGGAAAGATATAAAATGGCACAGAGATTCTATGAAGCAATATATGATGCAAAAAATTTAGCTTTTAGTGATTTATACAATAGATTAGATACCAAAGAAGGTGAAAGATGTATGTATAAGTTAGCCAACCAAAGAGATAGGAGAAGTAAAGACATGGTTCAAGTGAGGGGTATTAAGGATGAAAATAATAAAGTGCTTTTCTTAGAAAAAGATATTGAAAATAGGTGGATGAGGTATTTTAATAAACTTTTCAATAAAGGATCTGAAAGTACGATTGATTTTAGCAACCTTAATACCCTAAACAAAAATAGAGAATTTCATTTTATTTATCGTATTAGTAAATCTAAAGTTAGTGAAGCTTTAAAGAAAATGAAATGTGGAAAAGCGAGTGACGGATAATATTCCAATAGAAGTGTGGAAATGTTTAGGAGATCAAAGAATTTCTTGGCTTACAAATCTTTTAATGTTATTTTAAGGACTAAAAGATGCGGATGAGTGGAGAAAGAGTTTGTTGGTTCCTATATTTAAGAATAAAGGTGATGCACAAGAGTGTGCAAATTATAGAGGAATTAAGTTAATGTGCCATACATTAAAATTATGGGAGAGAGTAATTGAGCATAGGTTACGATGTGATCTGAAGTTTCTCACAATCGGTTTGGTTTCATGCGGGTAGATCTACAATGGATGCTATACATTTGTTAAGAGGTTTGATGGAGAAACATAGAGAAAATAAGAAGGATTTACATATGATATTTATTGATTTAGAAAGCTTATGATAAAGTCTCAAGAGATGTTCTTTGGAGAGTTCTAGAATAGAAAGAAGTTAATATTGGTTATATTCAAGTCATTAAGGATATATAGAGCATTTACTTGTGTCCAAACACAAGAAGGATTGACAAAATATTTTCCTATTTCGGTTGGATTACATCAAGGATCAACATTAAGCCCTTATCTTTTTTACTTTAGTTATGGATGTTCTTACGAGGCATTTACAAGAAGATGTACCTTGGTGTATACTGATGACATTCTTCTTGTTGATAAGACTAGAGAGAGTCTACGAAACTTGAATTATGGAGGTCAACTTTAGAATTTAAAGGTTTTCGTTTAAGTAGATCTAAAAGCTGAATATATGGAGTGTAATTTTAGTTGTAGAAGTTTTAGTGGTAGTGTTGTAACTTTAGGTGATCAAGTCATTCAAGAGTGAAGCGATTGAGATATTTAGGCTCTATTGTTCAAAATGATGGTGAAATAGATGGAGATGTTATTAGTAGAATTCAAGTTGGATGGTTGAAGTGGAGGAATGCATCGGCCTATTATGTGATAGAAAAGTTCCACTTAAACTTAAGGAAAATTTTATAAGATGGTGGTAAGACATGCAATGACTTATGGTGCGAGAATGTTTGCCTAAGAGAAACATAAGACTAAGTTAAGTATTACAGAGATGAGGATGCTGATGGATGAGTGGCTTTACCCTTAGAGATAGAATGCAAAATGAGTATGTTCGGAAAAAGTTGGAGTAGCTCAGTGGTAGATAAGATTAGGGAGAGTCGCTTAGATGGTTTGGCCACATAAAAGTCGTCCGATGACGATTAGGAGAGTAGATGCTTTAGATTTGCCTTATGTTAAGAAAGGTAGAGGTAGACCTAAAAAGACTTGGTTAAAATGTATAAAAAATGATCTTAGTGTACTTGAATTAAATGAGAATTTGACACATAATAGGACACAATGGAGATGAAGGATTCATGTAGCCAACCCCACCTAGTGGGATTAAGGCTTGTTGTTGTTGTTGTTGTTGTTGTTGTGAGTTGAAAAAACTTCTCCACTTCTTAATTAAAATTTATGAATTTATTTTCTCAAAGTGTCATAATCATATTCTTCATATAAAAAATTTGGTCTATGTTTTAGTTGGGAAACTCAGCCAAAATCAACACAAGTTTTTAATTTCTTCATGAGAGCAATTAGTTATATAGATACTTTTCCAAGGGAAAAATAAGATAAAGTCGATTAATTCATGTTATAAGAAATGAATACATATTTGATAGTATAAGTGGTTCTTTTAAATACTTTTTAGGAATTTCAACCATCCCTATTTTATACTAACTCTCCAACCAATGCTTTAATATGATACAATTCTTGATAATATGCCATAAACTTTGATAATAAGGGAAATACAATGTGTTCTCAATTTTTCAACCTCTTTGGGTTTTTTTGGCCTTGGGAGTTGCATCATAGAATCTAATAATTTTTGATAAAATCTATCTTAAAATTAATCTAATTTTTCTTGAAATTTATAATTTCTTTAGTAGATGAAGATACAAATGGTTTAGAAGAATCAATAGCTAGTATTTCTTTATAGCTATTTTATTACATTTATTGGAAGTCCTAAAAGGTTTTTTCTTTAATTATTTCTTATTATTTTTAAGTGGTTATGACACCCAAAATGGGAGGTGAATTTGGTGTTTAATAATTTTATAAGCTAAAACATAAATTTTATTTTGATAAACAAATTAATTAAGAATAACTTGAATCTTTTAATAGAGCACAACAATAATCTAAAAATAAGTACATAAAACAAAAAGATAGGAGGCACAATAATTATTATATGGTACAACCAAACCCAAAAACTAGTCTACATCAATGCCTAACAATCTAAAGCTAATAATCCACTCAATCTCATAAGATTATAATAATCCGCTATACTCTCCAACACTGAGCACGTATAACTACAAATAATGTACTTTCATACACTATCCAATTATAACTTTTTAAGAGGCTATGACTCTTATGAGGGGGTTGATATAGATATTTTAAAATTTTTCAAGTTAAAACCTAGCTTTTAATTTTTGTAGAAATGTTAATGAGAAAAAATGATAATTAATTATATCACAACAATAATTAAGATAGAGTACAAAAAATAAATGTGGGAAAACAAAGAGATAGAATATAGAAATTTTTACTTGATTTGACCACATCCAAAACCATCTTATGTCCATAGCTAACAACTTATGCTACAAATTTTTTAAATTACTAGGTTAAAAAGAATCTATCATATTCTCCTATGATGAGCAATACAATCCTAAACACCATACTTTCCAACACTAGGCAAGTATAACCCAAAATTATGAACTTGCCTAAATCACAAAGTACAAGAAAAAAATACAATGATGAATTTCTAACTCTTTGATTTTAAAATAATTTTGCTCAAAATCTCAATCAAGCAATAATAAGACAAATAAGAGAGAGCTCATAATATATTTTTATTCTTTTTTTTAAACTATGCAAAGATATTTAAAATTACTTGATGCAAAGTACTTAAAATAAATTTAACCTTCGAAGGACACTTGTAAAAAGAGAAATACAAAAGCCTTGATGATGAAAGCTTTAAAAACAAACAAGTGTGCAATCTTTAGATATGTAATCTTAAAACTCAAAAGATAATCTATAATAATATGTAATATTAAAATCAATTGAAAGATGAAAGAAAAAAACTTTAGCGAAGACTTCAGAAATGTCAAAATAAATCCTTTTCATTCAACATAAACCATCATTATAAAGAAGCATAATTAATTAAAACAAATTAAAACATTGTTACTCACGTCTCTTAAAAGAATGGAAGTGTAAGAACAAGACTTGAATGAGTATTCTCCCATGGATTAAATATTTCTTGAAGAAGAAAGAAGTCGTCTCTCCGTTGAGTTTGCTTGAAGATGTGAGAAAGAGGAGTGGCTTGAGCAATTTAATCAAATAGAGCACTTGGAATTTTGTTTAACAAGAGATCAACCAAGAGTTAATTTTTGCAAGAAAATTTGAAGTCACCAAAGAAGCTCATTGAATAAAATTTAAACCATGTGTGGGTTGGCCAGACAATGGGAAAAAGGGAGCGAAAAAATTAATAAGGAAAATGCATAAGGAAATAATTTGATTTTGAAACACATGGAGCAAATATTTTAAAATTAATGAATATTTCAATCTTTAAGTGGCTAAATAAGAGAAGTGGAGGGTAGTGGTTTAAATGCCCTCAATAATTAGATAATTCCTAATTAATGAATATTTCAATTAAGGAGTAGACTTGAATAGATTTCAAAATAAAATAAATAAAAATATAAATTGCGAGCACAACCCCAATAAAAATATAACTTTGAACAAAATAATTTGACATAATATATTACACAATAGTCTTACAATCTACCTAAATCAAATGGTGATCTCATAACTTGAAATGGTAACCATACATCTACTAATAATTTGCAAAAAAAAAAAATGCTAAAGAGTAATGGCTCACTAAATTTGAATGAGAAATGACAAAATTCAACATCTTAAAAATGAACTCACCAAAATTTTACCTTAATGCAAGTAATAGACTAATGTAAAAATGATTTTAAGTTGAGTAGTATACAATAAAATAAATTTCAATAAAGCATAATTTTAACATGAAAATGGAATAATAATTAGTATGTATATGCTAATGCAAGAATGATTAACTGTTTATCTAAAAACATTTTTCTAAATTATGGAACAATAAAAACATCAATCCTTTTTATCCATTGTGTTCTAATAAGTGTGAAATTCTCATTTAACTCTAATAAATTAGGGCCATTGTTATACATCCTAACCATGTCTTGTTAGATCTACCTCAACTTTCTTAATACAAGGAGAATCTAAAAATCTACTCTCCTAACAGAGTCATTAGATGGTTTGTGCTTTATGTGGCCAAGCCATCTAAGGCAACACATTAAATTTATCTACCACTAGAGCTACTCCAACACTTACATGAATGTATTAATTTTGTATTTTATCTCTAAGAGTAAAGCCACTCATATATATCGAACATTTATAAATATTAGCATTCCCAATAATGGAAGAGGGGTGGTTCCCCTTCTCTTTCAAGGTAAGAAGGATGCCACTCCCTCATAAGAGGTACAAGGAAAATTTCTCAAAGAAATGCAAAGCTTACAAAATTTCTCATACTAAAGAACATAATCTCTAGTTAAAAACATAAGACTCAAGGCATGGTAAATAAAAAATAAACAATTAAGTGTAACCTTACTAACGATAATTCTTTAGAAGAAAAAGAGGAGAGAGATACCCTGCATCCACTCTCCAAATTCACTGTAAAATTCACTATCTCTCAATGAATTTGTGTACTTTTTAAGATTATAAAAATAAAGGAGATCAAAAAGATAAACATAACAAGAAAGCTCATCAATCCAATCAAAGGAAAAGAGAGATAAATAAAAAGGAAAGATTTATAGTGGTTCAGTCAACTAAACTACATCCACTCTCCAAATCTTCCTCTAAAATTCACTATCTCTCATTTGACACAACTTGCCAATGCGACGAAGCCTCTCTCTTTCATAGGGAATGGAGAAACCCAAACTCTTTCCCCTTCTCTTTCAAGGCAAGAAGGATGCCACTCCCTCATAATAGATACAAGGAAAAATCTCTCAAAGAAATGCAATGCTTACACAAGTTCTCATACTAAAGAACACAATGTTGAGTTAAAAACTCAAGACTCAAGGCAAGGTAAATAAAAAACAAATAATCTGGTGAAACCTTACTATCAATAATTCTTTAGAGGAAAAGAGGAGATAGAGAGAGAGAGAGAGAGAGAGAGAGAGAGAGAGAGAGAGATCCCCATATTTCTTTTATGCACTCTTCCCAAAGCCTCTTTGAAAATTTTCACATTTATAATTATTGATTTAAGTCTTCCCCAAAAGGGATATTTATAGTGGGAAGGCTAAATAAAAATATTAAATTTATTCTTGAATCCAATCGTAATGTATGATTTACAATTACATAGTATGATCAATTCAATTTACTAAGGTTAGATCCCTAGACGATTAGGTCATCATAAAAAACAACTATACATACTATATTATTCTGATCATACTATATGAATAGTATAAATAAAAAAATCATCTCTCTATTTTATCTTTATGATCTAATCATACACTACCTATAAATTTTTTAAAAATATTCAAAAAGTTGAATCCCTAAAATTTAGGATTAGAATTAGATAATTAACAAATGAGGATCTACTGTATGATTTATATCGTATTGTATGATTAGTCATGTTAGGAATGGTTCATAAATACCCAAATTAATCTTGGCTATTATGATGTTTAACATAAATGAATCATACAGTACAAACTAGATCGTCTTGTACAATTAGCATAAATTACCAAATTTTGATGTTAACCAAAATAATTGAGTTGGCTAGAAATTTAACAAAAATGGATAATCATATAGTATGATTCAAATCATGTTGTATGATCAACAATTTTGACAAAATTTTTGATTTATTGGCCAAAATAAGATCATCATTATAATATATAAAATGTGATTTTCTTTAAAAAATTTTATTTTTGAAAATTTTGTTTATGTTCTCTCAAGCGTGTGTGTGTGCTGCTTGGTTTTCATTCATCATTCATATCATAGAAAAAATACAAGTACCAAACATGATAAGATAAATGTTGAACTCAACTTGAATCTTCTCTCAACAATACCCTTTATTTATGATTTTCATGAATCATCGATCAAGCATTTTGATAATTAGTTATATCTCATGTTATTACTTGAATCTTGATGCTTCATTTTGATTCTTGCATTGATTCTTACTAACTGATGGAATTTTCAATCAAAAATATTTTTGATAGAAGTACCGACTATGAATCACTATAGCACCCAAGGTGGTGGGTGTGAATTAGGCATTATTTAAAATTTTAAAAGTTAAATCTTAAATTTTAACTTTTAGTAATAAAATTAATTTTTTTATTTTATAAGGACAAGATACATTTCTCAATGTAGCAAAAAATAAAGTACAGTAAAGTAAAGAGAGATAATATGCACACAATTTTTATGTGGTTCAACTAAACCCTAAAAAAGGCATTTGTCCATACCTAGCCATCCCTGGTTAGGAATCTACAAAATACAAAATAGCTTACAAATTATTCTTTGCTATAATGAGGTGAGTATAACCCCTATAATAACATATATTCTCTTACAAAGGGGTGAGTATAACCCCAATAAAAATTTTAAAGCATGAGATGAAAAATATAAAATAATAACTTTTGGTTAAATATATCTTTCACAAATATACCAAGCTATCTAATTCAAAAAGTAATCTCATAATTTTAAATGATCACTTCACAACTTCCAATTTTAACAAGATATAATGCTCACTTAATTTAGATAAGAAATAATAAAAAAATATCTTAAAGTGATCTTACTAATTTGTTTATTTTATTACAATCTATAAACTAATATAAAAATGATTACAAAATAAATCTACAATAGTCTATTGCACAATAAAATAAATTCCAGCAAGGAATAATTTTAAGTTTAAGAGAAACTATAACTAGTATGCATATAATAGTATAAGAATGACTAACTCTCCACTAAAATTCTTTTTCTTTAATTACTAAACAATAAAATATAAAGCTTTACTAAATTTTTGCAAGATAAAAAACTATTTAAATAAAGGATATTGGTTGGAATAAAATGATAAGTGTCAAATAAAATAATTTAACTTTTTATAAATATTATTTTGATAAAAAAACTTGATATATAATAGATCTAACATATACTCTAAAATTCCAACAATTAATTTATTTTATATCAACCAAAGTGATGCTTTGAATTAATGCAAATGATCAAAAAATATTTAAATAAAATTATTATATGATAGATCCAAGTAAACTTAATAAGTTTTTAATTAAAAAAGATATATATAAACAAGTAATTATTTTAGCACAATAAATTAATTATGAATGCTTAAAATATACTTTAAAATAGATATAAGGATAGATGAAATAAATCCTACAAACTTTCAGAAGAGGTTTTCACAAAAAAATGATTTAAAAAACTTTGATGTGAAGAACTTAAACTTTGATGTCTAAAGACTACTCCACCAAAAAGTAAAATTTTGAAAGAACAAATAGATGGTAAAAAGAGTATGAACAACTAAAATAGATTAAGATTAAGAAAATGAACTTAAGTAATTTGAGATTGCTTGCTTAGTTGAAGATGTTGAAGCTTCAGAACTAGGATTTAATCTTGCAATATTTGGAGAAAACTTAGAAGAGAAATCTAATAAGTTTTCTCTTAGATTTGTGAGAGAGATTTTGAATTTGAATGAGCAACACTTTTAAAAAGAGAATGAGGGCTATTTATAAGGAAGAAGGTCATTTTAAATTATTTTAAAGAAATATATTATTCTGACATCTTTTTGTCATAATATAATGTAATATTTAATAAAATATGATTTATATTAAATAAATATTATATTCAAATAGCTAAAAAAATGGCTAGTCACATGGGCAAGTAAAAAAAAAATCAAATATAATTCTTAATATATTCAAAATATGTAGCATGCATTCCTTATTAAAATCAACTAATGTTTAAATAATAATAATAAATTCAAGTTTAATCAAGCATGGGTCATGTAACCTATCAAATTAAAAGAAACAAATCCAAGAAATTTATTGGAAATGAAATTATATCAAAATTCCTTGATTATAAAATAACTTTTTATTAAAAAACTAAATTTCATGTATTTTTTATCAATTTTGAAATATGACATTTAAAAATTATGATATAATTTAGATATGATCAGTCATATATTAGTTATCATAAAACTTTTAAATTAAAATAAAAATTATAATTATATTAAATATATAAATTAGTTACAATCATAATTAATTATCATTTATTATTTTGATAATTTAAATGCTATGTATGAAGTATATAATTTTTTTTAAAATTTATGAAATTGAATGTTAATTAGATAAAATTATTTTATTATTTTATTATCAATAATAAAATAATAAAGAAAAATCATACGTTAAATTATAAGAAAATCAATTTGTGCTAATGAACTTATATGAACCTTTAAGATAGTTCTCAGTGCATATAACGTAAGATATTGTATCTTGAGCTTCAAGCTATCCATTTTGATATATCTTTCATTCTTCTATACTTACAATTGCATCAAACATTTTGTGTATTGGATATGTAATTAGCAATCTTATGCAACTTCAAAATGAATATACACTTAAAAAAAACATTAGCATCCAAGCATTTAGTTATCATCAAATCAATAAGAATATGAGGCTTATAAAGCCACCACCAAGCAGAAGTCATGGTGAATCATTTAAAGATGACAGATTTTCTAATGAAAAGTTTTATAATAATAGTTTTTAGCAAATTTGTTTAGTAGAAAATCCCCCCACTAGACTCGATTTTCTCATGGTTCCTCTCTATCTCATTTGGTGATGCAAAATGTCCTAGTATTCACCAATTATCACTTGAATCATGTCCTTTTTATTTAATATCTTTATAGAATTGAATGAAAACTTGATCTCGCTTGTATTGCTATTTTTTTTTGATTTCATTAGTTCTTTTGTGAGAAAAGTGGATTAGATATTTTAAGAGATATTTAATTATGTGTAGGCTAAATCTTCTCCAAATTTATTTGAAAATAATTAATCTTAGTTTAAGATGTTTATTTGAAGAAAAATCCACTATTTTACATGTTAGGTTTTGTGTTTTTTTGTAAATTTTATCTTGGGACTTTTTGGTTATGCATTTTCCAATTATTTTATTTTATTAAATTGGGAATTATATAATTAGCAATTTTTTTATGAATTGATATAAATTTCAAAATTTATGTCTAGTTTAATTTTGTAAGAAATTTTTTTTTGGAGATCATAGGCTAACAGGACTAACTTCTTAGAAGATGGGAAAAAAATCATATTTAGATTGTTACAAAATTTCAACTCCATTGATCATAGTAATGTTTCAACATTACATTAATTGCCTAAAGTTTGGTGAACATAATAATATCATGTTTTTATCTCATTTCGCACACCACTCGATCAATCCTCTTGCTTGCACTCTCCACTCACCTTCTCAATCGATATTGCTTATCAGCCTTAGGTTGGGCAAATCGGTAAAAAGTAATAAAAAATTATAAGTAGTTTAACAGATATATGAAAATTATTTATGGCCTTGTCATATAGAGTTTAATATTTGAATGATATCTTGTCATTACTATTTGTAGATATCCGTAGAAAATGACTTAGATACTTTGGGTGTTAAATTAAATTAAGTTTCAATAAAGCAGTTATTACTACTTATATAACTAAGATAGAATATTAATTTAGTAGTCACACTTCTTAATTTACAAATCTCATGGATATTCATAGCAAGTGATCATGAATTTACAATAGATTGCATTCGACTAAAAAGAATTAACTGATAAATTTCTTAAGTGGTGTTTCTATCTTAGATTTCTAAAAAATATATTCATTTTCCATGTGTGGGACGCAAGAATCAAGCCTTCTTAACACTTGATGAAGTTATATTAGACTTGTATCGAAGGGGTTTCTAACAAAATTATTGGTTTTAGACTTTACATGGTGAGTTTGAGACATATATTGATACAAACATTGGTGCTCAATGAGTTATGCATGCCCTTCAAGTGAACATGATTCTAGATGAAATTATAAATAAATGTTTATGATACTACAAGAGCTACGTTTTAAAGAGTAAGGGATGAAGAGAGAAACCTAATAAAAAGCTTCTATGACCCATTGATGGCGCATGGTGACCATTATGAAAAAGTTGCATGAACCATACTATATTGTCTATAGTTGTAAGAATGTTAAGCATTAAAATTGAACTTATTATGCCACACAAATGGTTTAACAAATTTAAGGCTGCTTAAAGAGATAAACTCATAATAAAACTTAGTTTCAAGACTTGTATAGAACAAAGAAGTTTATGTCAATGTAGGTCTCAAAAGATTATTGTATCAATGATTGTATACTATACTACAAGGATAATGCATAGAATATTTAGTGCAAATTTTGTGGAGCACTTAGGTTCAAGCTATATAGTTAAAATAATGTAAATAGAATGATGTACCACATAAGAATTTGTTTTACTTGCTAACTCTACGCTTTGAGACTATGCTTTTATGCATTTAGCCAAGCACATGTGATGGCACCATGATAGAGAAAGTGCATCAAATATCTTGAGTCATCCATCGATGGAGAAGTGTGGAAGCATTTCAATCATACTTATCTTGATTTTGTAGTTAATCCATGAAACATTAGACTTGGCATCGATGGTTTTGGCTTAGTTAGTCTACATCACTTTATTCATGTTGGCTAGTAATAGTTACACCATACAATCTACCACCATGCATAACCATAGCTTATATGTTTTTGACTATGACCATACTTGTGCCACATAAGACCAAAACAAAGATTGATATCTTCTTGCAGCCATTGATAGATGAGATAAAAATCTTATGGGATGACAATGAGAAGATGCATAGAGAGAGCTAAAAACAGAATGAATTAATGGTGGTGGAGGAGTAGGAGGATGATGACATAGACGATCATGAGAAGACTGATGATGATTAGGTCTTATATGTACTTATTTTTTATTTATAGTTGTAGTACTTTATTTATATGATATTATTATCACTTTTTTATTTTAATTTCTAGACACTTTATTGAGATATTAATGATTTAAGATTGTTTAATTTGAATGTTTTAAAATTGTTATTTAATTTCAATATTTTCAAAGTACTCAAATGAAAGAAGTGTTTGAAATTATCTATTTAATGATTTCTTATATAGTTGTTTATTAGAATCAATTATAAAATAAATGTGGAATTATTGTGTAATTTTTTTGTAGAGTAAAAAAAAAAGAGCATTTATGAAGCTCTTGCAATTTTAATTATGTTTAGGTTTATGGTGGATATGAAGGGTTTTATGAAGTGTTGGGGGATCATGGTGAAAAGAATTTATGATAGGACATTTTCGGTGAAATTCTAGGGGCAATTTCTCATGCGAATTTTTTTGCAAAATTTTCCATCAAACATTCTGCCATAAATGCCCTTTCAAAATTTATTTTGATATTTTTTATCTCAGATGGAAGTTCTAGCCAACCTTTCCACTAGTTATTTTATAAAAAAAGTCTCTAACACAAAAGACCATAAAAAATCCATTGAAAACTACTTCACATTGGATTTTACATTCACTGGAAATAATTCCCTACTAAGGGTTTACCATTATGGTGCAACCCATAGGAAATCCATTGAAGACTAATATTACTAATGGATTTTGATTTATTTTTTCTACCAAAATCTCTGACAATTCAATACAATTTGGTATTAAGCATTTATATAAAAATAGAAGGATGTATGGATTTACAATAAAATTCACCTATTTTTACTAAAATACTATAGTCCATACTTATTTTAATAATGAAACAAAAGAATTTCATGAAAAAAACTAGCCAAGTTGAGAAAACATTCTTTCCACCATTGATAAATTAAATAAACTTAATCTAGATTCTCTTCCTACTTATTAAATCAATAACTATTAAGCTAGCATCACATATTGTTTAGAATTTAAAGATTATAAAACTATTTTACTTGGAGCTATTTCAAAATTCTAGGTTTTCTTTAGAAATAATATCCCATAAGTTGTTTGTAGAACCCAATGTAAATGATATTTGATATTAAAAAAATATGTGATCCAAGAAATAAAAAAAGTTGTTTGAGGTTATTTTATTAAAGAAGATTAATACCCTAGCTAGATTGCTAGTATCATCTAGCTTATAAAAGAACATAGATTTAAGTTGGTGTTGATTATTAGATCTAAACATAGGTTTTCTTTAGGATGATTTTCTCTATTATTTTCTAAAATCATGCTTTATGCCACCACAAATGTTATGCTCTACTTTGGATGGTTTATTAATATATAATTAAATAAAATGTCACCAAAAGATGACCTTAATATAGCCTTCAAAACCCCCTAGTTAATCTCATTAGCCTTTACATTGGTTCTAAGGTTTAGATGATCAAAAATATTTATGATTGAATATTTATTTATACTAATAAGTTATATGTGTAGGTTGTGGTAAGTTTTTAATGTAGATATAATAAATAAGTTACTCAATGAAGATTGTCTAATAGAAAATAAATAATGGATGTTTTAAATCAAAGAGCTAGATTAAGGAAGTGCTTATGATGACTAGGAATGGCTAAAACCGAAGACTTAAGTTGGATCTAAAGTTACATCATTTGTATTCATATAATTAACATTTGAATGCTAAAAAAAAACTAAGTTTTACATTTAGAATTGAAAATTAAAATATTATTTAAAAAATAAATATTTTGGAAATAGTGTGATACTTATCATTTTAGATGAATATCCATGTTTGTTAAATTTCAACTACCATATTGAAGGCTTAACTCTAAAATTACTAAAATTGAACTAATCTTACTATATATTCTCTAATCATACTATAAAATTATTCATTTTTGTTATATAAATTCAACCACCAGGATTGGGTTGGTTAATTATAATTTATTATTTTTGTTTGATCGTATCATATGATGTAGATCATATTGTAAAAAATTTATTTAGTAATTACTTGATTTGAATCTATGATTTATTGGATTTGATGGAATATTTTACCTTTATGGAGTTAAATATATACAATATAAGCGTATGGGAAAAATAAAGAGAGTAAATTTTTAGTTTATTTAATTTATAAGTATGATCCTTGGTCATATACAATGTTGGGATGATCATTTTGTCAGACTCTTTAAACCTTAGAAAATTATGTTGATTGTATAATGATGGGTTTATCGATAATATAATTTGGTCAATTTTGTTTAAAAAGTAACTTTTTAAATTTTATTCTAACTCTTCCCTATAAATAACCATTTTGAGGAGCCTAACTTATCAACTTGAAAGTGAGAGAGCTTGAGGGAGGTTTTAGGAAGACTGTTCTCTCAATAAATAGTGGGATGAATTCTCCCCTCCAGTTTCCCCAGAAGAGATCATTAGTTGGTGCAGTTGCACATTATTTTGAGTGTTCATTTTCATCCACCGTTCCATTGTGAGTTGAGCTTTAACTTGAGAGATTATTTTTAACTTTGAGATATTTTATTTAAAAAGTTTCTTTGTACCATAGAGAGAGAGTAACATCCTTCTCGACTTGAAAGAGTGGGATGTCATGGTGGGTTTCTCCATTACTCATTTAGGAGAAGCATCCTCCTTGGTGTCTTATGCAAAATTAGTGGGGAATTTTGGAGTTAACTTAAAGAGTAAGCATAAGTTTATTAGGCCAAATCAATATAAATCATTATTCCCCTCTTTCTTTTCTTTCTTTATATCTTATATTTTGTATTTTTTTAGTTTTGATTTTTATCCATTTTCTCTCACAGTAAACTTTTAATGTTTGATTGTTTTTCCTTTTTAAGAAAATTTTTCAAGCACACTAAGTCACCCCCTCCCTCTTGGGTGTGTTATTCTTATAAGTGGTATTAAAGTAGGATGCTTATTTGATGGTCTAACAACCATAAACAGAACCAGCTATGGAACATCTAAGTTATCAAAATACCACGAAAGGGTACTTTATTACTCAACTCCTTTTATTTGATGATATTCCTATTGATTTTTGGTAAATTCACATCTACTTTTATTTAATCAACTAATTATTGAATTTTGAATAAGATTAAGATAGGATATTCACTACTGCATGAAGTTGTTAGTAGCAAATGTGTTGAAATTCTTTTTAATTTGTAGTCCATAAAAGATAGAAAATTAGGACAATTAAACACTAAATATACAAATAGCTTTTCTATGCTTTAAAATCTAATGATTATAGCATATTTGAACTTGTGAAATTGGTAAAGAGATTTTGGAAAAATTATTTGTTACTTATAGAGGAATTAATAAGGTTAAACAATCTTATATCAACATGTTTTAATTATTATTATGAAGTCTTTCATATGATATCTCATGATTTTATTTTTTCCATGTACACACACTTTATAAATATCATCACCTCATTACATGCATTAATAAGAGAGTTTAGAAATCCTAAAAAACTCAACAAAATTCTATGTTATTTGCCTTAACCTTTGGGATGCTAAGGTTACAACTATTTTTGAATCCAAGAATTTTTCTACTTATTTTATTCATCATCTTACGATGCCTAGGTTAAAACTATTTTGAATCCAAGAATTTTCTACTTATTTTATTGACCGGTTTAATTCTATCATTACTTATCAACATAAAACTTTGCAAAGAAATATAAATGTAAATAAAAGAGATGATCACACTTAAGGAAAATACCTTTAAATGTAGTGAAATAGAAAGCACCACTTATGATTATGATGTAGCACTCATAAATAAGAACTTGAAAACCTTCCAAAAACATAAAAGATGTGATTTTACTAAAGAAAGGAAAAGATAAAATAAAGAATTTCTCAAAGATTATTGATCATTTGTTATAAATGTAGAAACTAAGTCACATCAAATGAGAGTATCATTTACTCAAAACTCTAATCAAAATGATAAATAGGAGGAAAAATGTTGCAAATAAGTAAAATAAGGATTTAACATACTTTTGGATCAATATAGGTTCAAAATCCTATAAAGAAGAAGCTATAAAAAAACCACAAATTTCTTTTCAATGATAAAGGAGATTCTCAAATAAGATCAATTACAATGAACTCTTAAACTCTTGTGATGAATTTTGCTTTTAAATCTTTGAAAATAGAACACTTAACTCTAATTGTTTTTTTTTTTTTTTTGAAAAGTGTCATAGGACATCTATGTATGAACATAAAAAATTTTAAATTATTATATAGAGTTAGGAATTTAAAATGCTTAAGAAGAAGATGGATGATTTGAAAAAATAATTATCTTCTTTAATGTGATAATAAAGACTTGATAAAATACGTAGAAAACTCCAAAAAGAATATACTAACTCAGAAAATATAAAGGTAAGAAAAACAATCATTCCTTCTCTAAGGTTTGATGATTTCTTGTGGTATGCTTGGACACATTATTAATATATGCATACATCATTCACATATAAACCTAGCATATGTATGGATTCCAAAAACTTTTAATATTTCTTATAGCTCTCTTATTTCTAAATGTATGGAACCCAAAAAAGTAACCTAAATTTATTTTGTAGATATGCCATCACTCTCAGACTGGTAGAGACATGTATTGCTTAAATAGTAGGTGCTCAGGACACATGATAAGAAATTAAAGCTAATTAATTTCATTGGTACTCAAAAGCATAGGAAATATCACTCTTAGAGATAAATTAACATATAAATTGCATGGGTTAGGTACCACTAGTACAAAAAAAATTTTATCTATAGAGAAGGTCTTTTCTTATGATGGTTTAAAGCATAATTTTCTTAGTATTAGTCACTTATGTTATAAGGGTATCAATATAAATTATTTTAACAATAAATTCTTGCTTAATTTAAATGGCAAACTTGTTTTAAAAGGTACTAGGTGCAAAACTATTTATATGATTGATTTTGATAACTTAAGTTATTCTTTTGTGATTTGTCTTCAATCCACATTAGATGAGCCTCATTATGGCATTGGATACTATGTCATGATAGCATGCACACACTTAGAATGATTAAATATGCTAATTTGGTTAGAGGTTTACCCTAACTATATTTCATTGATGATCATTTGTGTGATGCATGTTAGCATGGTAAGCAAAATAATTTTTATTTTATGTCTATAATTGGCATTATCAACTCACTTTCTTTATTTATTCTTTACATACAATTGTTTAGACCTATTAGAACCACTAGTTTGAAGAGAAAGTCATACATATTTGTTATTATTGATGATTTCACTAGATTTACATGGTTGATGTTTTCGAGATATAAACATGATTCTTTTTTTTTACTTTAAGATCTTTATTATTTGGATTCAAAGAAAAATTGATTTTACTATTATATTTATTCATAGTATCATGTAGGAGAGTTTGGAAATAATAAATTTAAAGTTTTTTTAATGAAATAGGATTATAGCACAACTTTTAAGCCCCTAGGATATCACAATAGCGTGGACTAGCAAAATAAAAGGAAATAACACTTACAAATGCTACTAGTTCCATGCTTAGTGGTACAAGATAGCTAAATATTTTTAGGCTAAGGTAGTTAACATAACTTGTTATGTTTTGAATCAAGTGCATATTAGATCTATGTTTAATAAAACCTCTTATTAGCAAAGGTAAATGTATACCCAAAGTAACGGGAAAACTCAACCGAGTCTAATTATTAAGACTAGTGTACTCGCATAATGGGTACTCAACAAATAAGAATAAGTATACTCACTAGAAGGTGTGTCTGATAAGTGAAAATCAACTTATTCCCACAACCCAAGCACTTAGATAGTAATAACTTAGATGAAATAAACTCACTAGCATTAAGCAACTATCCAAAAGACTAAGGAGACTACTCTCCTCAGCCCCATCCCAACTCACGTGCTCTTTCGATGATGGCCTACTGACCCATCAACTGACATATCTATACCTGCTCATATGCATATTGTCACCATCTTAGGCAGGAATTCACTTGTATAAGATCTACTTTTTATGTACTTTCCATGTATGGTTACCACTTTGTGTTATAAAATGGAACTTCTTTCTTATGGGGAGGATGGGAGGGGTGTCTTTTAACTCTCATTCAAGACCCCTACATATTGTACTTAAATTTTGAGCAATAAATATTATTATTTTACTACACTTTTCTACTTCTCTATCTTCCGGCATGTAGTATTTCTATTTAAATCTATTTCCCAAGCATCAAAGAATGTTCTTCCTCCATCTATGGATATAATTGGATTTAATAGTAAGACTCCAAATCAATCTCACTTGTCTATTTTTAAGTGTAAATATTTAGTGTTAAATTACGGGAAAAATAACTTGGGGAAGTTTCATTCCAAATTTATTGAGGCAATATTTCTAGGTTACTCATCTATAAGAAAAGCTTATAGAATATTTAATATGAGGAACTTATTGGTAGATGACTCAGTTCATGTTATTTTTGATGAATCTATTATCTTTCTATAGTATAGAAAACTTATAGATGACAATGATTTAGTGCCCAAAATTGAGAATATAGGTTTATAAGAAAATGAGGATGCCATTGAGAGACTACCATGAGAGTGGCAATATCCTTTGATTCATCCCTGTGATTTGTTCATAAGAGATCTATCTATAGAAGCTAAAACTAGAAATAGTCTAAAAGAAGAAGTTATCAATATACATGCATACATATGGTTGAACCCACTAATTTAGAACAAGAGAAATATAATAAATTATGGTTTTAGGCAATGTATTAAAAATTGAATCAATTTATTAGAAATGATATTTTTAAATTAATTCCTAGATGCTCATCTTAAAGTGTAAATGAAACTAAGTGGGTATTCAAAAATAAATGAAATTACTTGTGTTATTATTAAGAATAAAGCAAGGTTTGTGGTTAAAGGTTTTAATCAAATTGAAGCATTAATTTATGGTACTAGTTGCTTATTTGGAATTCATATGATTATTGCTTACCTTTGCTTAGTTTAAATGGTTTAATCTTTTCATATGGATGTTAATATAACTTTTTGAATGGTGTAATAGAAAATTTATTTTGAATAACCGATTTGAATGCTCAATATATATTATATATATATATATATATATATATATATATATATATATATATATATATATATATATATATATATATATATATATATAAGGACTTACATGGTTTGAAATAGCCTTGGTATGATATAGAAGTTTTTTTAATTAGAAAGTTCTTTGATTAAAGGATTTGTCGATATTACACTATTTTTCAAAAAAAAAATGTGTGTTCTTTTTGTGTATATTTATGTGGATGACATTTTGTTCAAATTTAATAATTCATTTCTGAAAAAAATTTCAATAATAATGAAAAAAAATTTTGAGATGTGCATCATGGGTGAGCGTACTTCTTGGGAACCAATGTTAAGTAGGAATAAAAAGGTACATTATTAAGTCAATCTAAGTACAACAAAAAAATTTGAATTTGAATGTTAAAAAGCACTAATAAATATCACAGGATGATAGAATATTTACTTTTTTTTTTTTGCTATCGATACACTTAATATCATTTTTACTATCTGTTTTTATGCATGATTTTTGTTGATCCAAAATAGTCACATTTCAAAGTAGTTAAAAGGGTTTTTGGTATTTGATTGGCACACCTAATTTAAGAAGTTGGTACCTTCAATAAAGCACAACTTGTATTCTTATTGTATATTTAATATTAATTTTGCAAAATCCAAAGTTCAAAGAAAAAGCACTTTAGCTAAATGTTGGTTTGTGGGTCACTCATTGGTTTCATTGACTAGTAGGAAACAAAGTTTTGTTGTGTTTTCTATTATTGAATTGGAATACATTACTACTAGAAGTTGTACTACTCAAGCTTTATGGTTGAAGCAATAAATTCTTGATCTTGACTTACAAGAAAGGACAAATCCAATCATATGTGACAACACTAGTGCTATCTACATAACTAAAAATTATGACATTCTCGTTCCAAAAACATACATGTCTCACATCATCTCACTAGAGATCATGTTCTAAAAGGAAATGTTGGTATTCCATTCATTAATATGAAGAATCATTTAAGAAACATTTTCATAAAAAACTTGAATTTTAATATGCTTAGCTCTCTTAGATCTTGCTTTGAAGTGATAAAGTTTAGCATCTTCGTTTTCCTTTTTGTTTATTCTTACTTTGCTTTATTTATATTTTCTTTTCAATTTTCATGTATTTTTATTTTACTTTTTTTCTAAATTTATACTTTATCTTTTAAGTTGACCCCAATTCACTTACTTTTTTTATGAGCTAAAATTAAAATATTATAATCATATTTTACATCAACAATCATATTGTATGATAGATTTGTTTAGATTTTAATAATAAGTTTGGATGAATGACTGAATGATATATAGTAAAATAGTTCATACCATACAATTCATTTCATACAATACAAAATGCTTGAATGGTAAGGCCGACCTAGTCGACTAGCCATTGAAGTGAACATTTGGATGATTAATGCTAGTTAATCGTACAAGACTATTGACTCAATCAAAGTAACTATTGGAAGGACTGTTGGGATGATTTAAATCATATTGTATGAACCCTTTTCATATGGTATGATATCACAAACCCAAAATCATAAATAGTTTATCATTTTTTCATTCTTTCTCACAAATGTTTACATCTCTCATACTTTCTTGAGCTTTTTTGTGGTGTGCATGAACCTTTCCATGATTATTAAAGGATCACAAGGAAGGTGCAATAGTTTCTTTAGATCATATGATGATGAAGCAACCTACTTGAAGTACATAGGGTGTGTAATAATTGATACAAAGCCCATATTATAAAATAAGCTATATTATTTCATACTGATCAATTTTGGCATGACTCATCAATTCTTGATTTGACTCACCTACACCTATCACTTTGAGCTTTATTTTAACATTTTACAGGTCTTGTCATTAACTCTGATCATATTTTATTTCAATATAAAGTTCAAGGTAAAATTTTCTCCGATATTGATCTTCACTTATCAATTAGTAAGTTTATTTTCCCATAGTATCTCTAATGACCTCATTGATAATAGATTATGAATTAATTTGTCATAAGAGAGTCATGACATCACCAGTATGAACTCTTAATTAGTAGACTTATGCTAAATGTTTATGTTATTTAACACTTTCTTGACATAATGTCATTCTTAATACTAGTGATTGCACAAATATCACACCTCTTCTTTCCACTATTACTTACTTATATATGACTCATACACAATTCAATATTGTGGATCTTTTGATTCTTTACATTAAAAATCTCACCATCATTAAAACCCCAAATCCAAAAGAAAATACAATTTAGGCTTAGGAAAAATTATTGCATACTTGCTAGATGTCAAATACTACCTCACTTTCCTAATGCATTAGATCACACTTATCTTTTACTCTATAAATCATTCCTATCATGTCATATATAGTGAGAAGCAAAGGCTAGCATAGGTCATAGCTAAGGATATTGAAGGAGAGGAAATTAGAGAGGGGGAGCCATTAGCACACTACCTTTACCCCTAGGATACCAGATAGAGCACTTCACACTATTTAATCTCAAAGTTAGAAGGCATATATCGGAGCAAGGAACTTGCTAAGATGAGTACCAATGATTGTGTGAAGAGGCCAAAGTTGGGTTTCAAGCTTAGTTTGACTAACTTCATGTCATTTTATGACCACCACCACACATGTAGCACATCAAAAGAAAAAAAAAAGGACCCATTACAAGGTCTCAATCTAAAAGCCAAAGCCTATAAGACTTATGTTGTGTTTTGATGTGTTGTGGCATTTTATATTTGTGTCTAATGTGCTATATTATGTGGTAGATGATGTATTTAGCCATATTTAAGTTTGCATGGGAGTTGTGATTAAGGCTTTTAAGTTTTTATGTGTTAGAAGCACATCAATAGTATGGTGCCTAAGCATTGGACTTCTGGTGCTAGGGCACTATAACTGCTCCCTTATGTAGTGTTTGGATAGAGAAGTCAGTGCCTAGGCATTGTGAGACAATGGGTTCTCAGTTCTAACAATTTTGAGTGATTTTTTCTGAAGGGACACATCCATTAGAGTACTGCAATTTATACAAATATTTATTTTAGTTTAATAGAGGACTTTTTGATTATTTATATGAAGAATTATAGTGAAAACACTTAGGTTGGAGCTTGGTGGCTAACCATCTGAGGGATTTTGTGATCACTCACTGTAGTTCTATTTTGGCGAGTAAAACGTCTCGCATCTCTTTCACTTTAGTGAGTGGAAGATCTAGAGCACTCCTTCCACACTCTGCTACGACACACCATGACTGCACCATTTTTAGTACTAGAGCCCAACATTTGGTGGCATAGAGAAAGTGCTTTTAAGTGTTTTATATTGAATCTAAGAAAAGTTAGTTATTTATTTTAGATTTTGTATACTTTTTTTATAGATTTTAGTGATTTCAATTAGTAAACTCATACTAGACTCATGTGGTAGACAATTCTCTGAGCATTTGTCTTACTACCAATTATTTATCTCCATTTAAAATGCCTAGCGTTTCCTTAAAACTTATCTATAAATCATGATACATGAGTGACCACTTGAGTAAGGGAGAGTTAACAAAAAGATAGTCAAACCTAGGATACAAAACTTACATAAAAATAAAACTTATATCCTTAAAGATGTTATGATTGTCTCTTTATGTGTTTACTTAATATTTTGTAGTATCAAAAGGTAATCATGTTTATTGAAGGCTAAATCATTTTAAAACTTGTGCATCTCATTTTGTCAAATTCACATAACCCATATTTAAAATTTTATTTGGAGTGACATACTTGCATTTCTTTACTTAAATCATGACATCCAAATTTATTAGTTTGAATCAAATAGTATACTTAACTAAGAGGGTAGATGAAAACATTATGCAAAGTGAAGAGAAAGTCACTATGGTAGAAGACCTTCTCATGAACATAACCGCAAAAGTTCAAATCTTGAGTACTAGGATTCAAACCTTACTGACTATCCCACATCTCGATGATTTAGAATCCATATAAGTGAAAAATATTATACTTCATGAAGACAACTATCCTTTGAGAAGTCCAAACATGAGAAACATTGATAAGGAAGACCATCTTAGGATTCATGGAATCCTACATGAATCAAAAAGATAAGTTAAGATAGAAGCCCCAATGCATGATAGTGTTCATGAACCAAATAAGTTTTTGTATTGGCTTACCTAAATGGATGAGTTATACAATTGGTACCATATGGATAACTATTAGAGGACCACGCTTGCAAAAAAATAAATTGGTGGATCATGCTAAAATTTATCAAAAAAATATTTTATCTAAAGAGGAGAGGTTTGGTAGAAATCTTATGACATGGCCAAAATTAAAGAGATGCTAAGGGCTAAATATTGTCTTAAGAACCTTGATAAGAAGCTACATGAATAATTAATGATGCTTAAATATGGAAGCATGCAAGTAATGGAATACATGAATAGATTTGTGGACTTAGTAGTAAGGACACTACACGATCAGGAATGGTAGTTAGCTAGTAGGTTTGTCATTGGCCTAAGAGAAGATATCAAGAATAAGGTAAAGCATCATGATCTCCAAACCTTAGAAGACTCCTTTCATAATGCTTTAATCCTAGAGAAGCATAAGAAAGCTACATCAACATCCAAGATGAAGGCTTAAATGTCATTTAAATACACCTTCATATCTCAACCTCAAAGGTCTATCACTATAATTAACATTCCACTCCTAGTAACCAATCCCATATGACCTTTACTGAATTTACTTCTAAAAATGCAAGAGAGATAATCTACTTTAAATATCATAAGAAGGGTTATATGTAGAATTAATGTAAAGCCAAAATAATACTTTTAGATAAATTAGAAGATTTAGAAGTAGGGGAGCATATAAAAAAGATATATAATGATACACCCCTATTAAAAGAAGAAGTGGACTATATTAGAGATAATTCTATGTTAGTTATGAAGGTGTATGACTACTTATAGGGAAGAAGAGAACTAGAAGAGGTGAAATATTTTGTTAATGTATATTTTATGTAAAAAAAAGTGGTGTAAATTAGTAATATATGAAGGTTGTACTATGAATGTTGTATCAACCATGCTATCACTAGAGCAACCTTCCCCTAAGGAAACAACATTGCATATTATTAACTATATTGTTAAGGCCCTTAGATTTGGCTACCTTAAGTTGAATCCTCTAATACAAGATAATAGCTAAGAGGAATAATATTAAGCTCATTCCAAGTTAATCTAGAAGAAGGTTCACTAGATCAAACCACCACAAGATACTATCATAATTAATAGTGTTATCTATTTCAAAGAGAGGAACACTTCTAATAGAATTGGTGGATTATTTTGAGATCATTTTTGAAACTGCATGCTATCTTTCTTTGTCCCTTGTATGGCCTAATAAGCTCTTCATGTTGAACTCTTAGCCCTTAAAGCTACCTTATCCTTCCTCCCAACCTTTGGAAGTCAAAATATTTGAATTGAACCTGATTTAATGTATGCAACTCATTATTATGTTGAATCTTGTCCACTTTGAACCATCACATACTACCCCTCTTACTAAGTAGATTAGATCACTCTTGAAGGATCAAAATATTATGATCACCCACATTCTTTATGAAGGCAATCAACTAGCAAACTTTATGGCTCAAATTGGGAAATCTTTTATGTAGGTACTATTATCCTCCTTTCTTAATGTTCATCTTAGAAACTCCTTCTTGGCGATTGTTTTGCAATTCCTTATATTATAGGCCTTGATAGGCCTATGTAATCACTTTTTCTATATTAGTGAATTTCTTCTTTTGTTTAAAAAAAATTGCTATCACTAGAACAAACCATACAACTAAACCTTGTTTATAATAATTTAATGTCAGTTGGGTGAATCACACATCCTTACTTATCACAAATAAAGGTCTTGTTATTATCAAGATAGGTAGCTATTTGGACCAAAATTTATGTGATGTTCTTATGATGGAAATCACACATATACTATTAGGGAGACCTTGGCTTTAAGTGATTTAAATGTAATTCATTATGGTTGTGAAAAAACATACATACTCAAGTACAATTAAGAGACCATTAAGCTGCTTTCTCATAAAACCCATTGAAAAGAGGCCAATTACACACCCATATAGAATTCTAAACTACAACTCAAACTCAATCAAAAGAAAAATGTAAAACTTCAATTGATCATGATATTTCCATCTAATGATATGAAGGATACTTCTATTCTATATTTTGATATATGGGAATCTCCTAGAATTCAAATAGCAAAGTTAGGGTTTAGATGGTTAGTTAGAGAATTCACTAATCCTACCTTTCTATTTTTTCTACACCTTCACGAAGCTTCTATTGATATGAAAGAACACCACTTATCTATTATGGTCTTAGATCTATTATCTGAATTCACTAATCTGACTCCTGATGATTTGCCCAATGAATTCCCACCTTTAAGAGATATAAAAAATACCATAAACTTGATCCATGGATCATAAATACCTAATTTACAATATTATATGATGAATCCAATCAAATATGCAAAATTAAAATGACATGTGGATGGACTCTTGAAGAAAGGCTTAAACAAGAAAGTCTTAGTCTTATGCAGTAGAAGTCATTTTAACCCATATGAAATATGGAACTTAGAGAATGTGAGTCAAAAGTAAAGTAGCGAATAAGATCATGTTAAAATATATAGTTTTCATAACTAGATTGGATGACATGTTAAATCTTATTTCTAGCTCATCTTTGTTCTCTAAGATTGATGTGACATGTTGATATCAGATTAGATAGTTGATGAATGAAAAACTACTTTTAAAACTCTAGATGGTCTTTATGAATGGTTAGTTATATTATTCAAACTTTCAAATGCACCTAATATGTTTATGATATTGATAAACAATATCCTAAAATATTTTATTGGTCAGTTCCTTGTGGTTTATTTCGTTGCTATCCTTATGTATACTCTTAAAAAGAAACCATATTTACATCACTTAAAGATAATTTTAGAAAAGTTAAGAGTGGAAAATTTATATGTCAATCTTATGAAGTATTTCTTCTGTTACTTAAAGTTATCTTCTTAAGATTCATTGTGTCTATTGATGGACTAAAAGCAGACCACTAAAAATTAGATTTACTTTAGACTAGCCTACTCCAAAATATTTTATGGATGTTAGAAGCTTCCATGGATTACCCACCTTTTATATGAGGTTTATTAGAGACTTTAGCACCATTATAGCTCCTATCTCTAACATCTTAAAACAAGATAAATTTTCTTAGACTATAGATGTTGAAAATGCCATGTAGAAAATTAAAATCCTTATGACCTCTTCACCCATTTTAAAACTTCCTAATTTTGATAAAATATTTGAAGTAACTTGTGATGCTTCAAGTGTTAGGATTGGTGGAATATTAAGTCAAGTAAATCATTCTATTACTTTCTTCAATGACAAGTTGAATGATACTAATCAAAAATACTTTACAAATGATTGATAGTTGTATGTGGTCATTCAAACTCTTAATAACTAAAAAAATTATCCATTACATGAGAAGTTTATTATGAATACAGTTATCAGACCATAAAATTCATCAACTCTCAAAATAAATTGAATTATAGACATGCTAAGTGTATTGAATATTTTTAAGAATTTTTCTTCTTACTTAAACATAAGCTTGGAGTAGAAAACAAGCCATCAGATATGTTATATAAGGTATCTCTAGTCATTTCTTCTTTAGAATTTTAAATCCATAAATTTAATACATTAAGAGAAGATTATAAAGCTTTCCTTAATTTTTATTAATTTATCTAAAGCATGAGTCCATACCCCTTGACTTTTTATAATCCCTTGTGATCATTGATGGATATCCTTACAAAGTCAATAGATTATGTATCTTTAGAATATCCATTAGAGACTTCCTTATCTCTTAGCTTCAATTTCATGGTATAGCTAAACATATGGTAATTAAAAAATGTAAGATCTCATTGGCTAAAGATTTTACTGGTCAACTTTACAAAGAGATTTTGAATGTGTCATAGCCTAGTGTTACACTTGTCATCAAGTTAAAATTATTAAGCAAAAGATAGGTCATTACACATCGCTACCTATTCCTTATCAGTCATGGGAATACCTTTCAATGTTCATCATGTTAGGTTTTTCTAGAACACGTCATGGACATGATAGTTTTTTCGTAGTTGTGGATAGATTTTCTAAAATAGCACTTTTCTTACATTATTTAAAGTTAAATGATGCATCTTATTTAGTTAGGCTATTCTTTAAAACATTATGAGACTGGATGGAGTTCCATCCACCTTCATTTATAGTAGAGATGTTAAATTTATATCTTATTTTTGAAAAACTCTATGAAAATTAATGGGAACATTATTAAAGCTCTCCTCTACATTTTATCCATAGTCTGATGGATAAACAGATGTTATCAATAGGATCTTAGGGAACTTTTTAAGATTTGTAGTCAGAATGAACATAAGAAACTAGGATTTAACTTTATCTACATCTAAAGTTTCCTATAAGAGTACCATTTCTAGGTCAACCCACAAATCACCTTTTGAGATAATTTATGGATATAATTCTAAGATGCCTATTGACTTAACTTGCACACCTACTCATGCATTTTTTGATTCTGTATATATATTTGCATGTAATTTTTATAGCCTTCATGAAAACATAAACAAATAGCTGGAAATAAAAAATTTCTAAGTTTGCTAAATAAAAAATGAAAATAACATTTTCAAGGAATATATGATAGGTGATATGTATTAGTATGAATCCATCTTGAGAGATTTTCTTTCATCAAATATAAAAGTTAAAAGTGAGACCTTATGGGCCATTTAAAATTATTAAGAAACTTGGTACTAATGCATATGCACTTGAATTATGCCCTTGCATATTTATTAGTTCTATTTTCAATGTTGAAGATGTGATATCTTTTGAAGGACTTACCCAACCTCCAAACGTGCAAGATGATACTTTTGTAGGAGGAGATAGAAATTATTTATAGGTATCTACCTAACCAATATTCTTTGAAGTGGATGATGTCAATATAACTAAAGCATCATCAGATGATGGCACTATTTAGAGGTTCTTAATCAAGTGGAAAGACAAACCCCAAGGTGATGATACTTGGGAGACTTTAGATGAGCTGCAAAGCCTTGCCCCAAAGCTTTTAGAAGACCTCTAGAATTCTAACTCTTTGGAGAAGAGTTCTTTGGAGTTTGAAGGAATTGATGTAGCACATCAAGAGAGAAAAAGACTAATTATAAGGTCTTAATCCAAAAGCCAAAGCCTATGAAACTTATTTTGTGTTTTATGAGTTGGTATTTTATATTTGTGTTTTATGTGTTATATTGTAGTAGATGACATATTTTATCATGTTTAAGTGTTGTATGGGAGTTGTAATTTGAGATCATTAAGTTTTTAAGTGTCAGAAGTGCATCAACAAAATGACACCTAGACCCTGACCTTCTAGTTCCGGCACTATAGCTAATTCCTTATGTGGTGTTTAGATAGAGAAGCGAGTTCCTAGGCACTAGCTTTTGGCACCGTGAAATGATGGGTTCCAAGTTGTGATATTTTTTAGTGGTTTCTCAGAAAGGTACATCACTTGGAGTATTATAACTTATATAAACATTTATTATGATTTAATATATCATTTTTGAACTACTTATGTGAAGAATTAGAGTGAAAGCACTCAGGTTAGATCTTGGTGACTGACTATCTTAGAGATTTGGTGATCTTTCATCGCAGTTCTACTTTGGTGAGTACAACTTCTTGCATCTCTTCCACTTTGGTGAGTGAAATATTATTTGTAATTGAAAAATAATAATAATAATAAATGAGCATCTTGACTCCCACAGCATGACATTGCAAACATAGCACTTAGGCTTCCCTACCCATGAATTTAAAATGTATGGAAAATACCAACAACTCTCACCAACAATCATCCATGTCAGTGTCAACTGTTGAATGGGAGAGTGGGAGTGGTTAATAAGAGAGTGGGAGAAGTTGAGAATTGACTCCTATAAGAAGAGAAGGGCTGACCTTCCTCTCTCTTCTTTTTATTCTTCTTTTTCAACCATTTTCTACCCACACTCTCTTCCCTCTCTCTCTCTCTCTCTCTCTCTCTGCTATGTATTCCATTGCAAGTCATTCTCCACTACAAGATTTCCTCCTTACGTAGGAAAAGATTCTGGGTAAGTCTCCAAATGAAAAGTCTATTTTATAAGATTCCCCGCTCTACATAAAAAACTTGAAGAATTCTACCATTGATCTTAGATCTAGTGCAAAATAAAGATCTTCCCTTCATCAATCTTAGATCAAGAGCATGGGAGAAGAAAGTAGTCACATTAAATACAAAATTTTAAGCATTACCAAAATAAAATGCTATTGAATTCAAGATTAAATCTACTTTTAATTCATTAGAATTTAAATTTAAAACTTCAAGACCTCCACCTTTAAACTTGGTTTTGATGTGAGAAGAAACCCTCCCTCTGATAATCTTGGATCTGAAACAAGTGAGAAGAGTGATTGTTGCACTAAAAAATCGGGAAACATAGCATTGCTAAGCCATTACGCTACTAAAATTTCATGGAATTCATCAAATCCATGAAGAAACTTGTCCAAAAATAGTCTTCTAACTTATCGCACTATGGTTCTGCTCCCCAGCACCGAGGTGCTAAGGTTCCAAAAATTTGAACCATTGGCACTCCATTTTGTATTGCCACAGAGCTATTTTATGGTGTGAATCCACTAATGCAGCACTAGGGCACTAGATCTTGTGTTGTAGTGCTGCCTTCTCAGGCCGTAAGAATAAAAAAAAAGTCCGCCATAGCGAAGCTATCCAGATAGCACTAAAGCACTGGACTCTCTAATTTTTAGCATAATTTTTATTGACACTGTTGCATCACTATCTACACACCACCAAGGTATTTACCTATCTAATTTTAAGGTTAATTTATGTTTATAGTGTCGTAGTGCTATCAAACAATGCCAAGGCACCGACCCCTCGAATTTTAAGCCTAAGTTTGTAGTGCCAAGGCACTAATATTCTAACGTTGAGGTGCTTAGATCTCAAAGTCATCAATCTTAGGTTAAGATTTATTATTCAATTAAATTTTAACTTAAAATCTTGGAGAAGTCAAATAAAAATTATAATGACAAAATACAAAATATTAAATGAAAATATTTTATTACAAAATTTTGCATAAAAAATAAAAAAAAGAAAATAATAAAAATATAGAAAAACGAAAAAAAGAAAGGGGAAACTAGCCTAAAATTCATAATCTTCCTACTCCTCTTCTTCTTTTGGCTCCAGCGGTGGTGATAATGAGGCATTATAGGAAAAGGGACAATATTTGGCAAGCATTAAACTTGCAATTTTCAAACATTTGAACAAGTACTAAATTGAACTTGTTCATGTAAGAAAATTGTTGCTACTATTGACCCATATGATAATCAAATTTCTTTACCAATTCCTATTGCCTTTGGCTATTTTCACCCACCATTTTTATAATATAGTGACTTCTCCTCCAATATATTAGAGTTGCTCGTTAACATTTAGAAGATTTGGATCTGACTGAGGGTGTGCGAAGCTTTCTCAACTTCCATTTTGATCCAAATCCTTCAATTGTCATTTTATATAGGAGAGGCTTTGTATAAAAACTTCTTCATTCTGGTCCCCTGATGCACTAGCCATAACACATAAAGAATAAATAAGTGAAGGTTGACTATACCTTAGGGAAGTACTACCCTTAAGCATATTATAAATTGAATTAAAAATAATCTATCCTACATCTATAGCTAAGCCCTTTTGAATCATATAATTTAAAATGGTTCTATCCTTAATTAACTCACTACCAGTGTGCTTTAGCTTGGAAAAAATAAAATACTGCCAAGCTTTAGCCTTTACAAATCAAGCTGATAAGAAAATTGATAATCTTTTCCTCCCTCCATTTTACTATACATTTGTATTTCTAGTGAGAAAGCTAAGAATTTCATCAAAATCATGATGATCATCATATTATAAAAGATATTGATCATATACAACATTTTAAAAATTATTATGTGCTTTAATAATAGTACTATCAAAACTTATCAGTTTCCTTCTTATAAAACATCTATTATTCTGGTGCTCATGCCCGTTGGTGAAGAATGCCCGCACCATATGGACGACACAAGCTATGTTGTCATAAGCCAACTTCTCCCAACCTTTTCAATTGATAATTCTCGTTATGCTCCCACCTAGATTATGGAAACTTTGTTCCAAAATAAGATATTTGTGGATGAGAGCATGATGATACCTCTCCTCCACTTCCACGCTAATGAATAAGCTATTATCATTTAAAGTTGCTCTCTTCTTAGCCTTCTTGATGTACTTGGGCAGCATATTCTCTATCTTAAAATGAATGATAGATGAGAAGAGAAAGATGGCAAAGGACTTTTAAAAGAACCAAGGCTTTAAAATGAAAATTTTGGCTTCCCTGAGTGATTTGCTAGGATACATCCCTAGTAAAAAAAGAATTCCACTTACTTAATAGGTGGATTCCCTTCATAGTGTAAGATCTATAGTAGATCCCCTTATTGAAATTTTAATTTTAATTTTTAATGAGTTCATTTCTCACCAACTAGTAGTGACTCCAGCTTTCCAACAAGGCGAGTGGTAACACTATGTGTGGACTTGCCGTAGAGTTCACATCAAGATGGGGTGACCATTAAAGTTTCGGTCACTATTACCAGCTTCACCTCTACTGATATTAAGGAATTGATGGTCAATTTCCACTCTCTTACTTGTAAAGATAGTGGTGAGTCTGAGAAGGGCAAGTCTACTTAGCAGTTGGGAGATGACACAGAGAAAGAGCTGTGAGTATTCACTGACTCTTTCATGGTCACCACTCTTCTAAGAGAGGTCACCCTACAGGGAGAAGCCTTAGATTAGTACCAATGAAACATAAGAAAGCTGTGAATAGAGTTGGAGCTAGAATCACAATGATGTTAATCCTTGGAGGGGAGTTTTAGTGAAACTTCATAGCCATGAGGGTTGAAATTGAATTACTATACAACTCCATCAAGTTGTAGAGTACTTTCTTTTTCCTTTCTAGTATAAATTTCTTCTTTTATTATATGTGTGAGAAAGGTGGGTGACTACCAATCACCTATAATCTAATTTCAATAAATGAGGTATTAGGGTGGTGTGTTTTTTTTTCAAAAATAAAAAATATTTTGTATTCTCTACTACAAACATTATTTAATTTTTACTACTATAATGAATAAATTATTTTTTCTATAACTCCTATCATTTAAAATATTTGTGGAATTCAAGTAATCATTTTTTTCACTTAATGCTTGATGTGATATCTATGTTACCACATATTTATTATTGCATCTATAAATTGTTTCTAACTGAGAGTAGTTAAGACTTTATTACTTTCTTGAGATAAGTGAGTAGTACCCCTTTATTAAGTATATTTCAGTATTATTATCATCTTGAGTGAGTATGGCTTTATTGAAGAAGGCTACCTTGACTTTTCATCAAGCCCAGATCAAAGAGGCCACTGAATTAGGATCTTCCTTTATGACCATCATATTTTATGGCTACAATAGTGACAACCTTAACTTCATTATCCATGTAACCAATAAGAGCGAGTGCCTCAACTTGGTCAGGATACACTAGTTGGGCATTCTACTCACTTACTTTTGAAATGGGTTCAGGCTTTCTCTCCCGTACTAGTGGGTAGACCTTCTAAATTTTTTTAGAGTGGTGTTTGCATAAATCTTTTATAACTTGGTGGCAAGTGTCATCATCTTCATCTTGTGCTTGCAGGAAGATGGCATTCCATGGAGCATTGGCCTCTTTTGGTGAGCATTCATGGTGAAATTCCATGAAGAGTGGACGTTGTAGTTTTTAGTGACTTTGTTGAAAGTTGATAGTTTATAAAATAAAGTAAAGAAGAGCACATCGTAATGGTCTATGTCAACTATTCTTCTTCCCTACCTAGTGAGTAAGGCTACCAAGCCTAGTAAGTCGAGTGTGTAGGAGAAGGAGGTCATGGCGAGACTACAGGGTCACACCCTAAATATCTGTTTTAACCTTCACTTCAGCAAGCATACCGCTATCCTTGATAAAGTTTCATCTAATTGTTAACTATCCCTCTTTACTTTTTCAAGTTTCCTTTCAATTTTTCTTTTCTTTATTTATTCATAAGAGAGGCAACTTAAGTAACCCTTGAGCATAGCCTTGATGTGCTTCAAGTCCTTAAGGAAGGAAAGCATAAAATATGTGAGTGAGTGGTTGGCAGCGAGGACCTAGCCTCTTTGAGGTTGGTGAAGAGGAAGTGGAGCCAAGTGCAGCACCCAATGAGGTCATCAATGAAGTAGGGTCAAGTAGTACTCTGAAGAAGTCTAGAAAGAAAACCAAGAGCTGAACACTTTACAGTCGTGTTTGCACACAAGAAAGGAGAAAATAAAGAATTTTGACCTAGAGTGCATGGCACTAAAATCATAACACCTAAGAATTGTTGCCATTTTGTTGAATATAGAAACACCTAACTTCCCCAAGCAAAGCAACAACTACCCAAAAGAGAGAGAGTGGCCTGTGAATAGTTATTCTTTATCAGATAACTACTCGAAGGAGGAGCGAGAGTGGTTAGGGGAGTTACTCCTTATAAAAAGGGGGTTATCTACTCAATCATGGGGCTATGACTCTCCACTATAGATAAATCATTTCAGCGTTCTCTTCATTGTATATCATTTCCATGCTCTCTTTCACTCGCTCCACTCTTTCTCAGGTGAAATAAATGAAGTATATAGGAGAGAATCATTACAAACACTACTGAATCAAATTTGAAGGCCTCCTCCATTGAATTTGGTTTTGACGTGAGAAGAACACTATCTCTCCATCAATTTTGGATTCAAAACAAGGGAGAAGAGTGCTTTTGCACTAAAAAATATGAATTATAGTAGTGCTAAGTTGATATGCTGTCAAAATTTTGAGAAATTAGTAAACAATCCTCAAGAAAACTACCCAAAAATGGTGTTCCTGATACATAATGCCTCGACATTAGGACATAGCATCGAAGTGCTAGGATATCGAGAATTTAAATATATGTATCCTACATTTTGGTGCCATAGTGCCATATTCTTAATGATGTAGTGCCACCCTCTCAGGTTTTAAATAAGTGAAACATGGAGTCATATTGTTGTAGCGCTATATTTGAAGCCTCATGGCACTGCATTAATTTTGCAATTTTTTTACATAAAAAATATACTGATCTCTCTATATCTAAAATCCAAATTCTACATTCTTAGCACCATAGTGCCGCCAATCGGGTGTCATAATGCTAGCATCTCAGGTTAAGACCAAAAAGATCTAATTTATAGCACCGTAATGTTGTCCCCTCAGGTAGTTGATAAAAAATCCTCTATCTTATAACACCGTAGTGCTTCTAATTCAGTGTCACAGCACGACCCTCTTGGGTTAAACGATAAAACATTCCTAACCTATAATGCCACAGTGCTACCTCTTAGGTGTTATAGCGCTATCTTCATGGGTAATAAGCCAAATATGTCTATTTTATAATGCCACAATGCTACATATTTTGTATCATAGTGCTGCCTTCTCTTAATAATAATTTTGACAAATAAATAATATGATTTGTATGGTCCCAACACAATAATAATTACATAAGTCTACTGCCTGAGGATGCTTTGTGGGTTATAATATTCCAGTGTTGGGTTTCATGACTAAGTCCAGGTCAACAAAACTTAATCTTTCCCCAATGATGTTTGTATTGATTTTAAAATTCATTTGGAGGGGACATGTTTAAATTGGATGAAATTCATCATACTTAAAAGTAAACAATCATCCACCCATCCATCATAATTTGTCAAAGATGATAAGCTAAGAAAACCTTTGCTCATAAAAGAGTCAATGTCAAATTAAATATATCACTATGTTCATAATCAAATAATTTCATGTTAGTAAGGACATGACCTATGTCCTCTATCTATGTTATTTTTTCGCCAAATGGAATGCAAATACGATTAGAACCCTCTCACCGAGTGGCTTGACATCCATATAGCTCTACTATATTTTGATCACTACAATAGCTCATATGTTCCCTAATGGCTTTGCTCCTTAAGATATGAATTATACAATATATTTAATAGTGCCTATAGACTTTGAGTCTCGCTATAAAATTAACTATTTTATTTAGGTTTTTAATTTTTAGGTTTTTATTTTATTTTATTTTATTTTATTTAGGTTTAGGTTTTTTATTTATTTTATTTTTAGGTTTTACTAGTAGGTTTAGGTTTTTTTAGTGTTTATGGTTTAGGGTCTGGGGTGGTTTAGGTAGGGTTTGGGGTTTAGGTGGTGGTTGGTGCATGTGGTTTAAGATTTAGGGTTTAAGTATGGAGGTGCAGGTTTTGGGTCCGTGGCCCAGGGCCTAGGGTCAGTTTGGGGCCTGTGTGGCCTGGGTGGCTCAGGGTAAGGGCTCAGTTAGGGCCCAGGGCCTGTGGCCCAGGGCCTAGGACTCCAGGTCAGGTCAGACTCATGGCCCAGCCTGTGGGCTCAGTGGCCCAGGTTTAGTGGGAGGGTTGTGGCCCAGTAAGGATGTGGCCTAGGGCTCAGTCAGGATTTTTTAGGGTCTAGGTTTGCATCTTAGGTCCTAATGTTTAGGTTTTTAAATCAAGCAAACCCGACAGTCCAGTTTATTTTAGTTTATTTTTATTTATTTTAGTTATTTATCTTTTATTTTATTTATGTATTTTATTTTATAATTTTATTTTAGGTTTATTAAGTTTAGTTTAGGTTTTAATTTATTTATTTTGGTTTAAGTTTATGTTTATTTTTAGTTTTGTTTTATTTTATTTTATTTTTTTTATTTTAGATTTTATTTTATTTTTAGGTTTTAGGTTTAGGTTTTATTTTATTTTATTAGGTTTAGGTGTTAGGTTTTTATTTACGTTTATTTTAAGGTTTTATTTTTTTAGTTTAGGTATAGATTTATTTTAAGTTTATTTTATTTTAGGTACTTTAGGGTTTAGATTTAGTTTATTTTAGGTTAAGGTTTAGGTTTTGTTTTTTTAGTTTTTTTTTTAGTTTAGTTTAGGTTTATGTTTATTTTATTTTATTTATTTTACGTTTAGGTTTTTTTTAGCTTAGAGTTTAGGTTTTATTTTTAATTTTTTTTAAGTTTTATTTTCAAGTTTATATTTTAGGTTTAAGTTTTATTTAGTTTTATTTAATTTATTTTAGGTTTATTTTATTTTTATCTTACATTTAGTTTTTATTTTATTTAAGTTTTTTATTTTTAGGTTTATTTTATTTTTTTTAGTTTAGTTTACATTTTTATTTATTTTATTTTAGTTTAGTTTTTATTTTTATTTTATTTTATTTTACATTTTAAGTTTAGTTTAGTTTAGGTTTAGGTAGTTATTTTATTTTATTTTATTATCTTTATTTAGATTTAAGTTTTTTTATTTATTTATTTTTTAGATCTTTATTTAGTTTAGGTTTTAGGCTTTGGTTTTTTGGGTCAGTGGTTTTGGCCTGTGGCTCAGTTAGGGTTTGTTTTATGGCCTATGGCTCAGTTTATTTAGGATCTTAGGGTAGGGTTTAAGGTCAGGGTTTAGGATTTGGCCTGGGTAGGGTTTTAAGGTTTAGGGCCTAGGGTTAGGGTTTTAATTATTTAAATTAAGCAAATTGGTTTAAGTTTATATTATTTTATTTTATTTTTATTTTATTTTATTTAGTTTTTATTTATCCATTTTAGGATTATTTATTTTAGTTTAGCTTTTATTTAAGTTAATCATTTTATGTTTAGCTTAAAGTTTTTTAGTTTAGTTTTAATTTTATTTTATTTTTAAGTTTAAGTTTTATTTTTTATTTTTTGGTTTAAGTTTAGGTTTTTATTTTATTTTTTTAAGTTTAGGTTTTAGGTTTTTATTTAAGGTTTATTTTCCTATATTTTTTTTAGTTTAGTTTAGTTTATTTTAGTTTAATTTATTTTATTTAGGGTTTTAGGTTATGTTTTAGGTTTAGTTTACTTTAGTAGGTTCAGGTTTTATTTATTTTAGTTTTATTTATTTTATTTTATTTTATTTTAGGTTTATTTTATTTTATTTTGGTTTATGTTTCTTAGTTTAGTATTTAGGTTTTATTTTATTTATTTTGGTTTATTTTCAGGTTTAGGTTTTATTTAGTTTTATTTTATTTTATTTTATGTTTTTTTTTTATTTTAGGTTTAGTTTTATTTTATTTAGGTTTTATTTTTTCACTATTTGGTTTTATTTATTTATTTAGTTTAATTTTTTAATTTTAATTTATTTTATTATTAAGTTTAGGTTTTAGTTTATGTTTTTATTTTATTTTATTTTGTTTTATTTTATTTTATTTTATTTTAAGTTTATTTATTTATTTTATTTTTAGTTTTTATTTAGTTTAGAATTAGGTTTTTAGCTTTTTAGGGTTTAGGTTTTAATGTTTAGGATTAGTTGAGGGTTTAGAATTTGGTTTAGGGTTTGAGGTTTGGGGCATGTGGTTTAGGGTTTAAAGTTTGGTTTAGGGTTTAGCTTTGTTTTGGGGGTTTAGGGCTTAGGGTTTTAGGGTTTAGGGTTTAGGGTTTAGGGTTTAGGGTTTAAGGTTTAAGGTTCATTGGGTTTAGGGTTTAGGGTTTATGTTTTAGGTATAGGGTTCAAGTTTTAGTTTAGGGTTTAGTGCTTTTGGTTTTTTTATAACAAGAATAAATTCAATTTCAACATTTCTTATTTTCAATTTTAGCAGCCAAGTAGCACACCAAGCTTTCTAAGACACAAGCGACGACATAGATAAAAAATGAGCACGCATAGAGCAAATAAAAAACCCTAAATAACTAGAACCATCTCTACTGTAAAGACATAGTTCCATAAGGAGTAGATCGGATCAGTCGTTCTTCAATTTCTCTAGTTTCTATTAGAACCACCCTGGCCTCTCAAGTAGCGGGATCCACTATCCTATTCCCAATCTCTTCGCCACCACCATGGATGTAACCTTTATCACTCCTCCCACCTCCATAACCACCACTGCTCCTACCACCACCTTGATATCTACCAGCACCTCTAGATCCCCCACCACCACTATGATAACCGCTGCCTCTGCCTTCACCTCCACTATTAGATCTAGACTGGGCCTGGTTGATGGTGATGTTCCTACCATCAAGGTTCTGCCCATTCTTAGGGTTTAGATTTAGGTTTGTTAGGTTTTAGGGTTCAGGATTATTTTTTAATTTATTTAGTTACTTTAGTTTTAGGTTTAGTGTTTGGTTTAGGGTTTGGGTTAGTTAGAGGGTTTACAGTTGAGGGTTTAAGATGTAGAGTTTAGGTTTAGTGTAGGGTTTGTGGTTGTGGTTTAGGATTTGTGGCTTATGATTTTAGGGTTTAGGCTTTGTGTTTATGATTAGGGTTTAAGGTTTAGGGTTTAGGGTTTAGGGTTTAGGGTTTGAAGATTAGGGTTTTTTTAGGTTTTAGGGTTTAGGGTTTAGAGTTTAGGTTTTAGGTATAGGGTTCATGTTTTAGTTTAGGGTTTAGGATTTTTGGTTTTTTTTATAACAGAGAACAAATTCATATTCAACATTTCTTCTATTTCATTTCATCAACTAAGTGACACACCAAGTTTTCTAAGACATAAGTGACGACATAGATAAAAATGAGCACGCATAGAGCAAATCAAAAACTCTATGTAACTAGAACTATCTTTATTGTAAAGATACTTCCATAAGCAGCAAATCAGATAGGCCATTCTTAAGTTTCTCCAATTTTGATCAACCAACCTCCTCGAGTAGGGATCCACCATCATATCTGATCTCTCCCTCCACCACCACCACCGTTGTAACCTCCGTTGCTCCTCCCGCCTCCATAACAACCACACTACTCCACACCACCATATCCACCACCACCTCCATATCCGCCACCACCACTAATGATAATTGTTGCTCGCTTCTGCCTCCATGGCTCTCCTAGACGAGCCCTACTGACGGTGATATTCCCTTCTCACAAGTGCTCCCCATTCTGTGGTTTCAGCTTAGGTTTAGATTTATTAGTTTTAGGTTTTAGATTTATTTTTAATTTATTTGGCTATCAGGTTTAAGTTTAGGATTTGGTGTTTAGGGTTTAGTGGTTTAGGGTTTAGGGTTTTAAGGTTAGGGTTTAGGTCTGTGGGTTTTAGGGTTTAGGTGTAGGGTTTAAGGTTTGGGGGTTCAGATTTTAGGGGTTTATGTTTTGAGGGTTTAGGGTTTAGGGTTTTTTTTAATTAAGTAAATCGGTAGGTTTAAGTTTATTTAGTTTATTTTATGTTTCATTTTTATTTAGGTTTATTTTTTATTTTTATTTTATTTTATTTATTTATTTTAGGTTTTTTATTTTAGTTAACATTTTTTATAATAGTTTATATTTTAGGTTTAGGTTTAGCTTTAGATTTATTTTAGGTTTATGTTTTATTTTTTATTTTTTATTTTAAGGTTTAGGTTTAGGTTTTAGGTTTTTATTTTAGGTTTATTTTTAGGTTTTATTTTTTAATTTAGGTTTAGGTTTATTTTTAATTTATTTTATTTTATTTAGTTTAGGTTTAGGTTTAGGTTTAAGTTTATTTTATTTTATTTATTATTTTATTTTAGGTTTAGGTTTTTTTTAGTTTAGGGTTTAGGTTTATTTTTATTTATTTTTAGATTTTATTTTAGGTTTAGGTTATTATTTAGTTTTTATTGTATTTTATTTTTATTTTATGTTTAGTTTTTATTTTATTTATGTTTTTTATTATTAGGTTTATTTTATTTTTTAGTTTAGTTTAGGTTTTTCATTATTTTATTTTTATTTTTTATTTTAATTTGATTTTAGGTTAAGGTTTAGGTTTTAGACTAAGTTTTATTTTAATTTTTTTATTTAGGTTTGAGTTTATTTATTTATTTTATTTTTGGTTTTATTTAATTTAGATTTAAGT
>CM038221.1:21258647-21323924 GCA_021442155.1 Cymbidium sinense | reverse complement strand
TGTTTATAGAACTTTCTCAAAATCAAAGAAATATCTAGTTTTATGGGCAGTTTTGATGTGGTTCAGGGGTTGGCATTGTTAGTGCAATCTTCTATAATGCCTTCTTGATGAATAATCTAATTACTATGAGTATCTTTGATTTTATTAACCGACTTCTCTTCTCTCTTCTTCTTTATGCAAGCATGAAAAATTTGAAATTTTGTCACCATGTAAGTAGTTTTGAATAGCTACTTTTTAGGAAGTTCTCCTCTCTCAATAAAGCTGAGATCTCTTGAAGAGTCTCCAATTGGTCTTCAAGGATAGAAATATCACAATCCCTCATGTGAGCCAATTCTTGTTCAAGGTTGTCAATTTTATCTTCAGTTGGTTTAACCTGGTGGTGAATGTTGCCAAAGACCTCTTTATTCCATGTTTTTAATCCTTGGGTAGTGTTCTTGTGAAGGGCCCATAAATTAATCCTAGGGTTATTATATTTAGTACTTTGCCAAATCCTTGTAATGCAACTAATAAACTCAGGATGGGATGTCCACATATTGAGGAACCTGAATGGGTTGTATATTGGTTTAGTAATATGGTTGAAGCTGACCAACAATGGGGAATGCTCTGAAGCAATTCTAGCTAGATAATGAACCTCCAAAGTGTAGAAGAAGTTGTTCCATTTGGAATTTGTTCGTCCAATCTTTCCCATGTTCTCCCCCTCCTCCAAGTGAATGGTTTAGCTTTGTGTTGATCTCATTTTTAGAATGAGCTCTCAACCTCTCCATCTTACACATAGAACTCCTCTTAGACACTAGAGTTTCTTTAGTCTTAAGACACTTGTAGTGATTAGGTGAACACTCAACCTAACTCTAGAGACTTAGAAGAGTTAGCCATGGGAATAGTCATGCCTTGGGTGTTAGGAAAATTTGCCTACCCCTTGGAAAATCCTCACTTCCTTCAAGTCAAATTTCAAAACTTAATCAAACTCAAATCAATTCCAAACTTAATTGATTTTCTCAAATGCAAACCAACTTCAAACTCAAATCAATTCCAACTTATTGATTTTCTTAAATCCAAATCAACTTCAAATTCACATCAATTCCAACTTAATTGATTTTCTCAAATCCAAACCAACTTCAAACTCAAATCAATTCCAACTTAATTGATTTTCTCAAACCTTAAATCAATTCTAATGGATTTTCTCAAATCATGAATCAATTCCAAATGATTGAAATCCATCATTGAAATCCATGATTGAATTTCAAATCCTAAAAATATTTCTTAAGCCCTTTGTTTCATCTTATGGACTTAGCTCAAATCAAATCCAAATTAAATTAAATTCAAAATATTTTCTCATAACTCATCTATATTCTCATTTATATTCACAAATATAATTGAAATATAAATTCAAATGCCCAAAACTAAATTCAAAATTCAAGCCCAAATCTAATCAAAATTCAACCTAACCCTTCAAGTCAAATTCTTGAACTTAGCCAAATCAAACTCAAATAAAGCCAAACCCTTGATTTTCCTTCCTAATTCAATCAATCCTTCAATCATGAAACCAAATATAAACACAAACTTCAATCATCAAACCAAAACTAAATTCAAAAAATCAAACCCAAATCAAACTCATGTTCACCCTTGAACTTGAAATTGTCAAATGAAATCATTTGACTCCAAATCACTTGCAAATGGATTTATATTTCAATCATAAGTCCATATGTGAGTTCAACCAAACTTGATTCAAGCCTTGATCAAGTCAATTGGCCCACTTAGGCTCACTTGACCCAAAGTGACCTAAAGTACATTTTGAGAGCAAATTATAATCCTACCCAAATTGGATTGAACTAAGCCCTAAGCCTCACATTGTGAGAAACAATCATCATAAGATGATCAATCACTCAAATTGGGTCAAACCAAGTCAAACCTAAATGTTGACCAAGTCAACACTTAGCCATAATGAAACCTAAACTAGCCAAAATCCACCATAGGCCAAATTGATTGAAACCATTGATCAAAACCAATTCATGATCAATGTTTGAACTTGACCAAATCATTATTTGAGCAAAGCCCAATTGATTTACTTGACCCAAGTTGACCCAATTTGACCTAAAAAGTCAAAAATGTCAAATCTTGATCTAAGCTAATTGATTGAAACCAATGGGTCAAGTTCATTCTAAATCACTTATTGAACTTAACCAAGCCTCAATTGGCCAACTAGACCCAACTTGAATGAACAACTTGACCTTAAAGGTCAAATCAAGCTAAAATCAAACCTAACCAAAATTGATTGAAACTAAAGCTTGCAAAACATTTCAAAAATATCAACCAAACTTAAACCAACCCATGACCAAACCTAATTGGGTCAAATAGGTCAAATTGGTTAACTTGACCCATTTGACATAAATGAATTCAAATGAACCAAAACCAAATACAAATCAAATTGAACCAAACCAATGATAACAAAATATTTCAAATGGTCATGAACTTGACCCAACCCTTAGTTTGACCCAATTTGACCAATTGGTCAACTTGACCCAAGTGACCCATTTTGACCTAAATGGGTCAACATGAGCCAAATAATATCAAATCAACTCCAAATTCCTTGAAATTTGAACCAACCAAATTTCAAACTATTTCAAATCTACCTAAATTGAAATCAAAGCCAAATGACCATTTTACCCCTAGTTTAAGGGTAACCTATGGCCAATTCCACTTGGAATTTGTTCAAATCCTTTTCATGGCCACTTGGCACCCTCTTAATGGACCAAGTGGACACTAATGAGTGTGGTGCACATGACTCAATGGGTTTGGGTCAGCTAAACCCAACCCAAGGCTAAAACTGAGCACCCAATAGGAAATTCTCCACATGGAATCACTCCTCCACTCAAATGGAAACCATGTGGAGCTTAAAATGACCTAACCAACCTCATTGATCAATTTGATCAAAATAGAAGAGATAAGCTCGATTCGATCCTTCTGAGATATACTCCCCTAATTTCATTTGAATTCCATTCCATTCACTGATTGAGCAGGGAACTGAGCAACCTTATCCAAGTTCCTCCACGCATCCTCAAGCTATTTGAATTCTCCATTTTTGAATTTCTTTAAAGCCAAAATAGGGGAGCTCATTGGAAATTCCACTTTGCTCATTCACCCAAGCCAAATCCTCTTTTCAAGGCATCAAGTCGAGCTCACCTAAGTCAAATCCCAAGCTCTCAAGCTATGGGAAGAGGGAGATAAACCAAAGCTGCAAGCACTTGAAGAGAAGTTAGGCCAATAAGAAGATGCACTCCACCTAAAGCCTTCAAACCTTCACAGGCTTCTCCACTAGATGAAGCTACCTCATGGTTGAGCAGGTGATAGCCTTGATGGTATGGATCAAAGAGCTTATAGAATTCTTTGGTCTTTATGAAGGGAACTTTAATCCCAAGTGAATTCCACCATTGGATGTCTTCCTCTTTGCTCTTAGATGGTGTGTGTTCAATCCCACTAATCTGAGCTCAAAGTGGGATCAAGCCAAGGGATGGATGGTCAGTCTCCCATAGGAGGGGATGAATCATGGACCATCCATCCCGCATGTTTTGGATGGATGATCTTGATTAATCCACATTAGATCTTATGATTAATCCCTTTGATATTGCAAGCTTGATCTTGACCATCCGATCATTGATCATACGGTCTAAGTGAAAGCGCGTAGCTGTGTGCCAATTTGACAACTTAAATAACCAATCCATCACCATATGGAAAGTAGATGCTATCCGATCCACATGGAATGGGATTAGTTATATAATTAATTATTTAATGATCTATTAATCACTGAAACTTCAAAAAATACATAACTAAATATAGAAAAATCAAAAAATATGAATGAGGGCTCATTTTAAAGATAATTAAAGGGTGAATAATATAAAATTACTTTTCAATAATGGGTTTTCCTTAATTTGGGTTATTTAAAATCTTAATAACCCTAATTACTTAATGACTTCATTAATTAATTCAAACTTCTTAAGCATGTTTTGGGGATGACCTGCCTCCCTAATTTTCTTGGAATTTATTAATGGGTTAATTAGGGAAATCAATTAATGAATCTCTAATCACTCTCTTAATATAATTAAGGGTAATTAAGCATGTGAATAGTGGTTTAATCATTTAATTAAGATAATTAAATATTGTTTAAGGGATCATGAGGTTTATGAAATAATTTTGGGATATTTTTCTTAAGCTATTCCCTAAACCCTTTCTTTTAACCCAAACCTAATTAAGGGTTAATCCACTAATAACCTTCTTAATTAATTTAACCAAATTTTCAAAATCAATATGAACTTAATCAATCCTTTGTTGGGTAGATACTTAGGTGTTTAATAGCCTAAGTAAGCTTAAGGAAATCAAATCCAACCTACATGTGTGGGAAGGGTTACGAAAGTACTTAGTTAGACCTTTTAGCTTAATTAATCATCAATTATGAGCCAATTGCATTAGACACTTTCTTTCTTAGGGGTACTTGATTTAAATTTAATGTGGTTGCATGTCATATGTTGGATCACAATTATTTAAATAATTATGTTAAGGAGGTGTAGGTAAGGGGTAATTAATGAACTTAATTTACACCTTAACCTAAATAAAACATAAAATTAATCTAACAGTTCTAAAAATTAAAATAAAACAACACACACATGTGGGAGATGGGTTAGGACCAGCAAACCTTTTCACATTTCCTAAATTCAAATCAAACTCAAAATAAAACTAAAAATTTCTTTAAATAATTTGATTCACTTTAAATGATCTTATTCCATAGGATTGTCCTTAGAAATTAATTAAGGTGAATCAAATTACATGCTTACATCACTTTATTTCATTCCTAGCATGCTAAATATGTATGTCATATGAAAATCATGCATTCATGTCTTTTGAAAAATCAAATAAAAATGAAATATTTCCTTTATGTCAAATTGCATGTTTTGGCTAAAGTAAGAATATGAATGGCTATTATCACTACTAAATCCAAAATTATTTTCAAAACTTAGAAATCAAATATTACAAATGAAAGGTATGCTACTTATAATTACTTATAAGCTTGCATGTGAGTATAATAAAAATGTGCATTATGTGACCTTTCCTTCTCTTCTCTTTTACCATAATTTTGAATAGGATTTGCAAAGTGTATAGTTCATTTGAAAAGACAACACTTGCTTAAATCTACTTCCTATTCATTCCTATGTTATCAATTAAGAAGGATATTCACACTTTCACATGTAAATTGCATAAACAAATCAAACAAACAAACATAAACTTTTTGCATGTCTCTTTTTCCATTCATTTCTTTTTGTACACACACATGTATTTAAGAAAAGTGGTATATTAGTCTGGACATCCTGGGGTTGCGAGAATTTAAGTAGCCCCAAGTAGGTCTTGTACCTTATACCCCTGGTGTAGAAAACAATGGTGTTGTACTCACTTATGTCTTTCATACATGTAAATGTGCATATGAATAATGGATAAAAGAAACCCTTCTTTTCTACTTAACAAAAACATGCATACATGAAACATTCCAAATTTTTTGTAAGCAACATCTCTTAGCATTCATCATGAAGGTGTGTTGAACATCTCCACTTGCATGTATAGATATGCTTAGGATTCATCCATGTGCATGTTACACATGATGGGAAGAAATAAAGTGCTATGTGTTTTGTGATAGTAATTCACTTCATTTAATCTTAAAATGCCTTTCTTTTTTAATAGGTTTGTTTAGAGAAAATCTAAACTTAGGATTAATTACATAACAAAACATTCACTAAACAAAATCAATAATGAATCTACTTTAGAAGTTACTTAAGGTAGGGAGGAAAGAAGTTCTCTTTTCTTTTCCTCTCTTTACAACATTTAGTAATTAATTGTAGGTTCATTCAAACCAAATCAAATCATGAAATAAAACTTAACCAAATCAACTAAACCACTTAAATGAAACCACCTCTAAGTTGAACCCTTCATACTTAGAAAACTCTAACCTTAAAGCCTAGCTAAGACATGCCACACAAACCTTAAATGGCACACACATTAGGCTAAGTCACCATTTCTAGTCCTATGTTAGGGCTGGTGCATGGTTTGATGCTTGCTTTTATTTTGTGATGTGATATTTTAGTCTGGATGTTAGGATATATGTACATAGAATGAATGGTAGGATGATCTTAATCTAATCATTATCTTTAGCAGGGGATTGTGCTTAAGGGGTGCTGTAATAAAAATATAACTACTTTTATTGTGCAGGTTGCTTATACCCCTAAGCATAATCCAAAATAGTGGGTGGACTTGGTTACCCATGTGTGGGGTGCTAAGTCCAATTTATTCATATACATGCTTGGGATTGTGTGGTTTGTTGAGCTAATCTCTATTTTGCAGGTTTTAGTTAGATTTACTTTTCCCATTTTCATGCAATTCTGCAATTAGGATTTGGAATGATTATTATGGGGTATTAGGATGAACATTGATCATAATACTATGTCTTATGTACCATGGGAAGCCTTTGGAGGAAACACATCCCATCTAACCAAAAGAAGAAACAAGAAACAAGAAAGAAGAAATGAAGAATGAAAAATGAAGACCCCCATAACATGAATTCCTTCTTGATTATAATTAATTCATTTGTAATTCGAGTTGTATAAGGGTAGAGCGTGGCTACAGAATTTACTTTTAGGTTTGTGTGGTGGAGCCCAACCACAAATGATCTCCAATTCTTTTGCTCTAGCTTTATAAATTGTTTGATGTTTCTTTAGCTTGTGCATTAAGATGGCATGTTTTCTTAATTTCTTCCTTGCTTTGATGTATGGTATGGATGATGATTAGGCTCTTAGAAAATAAATTTTCTATCTAACTAAGCAATTCAAATTAAAAATAAACAGCTCATAACCTCACCTAAATCCAAGGTTATAAAATAGGATAAAAGATTTAGCAACCCCTTAGTTGGATGTTGTATATTTTCACATCATGCATAAAAAAACATCTTATCTCACTCTTATTATGGAGGGCTTCCACCTTTACCAGAACTTGGCTTGACCTTTGAGAGCTATGGTGGAAATACACCTCCTTGTCTTGTTGATTTTGGCCCATAATCTAATTTTCTATGCATTAGGCATATATAATCCTAAAGCTTGTCAAATTGATTATCCAAAATAAAAATAAAAAATATAACAAAATTTTTAGATTTAGATTTAAGTCATGCCCTACATGATCTAGTCTCTTAGAGAGTGTGTTTAAGGACTTAGTCTCTTTCTAAATAAATAAAAGCCTAGCTATCTTGCAAAAGCATATGACTTGTCTACATGTATTTAAAATCATAGGAGTTAGTTGGCAGCCACCCCAAGGCAATTGTAAGTCTAACAGTTGGGTGGTTTATCCTCTCTTGTGGAGGTAAAATAAATACCCATTTTCTCCTTAGATTTAAGTCATGCTTTTTGCACTCGCCAAAGCTCCCTAGATTTAGGTTCAGAGGATGCTACTTCCCTTTGTAGGCCATAAGTATAAATCCTCACCTCTTAGGCATTTCTATGATCTTGTGTTATGGAATTATAAGTCCTAGATTTCTAATAAAAATTCAACTCAAACAAATAATTCCCTCAATTTCAAAAATATAAAGCCCAACTATATGATAGTTTGGGATGCTTACTAGGTTTCCTAGTATTATAAGCATCCCCTACTTATCATCCTTTGGCTTCAATAATAACTCCCTCCTCTTGATCAATCCCACTTGATCTTCTAAAATAAACCAATTATTTGATAGTCCTATCTTTGAAATATTTGGAGATAATGATCATTTACATTAATAGAGAGTATTCCTAAGGAATCATGTTCCTTAGGATGTAATTAACTATGGGGGCTTGCCTGAGAACTTAATGAACGATTTCCTGCTTTACTTTTCCATTTAAAGTATAGGAAGAATCATTGGTACATCCGAAGACCCGTAGTCCTTAAGAGTCCTTATTAAGGTGATTAGGTGTATTTATAGGGTGGTGACTTCTATCTTTTGAGATAGTATATCATTCCTCAATGCCATACCTGATCACCCTAAAAAAAACATCTGTGGATCTGCATGGTGTCCAACATAAGAAGTGTTTTGAGCATTATTTTTTAGTTCTTCATTTATATATTTTTCTCTCTCAAGTAAAGATTAGATGAAGAATTAGAAAATAAAATTTCACTACACTTTGACATTGGCATTAAATAAGTTTTCTCCTTATACATTTAGTGAATTGAGATGATGGAAAGGTTAGGTTTTTTTGCCCTTTTTTTGGTGGTCTTGAAATCATGTTGAGATCTCCTATTGCTAACCAAGGATAAGAGGTGTGCATGCTGATTTGTTTCATATCATTCCATAGTTTTAATCTATGATAACATTTGCATAAAGCATAGATGTGAGTGGAAAATATGCTAAAATTTGTATATTATAGGTGGAAATGAAGAATTGGTCAAAATTAAGGATCTGAATTTGAAAACTTGGCTTGTAAAAAGCCAAATTTTTATATGATATTTAGCTATAATGTTGAATTTAGAGAATCTTATTGATTCTTTGAAGATTATGGCTTTAGAGGCTTTATAATGGTAAATAGTTCTAGAGTGTGATCTTATAAGTGTCATTGTCTTATCAATGCCCCAATATTCCAAATCAAAATATTAGTCATTTGGGTGTGGAGTTACTTCTAGTGGGTCTAGAAGTGCCTTCATCCCATGAGTTGGTTCCATCATTTTGAAATTTGTTGGTTAGTAAGTTCTTTGGCTCCTTAGATCCTCTTTACATATGCTTTTGTTTATAATTTGTGCCATTCATCCATAGCTATGTTTAGGATGTCATCATAATGCATCTCTTCATGTGAACTAATTTGGTTGTGAGGTTCAGTTGCCAGGTCTTGGCCATTGACAATGTTTGTTGGTTGGAGGCAACCATGATGTGGTGGTAGCCATATTCGGTCTTTCACAATAAATGGTCATGCTTAGATTGCTTTGATATCCTAGGGGGTGTTGCTAGTTCTTGGATTAGAGTAGTCTTTCATATTGTCCGTGGGATAGTATATCTATTCTATTTATATCAACCATTGGTCTATTCTCTTGATAGTCTCGATTAGCTATTATTAGGTTCAACATTAGGGTACATATCGGTTGACTCCCTAAAATTGATGTGGAGTTTCAATTTCTTTTAATCCAAGAGGATGAGGTTAATGTTATGGATTGTTCTAGTCTGAAATTGGAAGGAATCTAAGTTGTCTTGCATTGGAGTGTCCATTGGTTGCTTGCTTTTAATAGTTTTTCTATTTCTCAATTATGGGTGAGCAATGTATTTGTCCAAGTTATGTGCAAACATCCAACATTTACCATAATACAAAGGTTTTTGTTCAATCTCCATTCTTTCAATACCCATTTGATTGAGTTCCAATCCAAATTTTCTCAGTATGGAGGTTGTTATATCTATTTCCACCAAGACCCTTACAGCTGAAGGTCTTGTGAGGTTGAACTTAGGTGTATCCAATTTTTTGTGGTCTTCGATAAATAGTAGCTATGGAGTAGAGAATCTATTTGTTGAAGAGGTGTAGCTTAAGTCTAGGTAACTTAATCCAAATAGGGGCAATGGGAGGCTCAATGCTATAGTCAAAAGAGGGAGTCCATTTCAAAAATTTTACAAGAACATTCTTAATATGGTAAAGCTTTTTTGAGAAGAGTCTAGCATAGTCTTCCTCCTTGGAGAGTTTGATCATGATATCCTTTTCATCTAGAATCCCAACTTTCCAATCCCCCACTAGTTTTAGATCAATGAAATGGTTCCTAATGGTATTCATCTTTAGTTTCTTATAGATGAATTTTCCAAGTAGTGTGAATTTGAAGGGTTTGGCCAAAGTCCAAGTTTTAGATTCAAAGAGTAGGTGAGCCAGTTTTTTATTCATCCTAGCAGCCTTTCTCAAAAGGGTCGAGCTGGATCATTTAGAAAAGGAGTCATGGTAAGACTAAGGGAAAAGGTGTAAGTTGGGGTCAGGAGGAGGACTTTCAGTCAAAGAACCACCAGCTAGCACATGAGAATAATATTGGGGGATCCATGGATGGAGAGGAGATGGAAGAAACACCATGAGAGAAGAGTTAGAAAGATGGAATATCAATGGAACAATAATCTAGGTCGGACAAGGAGACGTACTAGGTAATGGTGCCATCTTGATCGATCCACTAGATACTACCATGCCTACATTAAACAAATGAGAGAATATGAAGCTATAACAAAGATCCAAAATACTCAATCTTGGTTGCACTCTAAGGAAGAAATTATTGAGGATGGGATTGATTACTTCGAGGCTTTATTCCTAGAACAAAGTGTGAATCTGAACCTATTTAATGGAGGTTTACCTATTACAAATAAAATGGATGTGAGCCAATTAGACCTAGCATTCTACCCAAAAGATGATGAAATATGGGATTATCTTATTTCCTTTAATGGCTATAAAGCTATTGGACCTGATGGGTTCACAACCCACCTTTATCAACATTTATGGCAATGGATTAAGCAAGACATGATAGTAGCTATTCAAACCTTCTTCATGGAAAAGGATATTCATTAGTTTTTCAACACCTCCACCATCACACTCATTCCCAAGTCAAATGATAAATATAGCTGGGAAGATTTCAGACCCATTAGCCTCTCTTCAATAACTAGCAAGATTATCAGCAAAATCATTGCTAATAGATTACAACCATTCCTCCCTCAACTTATTCAGCAAAACCAAATAGCTTTTGGAAAGGGTAGAACCATAGCTAAAAATATTCTCTTGGCCCAAGAACTCATCCAGGATCTTGATAAGAAATGTAGAGGAGGTAACTTGATTATTAAATTGGATATAAAGAAGGCATTTGACATAATAAACTAGAATTTTATCATGGAAAACTTGCAAGCTAAGGGATTCAATGAAAAACTTATTAATAGGTGTGTCTCAAACAATTATTATTCTCTCTTCATCAATGAAGCATGGTCTCCTTAAAGCCTCTAGAGGCATCAAATAAGGTAAGCCCTATCTTGATCTCTTTTCATACTAGCCTTTGATCACCTTTCCATATTGTTAAAAGCAAATCATGCTTCATACAAGACAATCAAGTATCATTCCAAAGGAAGATTAACATTTCCCATTTATCTTTTGTTGATGGTCTCCTACTATTCTGTAATGGTTCCAAGAGCTTTATCAAATGAATCATGCATATTTTAAACTCATTTGAAGCAATTTCTAGTTTGACTTCCAACAAAGCAAAGTACTTATTTATATCTAGAAAATCCTATAAAATGGATCAGTGGATCAAAGAATACACTAGTTTCACTCAATTCCATCTTCCAATCAAGTATCTTGGGTTAACATTTATAAAGGGAAGAACAAAACTAATTACTTTGATGCAGTTATAAACTCTATCCAAGCTCAACTTAACTCATTGCAAAATGCCTCCCTATTAACTGGTGGCAGAATTACATTATTGCAAAGTATCTTATGCTCACTTCCCCTTTACTCATTACAAATGATGACTATTCCATTGCAGACATAGAAAAAGATTGAGAAAATCTTTAATAGATTCTTATGGAGTAGACACAAAAGTTCAATTCACTAGTTGGAAAAAGATGTGCAAGTCAAAAGATGAAGGAGGCCTGGGATTTAGAAATATATCAGATTCCATCTATATTAACCAAATGAAACTTTGGTTCAAACATAGACAAAATGACTCTTTATGGGTACATTTTCTTATCAGTAAATACTACCAATAAGTTCATCCTTCTATTATATAAGGAAGGACTACAAACTCACATCAATGGAGAACTTTGCTAAAATACAAAGAGATAGCAAAAAATTAGATATTAACATTTGGGTAAAGGGGTATCAACTTTTAGGGATCATTGATTTTTGATTGCTTTCTTTTAGGCTTTACTACCCATTTTATACATGATCAAGTTGTTGTCTCAAATTCTACACTTATTATAAATGGGATATCCTAAATTTGAGAAATTACCTTAATGAAGACATTATCAAAGAAGTAAGCAATATTCTAATTCTACCATAAAAGGCTAATAAGTTATTGCTGATCAATCCTCCTTGTCCAAAAGCCAATTCAATACTTTACACTACTTTACACTACTCTATAGAAATATTGCTAGACAAAAAATTTTCTAGAGTGTAGCCATTAAACTTCAATCTCCTTCCTTGGTGGAGAGTATGGCATAGTCTCCCTATTGAAGATATTCAAGCTCAAAAGCCTTAAAATTACTTCTATTTTCCATCTATGTAGAGAGGAGATGAAATATCAACCACCTTTTCATCACTTATCCAATCAACAAACAAATCTGGGCCAATTTGAATTCAACATTTAAAACCAAAGGATGAGTCCCTACATGATTTGAAGGCATGGAGTAAATTCAAATCTCACAAAAAAGATTTTATTTATGTCATTCCATTTATTTCTTTATCTTTCATTTGGATGGCAAGAAATCTGAACAAGCATGAAGACCAAAGGCTTGGACAGAATCATATTTTGCTTCACATATAGAATTATGTTGTCAAGCATGAAAGCAACAATCTACTCTAATTTACCTGATAGAATATGGTGCCACAAAGGCATCAAAACATCTCTTTAGTGAGATGGAAAAAGCCTGAGGGAGGGTACATTAAGGTAAATATAGATGACAACATTAAATTTTACCCTATGATTGTTGGTATTGGAGGAGTCTTTAGAAATCACAAGGGGCAATGTATTTTCAACTTCTCCATCCCTTGCTATGCAGCGAATGCACTTCATACTAAATCCATTGCATGTCTCATAGCCTTAAGGCTTGCAACCTCCCTCCATCTCCAAAATATTTGGATGGAAATAGATTCCTTAAATCATTGCAATTACATTGCTCATGAAGATCATCATCCTTGGTGTCTTACTTACATCATAAAAAGAATCATTCTCTTAGCACAACATTGTCATTTTTGAATCAGCCACATTCATAGAGGGGGTAACCAATTGGCTAATATTTTGGCAAGAATGGGATCATAATTGGAGGAACCTATCTTATCATACAATCTTCTACGTTAAATACTTACAACTCTCAAAGGTTATCTACTCGATATACCATACATTAGAAGTTTGTAATAGTCTTTATTTTCTTTCCTCCATGCATGTTTGTACTCTAAAGTTAATCTTATAATGAAATTTTGCCATATTTAAAAAAAAAGAATGAAATGAGATTAAGTGAATATTTTGATGATAAAGAACATAAAATGTTGAATTCAAATCAAACCAAATGAACTTAAATATTTAATAGAATAAATGAAAGAACTTTTCTTACTCAAGTCCTTTATGTATATGCAAAGAGATCTATGACTTGAAAGTTTCTTGAAAAATAATTTTTAAAAAAGATTTTAGAAAATCTTTACCAATGTTAAAGCAAATCCTTTTAGTTAACACAATAGGAATGTCAAACATTTTGAATATGAAAATTTTTGAGAGATAATAAATATGAGTTATTTTAAAGAGATTATTTCAAATCAATTAAACAAAAGAATCACTGGAAGATGAATAATAAGATATTATAGAAAATTCTTAACCATAAAGTACATAAATCTTTTAATCCAAATCAAATCAGTAAAACCAATGATTCAAAAGATTGAAATAAAATAAATACTCTTACTCAAGCCTTTTTATGTAAGCAATGAAATCAATTGAGTTGATGTGAACTTTCCAAGGAATAAAAGAGGCTTGAAAGAGTTGAGGAAGGTCTCCACTTAAATGTAGTTGAAAGGTAGAGAATAGAGATGAGCTTAAGCACTTTAACTCCAAGAAATTCACTAGCACAGGTTCAACCAAGGAGGAGACAATCAATACGAAATAAGCCATGAGATCATATCTTTAATTAGAGTTAGGATCAAGAGAATTTTGACCAAGCCAATGGAAGAAGAAGAGGGAAATAATGTGAAGGAAAAATTAATAAGGAAAGTATTTGATTTCTAATAAATGAACACATGCAAAATAAATTCAAATAAGGATATTTGAATTTTGGCCAAAAGAGAGAGAGAGAGAGAGAGAGAGAGAGAGAGAGAGATGATGGAAGAAAATTAATCAATCCAATTAAATAAAATCAAGAGAATAAATCCAAGGTTTTTGGCCAAGCATGAATAAAAAGAGGGAACATTATTTTGGCAAGAAATTTAGGTCCAAAATAATTAATCACATGAATATAATTTAAATCTAACTCAATTTAATTAAGGAGTGGTCGACCAAAGCTAAAGAGAGGGAAAGAAAAATGCACTTAGCATAAATAACTCTAATTAAATAAGCCAAGTGATCAAACAAGGAATTAATTAAAAATAATTTTGAATTTCAATCAATCACTTGTAGGAATGATCAAGAAAGGATTCCAAATAAGAATTAAATCAATATAAATTAATTTAACTAAGATTGCTTGGAAGAAATAAGGCAAGTTACAAGAAATAAAAAATAATAAAATAAATCAAGAAGGATTTTCGCCCACATAGTTTCCAAACATGGATTCAATCATCATGCAAAGCATTTGATCATCAATTAATTATGGGAGATCAATTTAGAAAATATTTTAATTAATTAAAAAGTCAATTTACTCCAAATAAAATAAAAGGGTGCCGCCATATTTTCATAAAGGATAAAATAAAAATAGGAAAGTGAATAAATACATGGCTCAATTGAAATAAATTTTTAATTAACTTAAAATAATTCAATTAAACTCTAATTCATTGAAATAAATCATGATAGGGTCACCAAATCATTTTATAGATGGTTAGAATTAATTTTTCATTGATATGACTAAAAATCTTCAAATTAAACTCAAGATAATTTAAATTCAAAAATTCATATGAATGAATTTTGAAATTTTAAATAATGAGGGAATTATTACAAAAATAAGTTAAATAATTCTTAGATAATTCTTTAATAAAAAAATCAATGGAAAATTAGGCCAAAACACAACTTGGATGATAATGATGGTATGAGAGAAAAAAAATAAAAGAATAGAAGAGAGAAAAGGTTAAGTAGAATAATTCTAGAATCATTTAATTTTCATGTAATAAATATATGAATAAAATTTTGATTAGAAAAATGATTTAATGAAGTTTTTTAAATTTATTTTACTTGAAAACACATTAAATTGAATTTAACTTGCACTTAGTTCATATTATCCAAAATGGATAATTCAAGGAATAATATTTGAATATGTAAAAAATATGGATAAATTTAAATAAGATGTTTTAAAATAAATAAACCATTAATGTTATGTTATTGAGCTCTTTATTTGTCTTAGTACTTTAAGTCCTAAAAATTCCCAAAACGACTTTAGTTGTTGATATGACTTTCCGATTTAACTAAGCAAGTTGAGTTGTGAATTTCTAGAACACTTGAAATAAATATAATAAATATATATATATATATATATATATATATATATATATATATATATATATATATATATCATCAATATAAATATAAATTAAAAATGACATTCATAATGCTTATTATGAATAATTTATCTTGCAAAGAAATAATTAGTTCTTATTACAGAAGGTTTGTTATCATCAAATAAAATAGTGAGATACACAAGGTGTATAATAAACAAATTACCAAGAAAATTAGATAAGGGGATAGTGGGACTCATTATTTTAGTCCTCTTTGAGGACTAAAGTAGCCTTTGACCTCACCATTTATAGTTAGAGAGTAATTGTTGTTAGATATGAGTCTTTTAATCAATGTACAAAAATTTTGATTAAAACCTTTTATTTTTAGTACTTCCATGATAAAATTCTACCTAATATTATCATAAGCCTTCTTGATGTCAAGCTTAATAATGAGATTGCACCCTCTACATTTATTATCTATATCCATTACTAGATCATGAGCTAATAAGATATTTTCAATAATACATTTACCCTGAATGAATGTAGTTTGATTATTGCAAATGATTTCAGGAAGCAATAGATGGGTTCATAATGTGATGAACTTGCTAATTAGTCTACTAATAATAGTAAGACTAATTGGTCTATAAATCTCTTAAACTATGTTTATTATTTGACTTAAGAAATAGAGCAATGGATCATGAAGCAAAGTACTTTATGCATCTTATGATCATGAAAATAGGATTGGATCGATATGACATCTCCTTTCACCCATCTAGGTAACTTGATAAAATGAGCTATTAATCCATATGGTCCAGCCATTTTATGCCCATCAAGAGTTTGGAGAGTAGCAGTGATTTCTAAAACCTTATGGTTATATGCAAAATCTGATTGGATAACCAGTTCCACACTATCCTTGATAAAAATTATGAAGTGAGTTAATAGTTGCAGTAAGCAATGAAAATATGTAATGGCACTTGCAATAATGTCTTCTAGATTAATAAGCAATACCTTTTCATCATTTTTGATCTTTAACATTGCTTTAAACTATCTTCTTCTTTTTTAATACAAGCATGAAAGAATTTAGTGTTCCCATCTCCCAACAAAAACACATATGATGCAACTAACTCATTTTAAGTACTGATTAAAACTTGAAGTTCCTAATAAGCTTGTTGTAAGTCTTTCTGGACTCTGATTGAGCTATCTTATATTATCATTTTTTTATGTTCAATGACTTTACCTTCAACATTGGATACCTTCTTATGGATGTTCCCGAATACTTACCAATTCCAATTTTTTAATACACGAGATAACTTTTTTTTGTAGCCTCCACAACTTCTTCCAAGGATCAGGTTCAAATTCCTCTACCCATGTTTCTTTCAAACATTTAACAAAATCATTATGCTTTGTCCATACATTATAAAATTTGAATGGCATTGTATAATGCTATTCTAGGATTGACAAGATACTAATTAACATCACTAAAGAAGCATTGTATAATGCTATTCTACTTAGATGAGTACCCTCAATATGTTGAATGTTTGTGATCCAATGATTATTAAGTAAAACTCTATCTAACCTCTCAAACTTTCTTCCCTAGCTCTAAGCAAATGGGCAACCAATATAACCCACATCCATTAAACTAGCATCTTCAATAAAATCTAAAAATTATCTAAGATCCTTGTTATTAAGTGGTTTCCCTCTTGTTTTTTAGCTAGATCAACAATCATATTGAAGTATCCACCTATTAACCAACTATCATTATAGTTGGAACTTATGGATATGATTTTATGCCAAAGATTTCTTCTAGATTCTGTAAAGCATTGGGAATATACAAAAGTAGCTTGAAATGAGAAATTAAAGTAACTAATATAGGTGTGACTAAATTAGAGCTCATCCATAATTATATCAACCACATAATTATTCTTCCAAAATAACCAATGCTTGTTATTACAGTTTGCATACTAGTTAAAATTTCTAAATCTTTTTGGACTTTTTTGAGTTCTTAAATGAATAAGATGTTCTAGAATTCTAAAAAGTTCTAACTTGAATTGGAATATAAGATGTTTGAGGTGATTAGAAGCATTTGGTTTAGAAATTCCCCTGATGTTCCTAATGAGTATATTCATTATAAGGATAGAGTTTGATTACCCCTAAAATTTCTAGTAGATATCTATCTTCAAAATGGCTAGAATACTAGCTGAGGATGTGTTTATAAGTGCTACTATCGAAAGATTGACATACTTGAGTTATCTAATTCCTCTCATTTTTTGTTTCTTTATTTTTAGTACAATCAAACCTGAATCTTTTTCTTCAATGATCTTTTGCAAAATATCATGATTTATGACAACATCATTCTAGAGCAATGTGTCTTACGGTTCTGTATGATCCAATTGCCAACTTGAGTCTACAAGGTTTACATTATCTTTAAGGCTTTTGAAGGATTCCATGGGTTTAATAGAAATTTGATTGGGAGCAGATTGTTCAATGATTGGATGTTCCTCAGGTAGCATATGAGTGCTCATATGACATAATCTTGATCTATTTCTATAGTTTTATGCTAAACAATTCCTAACACTACTTGCCCTTGACTACCCACTTCATTTTGAAATTGTTATTGACATATTTATTTTTCTTTTAACTCAAGATATGATATAAGGAAATTTTTTAGAAAATGCCTAAACATCTTACATTTAAGACAATACATTGGCTTTTGCTTAATTACCATAGATTGCTAGTATCCATTAGTAGGGGAGCCTATCCAAACATCATCTGCATATTGAGATGTGATGTCCATCTCAATAAGAACTCTAGCTGACAGCCTAGAAAAATTAAAGTAGGCAGATTAAACTTCAATTTTTTTCCCAAATATAGCTATTAGAGAGTATAAAATTTGCTTGTTAAATAGATGTAGCTTTAACTTTAGAATTTTAATCTATATTGCAATAATTTGGTGACTCAGCATTGTAATCAAAATTTGGAGTCCACTTTAAAACTTTCATTGGAACATTCTCAATATGATAAAGTTTTTTGGAGAAAATATGTGCATAATCTTTTTCTTTGCTAAGGTGAATGGCAATGTGATAGCCATCAAGCAACCAACACACCATTCCCAAATTGCTTATCTATCAAAATGCTTATGGATAGTATTTTTTTTGGATGTTTATAGGTGAATTTTTTAATTAAAGTGAACTTGAGAGGTTTGTTCCATATCATAGGTAAATAAAGCCAACTTCCCATTCTTTCGATGAGCCTTTTTAATAAATCTAGATTTAGATCCCTCCTTATACTTCTCATGATAAACTTTGGGAAAATTAATTTATTAGTAATTTCCACATTATTTCATTCACATTTGTATTTTGGATGAGTACCTTGTGGTGTATTAATTTGGAGTCATTGGATGCCACGTAGATCTTAGGGGGTACTTATTGGAGTTATCAGGTATGACATTAATGTATGATGTACCATCTCAAAAGATAGAAGCATCACCCTACAATGGATCTAATCACCTAATAAAGACTCCTAAGGTAGATGGGTCTTCATATATACTTGAGATCTTTCCCCTACTTTATATGGAGAAGTAAAGCAGGGTTTATTTTATACTAGGTTCTTTAGTTCCCTTTGGAAGCAAGCTTCCATAGTTAATTACATCTGAGGAAATAAGAATTTCCTAAGAACACTCTTGATTAGAGTAGTCAATAAATATCACTAAAGATTTTAAAGCTAGACTATTAAAGAATTAGGTTTTCATGAAAGTCAAGTGGGAGAGTTCAAGTGGAAAGTATTATTTATGGATTCTAAAGGGGGGTAAATAGGGAGAGCTCATAATACTAGGAAGCCTAGTAAGTGCTCCAATCTACCTTATAATGAGGCTTTACATATTCAAAAGAGAAAATTTATTTTTTTAAGTTGGAATCTTTATTAGATTCCATATAGTCAATCAACACAAGATTGTGGAAATACCTAAGAGGTGAAGATTTATACCATAGCCCAAAAGATAGCCTATAACTAAATCTAGTCTTTAGCAAAAGCTAAAATAAGACTTAAGTATGATCGAAAAAGGGGACATAGTGGTTTACCTCCACAAGAGAGGATAAACCCATCGACTCTTCTGGACTTACAACCATTGGAGTGGGTGTCAGTTAACACCTCCTACACTTTAAAACCATGGAGGCCAGTCTTATGCAAGTGCAAGATAGCTAGGTTATTATTTATTCAAGAAGGGAAACTAGAGTCCTAAACTCACTCCCTAAGAGAGTAGACCATGATTGGCATAAAAGCATGATTTAGACTAATGCAAAATTTACAGTCTCCACATCATTTTGACACATTCATTTGGACAAAGGCTTAGGATAATTATTTCTATATGCGTGATGAAATAAGATTATGGGCTAAATCAGTAAGAGGAGGTGTTCTCCACTACAGGGGTTCCCTCAAAGGCCAAGAGTGAACCAAGATATTATGCATGATGTTATAACATCTCATCTAAGGGTTTGTTAAATCTTTTCATTATCTTGATTATAACTTAAGCTTTAAGGTGAGGTTGTGAGTTATAATATAATTGCTTAATAAGCCATTTAATAATGTACAAGCAATGTATATGTGTGTACTTTTAGCACACTTGAATGATTATTAATGCATGTATCTTTGGTAGAAAAGAGAGATTTCATTCCTTAGTTATGTATACATACACAAGTATTATAGATTTAAGCAAGTACATACCATTGTTAAACCACAGAAGTGAGGCAATCTAAGACCTCCTTGGGGCTACTTAATGCCTCGTGTTCCTAAGATGTAGAGATTATATACTTACTATCTTAAATACTTATGAATCTATACACAAGTATAAGAATGAAAATCATACAAAGATTGAATTATAACTAATTATTTATTCATGTAAACTAAAGTTCTATCCAAATTCAAATACATGTACACATGTGATGAAATTAAGCAAGTACATGCCATTGTTAAACTAGGGAAGTGAGATAATCTAAGACCTCCTTGGGGCTACTTAAAGCCTCGTATTTCAGGGATCTCTAGACTATATACTTGCTAACATTCAAACACATGTGAACATACACATGAATTATGAAAATAGAACAATCCTTTAACATTTTTAAACTATAAGTGAATGTAAATCATATACAGTATTCATAACTAACATTACTTTAAATTTTCATCATTAGTTTATAATTTTGAAAATAATTTTAGATTTATTAGTGTTAATAGCCACACCATATAGTAAGATCAATTCAACACATGTAACTTATATATACATAACCATGTTTATTTGATTTTTTTATTTGAAAATATGAATACATGAGACAAATGGCATACAAAATTTATAATGATTGAAAGGAAAATTGCCACATAATACATTTAACCATATTAATTCATAAGGACAATCAAGTCAAATAAAACTCCTTAAGATTAACCAAAGTCTTTATGGAATCTTGATTTTGATGTTTGAACTATTAAAACCTAAAGAGGAGAAAAACATTTCATGTTTTTGCCCATCCCATGTTGGTGACTTAATGCATTTAAGGAAAAGTGGTTAAGTTAATTTCATGAATTCATTAAGGTTAAACCATTAAGCAATTAATTTCATTACCCTTCCCTAAGGTTTTTATTTAATTTAATTAACATCTAACCATGAGCCTCCAATGATATACTTTTGAGAAATTAAAATTTACAGTGCTCCTGAGGGACCTAATGCAATCTCATGCTTAAAAGTTAATTAGATTAAAGGAAGAAACTATCTAAGTACTCTTATGGTTTTCCCACATGGGTTAACCATAATTCCCTTAAGGACTTTATGCTATTAAACACAAAAGGGAGGATTAATAAATTAAACTTGAATTATAAAGTCATTATTAATTTAATTTGATTTTTGATTTGATCATTAATTCTCCTTAATAAATTTTAATTATTCTATGTTAATTAAGCCTCAGAAAATACATTTAGAAAATAATTGAAAGGGTCCTAATTATTTCCCTCACCATTCATTATTAATGATTAATCATCATTAACCATTTTATTTGAATTGTTTAACAACTTTAATAAACAAAATTGATTATGAGGGTAATTAGGTTGAAATTTCAAGTTTTCTAAATTACATGGCCAATAAATTAAGAAAATGGGAGGTTGAGGACATCCCATAGAATTAGCTATTAAATTTTAGATCAATTAGCTTAGTAATTAAGCCTTTGGAAATTAGCCTAAATTACAAACCCCAATTAAGAACTATTCATTAAGCAAACATAGAGATTTTATTTTTTATTAAATTTTCTTCTAGCCTTTCCAAAATGGGTTTATTTGTATTCTTTGGATTTCACTACAATTAGTTATGAATTTCCAAAGTTCTGGCTACTTAGTCCTATTTTTAATACTTAAACCCTAAACCATTAGTGCCACGTGAAAGATGACGCGACAATGCTTTCCACATGGTGTCACGAGATAGGTTATCTAAAACATCCAATGTGGTAACTAAGTCAGCAGTAGTGGACATGGTTTCATCCACACCATTTGATCTTGGATCAGATAGCAAGGATTAGTCCTATTGTTTCTTAAGGATTAAATCAAATAATCTAGTAGATTAAATCATGGCTATCAATTCTAATCATATGGAATGGATGGTCGATGATCTGTCATACCCCAAGCAATGGAAGGTGATCATTTTCCTTTTTGCCACTGATAAGCTCATTGAAGCTTATGGATGGAGATTTCAAAATTTTTTGGGGAAAGATCAGGAGATTCTATGTTGGAAATCATGTAAAATCATAATTCATTATACAAAAGATCAACTAGGGAAAATCTAGTTTATAAATTTTTAGCTTGAGCTAAAGGCGGTGATCATTACTAAGGTATCTTGGTCTTGAAAAGAAGAAGCATTTGAGAAGTTTTCAAGTGCCTCTCAATTCTTATATGGACCAAGCATCACCATAAAGCTTCGCTTTGGTCTTAAGTGCCTTATGATCAAATCGATTGGATCAATTCATTTTGACTTGTTGGAGTGATGGGAAGGTGTGAAGAGTTAATTTGAGTTTGGTGAAGTTTTGGTGAGGTTGAATGGATGGGGCTCTCGATTTCATGGAGATTGGTCTCATTGGTGATAGTGCGCTAGGATTTTAGGGGAATTGTGGGACTACTCAAAATACTCTAAAAACTCTCTTCAAAGTTTGAATGGATGGGGAGGTGTATACTCTCCTCCCAAGTGAACAAGGGTTGAGATTGGCTTTTGGATGTGTCTCAGGTAGGTGGTGGAGGTGGTAGTAATGGTGGAGGTTCTTGAGAGCAGTTAGTGCATGGGCATGGGGCATACATCCCTCCAAGTGAACCAATGGCATGCCATGGGTGAGTTCACCACTCATGGCAGGCAACAACAACCTTGGGTTAAGTTGGGTTAGTGGTCTATGTCCAAGAAGGGCTAAAGGTGGCTGGAAGAGAGTGGGAGAACCCATCCAAATGGAAATTTTGTCTCATTTGGGTGGGTTGGTTCAAGTTTTGACCCAAATGGTTCACCATGTATTTTGGGCCCACTTGGCACATGGCAAGGATGAGTCATGCCATGTTTGGTTGGGTTTGCACTGGGTTTGGATGGGTTTTGCTCAATTTGACCCAATTGGGCTCAATTAGGTTAGGTTGACCAATTGGTCAAATTGGGTCAAACCAAGGGTTTGGGTATGTTCAATTAATTATTTGAAATGTATTGGTTCAATTGATTTGGTTTAATTGAAGTGGATTTGTTGATCATATGGGTTTATTTAGGCCAAATGGGCTAAGTTGACCAATTTGGTTAATTGGCCAAATTGGCATTAGTGGAGGTTTGGTTTAGATTCAATTGATTAGTTGAGAATGATTGTAGGTTTTGGTTTAATTTGGATTTGGGAAGGATTTGGATCGGATGGACCCTTTAGGTCAAATTGGGCTAAATGGGTCAATTGGGTTAGGTTGACCAAATTGGGTTTAATTGAAGGTTGGATCATGTTTAATAATTAATTTTTGATTGATTAGAGGCACTGGTTTCAATTAATTAGTGTTAGAATGAGATTTGGCCCAATTTTCCCCTTTAAATTGGTCAACTTAAATTAGTCAAATTGGTTTGGTTTATTATTGATTGCAATTAGGATATCCAAGATGACCAATAAGCATTATGGATAGGATTGGATGGGTTGATTTAATCCAATTTGGGTTGAGTTGAAGTTTGAGTCACTTTGGTCATTTAGGCCACTTTGAGTCAAGTAGACCAATTAGGTTGATTGAGTTGAATTAGTGGATTTGGGTGTTGAGAAGAGTTCAATGATGAATTTAGGGTTGATTTGGTGGCCTTGATTATAATTAATTTGGGTTTAATTGGATTTTAGCTCATTTGGACCTTTTCGATCAAATGTACAAACTTGGGTTGATTGGATTTATTTGGTTCAATTGGTTTGATTGCAAGTATTGGAAGAGTTTGAAATGGTCTATTGAATGGTTGCATTTTTTAAAAAATCAATTGATTTGGTTTTTGAATGGGCTTTGAGTTGGATTAGGATCATGATGGATAACTTAGGTTAGGGTTTTGTTAATTTGGCTTAGAGCTTGGATGGGAAACAAAATTCAATTGAGGTTGGTTGTGTTGGCTTGAGGTTGGTTTTGGATGAGTGGACAAGCATGGGTTGGTTTAGTCCATAGGATGAGTAAGACCTATTTATCTTAAGGCATATCCTAAGCTTGGGTTTAGTGTTCCTTTAGTTACTATAATGTCTTAAAACTAAGAAAATCCAAGTGTCTACAAGGTTCCTAAGCCTTAGATGAGGAAGGTCAATCCTCACCCCAAAAGTGAGGTCAACATACCCCAACAAAATTAATACCAAAAGTGGCCAAAAGAAATGACTAATGAAATAGTAACCAATGTAATAATTACTACAAAGTGAAAGCCCTAAAGTAGAGGAAGGAAACATACCTAATAGGCAAAGTTGCTCAAACAAGCCTCCCTTTAGTCCATGAACCTACAAGGACTTAATAGCATTTATTTTGGTGGGTGGAGGTCGAAATGATCCTCCATTTTCACTAATAATTTCGGCATTGCAAGAATAAATGGTTTATAGTTTCAGTTGAGGCAATACTGACATTTAGAAATAAGTGTGATGCCTTTCTCCATAAGCCTATCATCCATTAGTAGAGTTGAATTAAATAATCTATAGCTAAAAGGAGATGAATGGCTTACAACTTTGTAAGTTTCCCCATATAAGTGTGCATATAATGCTTTAGAGAGGGAACGTGAAGGGTTTCCATATAAATCACTAGTTGGTCCTTGCTTATTATTTGTGATGTGAATTTGCATTATTTCAACTATAGTATTGGCTAACAACACCATGAAGTTCCTTTTCATTCTAGATTATATTATTTCCTTGCTATTAAAATAATTATAAACCCTTTATTTATTGAATTATCCAGTTGAAAGATGGATAATGTTTTTTTATTTATGGCCATATCATGTAAAGATTAACTTTTCATTCACTAAGTTGCCAAATAAAAGACAATTCCATTGTGCTTCTAGATCTTAGTATACCTCTCTCACATGGTGAGTCATTTTTTTTTTTAGGCAATCATTGGATGGATCTTAGAGTAGTACTTAGCCATCACAAATTTAGCCTAAAGGTGTTTTGTTGTTGAAATTTAATAAGTGACTTCATTAAATTATATATTATGGTGTCTTCAATTAATTTAAAACCAAGTCCAACATTATATTTATGTTTATGAACTCTCTAACATGTCCATGGGTACCTTTCTTGTTTTCTTTTCATAAGGCATGTTGAATAAGGATACAATCTTTGTGTACTAATTATTATGTTAAAAATTTGCAAAACATTTTGAAGAATATAGCTAAGATGCTTTAATTTATTAAGTCTTCCTCCAAGTGAGAGGAGGTTTTTCAATTTTAAGATTTTATTATGAATTTTGAAGATGATATAATTTAAAGTATAGTTTTTTAGTCCTTCTAATGAATATTGAGTTTCCCAAGTGTTTTGTAAGGATGCTTTCATCTTTGAAGCTAGTATAATTCTGGATTCACTTTGAGCTTCAATTAAGGATTTCACTGCTAAAGTAAAACAATATGACTTGTTCATGGTGAAGTGCATTTCAACTGTGTGCTCAAAATGCTTTATAACTCCATAAACTTTCTTAATGGACATTTTGACTCATAGCAAAAAATTAGAATATCAATTGAAAATATAAGATGAGATGCAACAATGCATCCTTTTATATGAAAGTTAGTGGATGGACTTGTAATGAATAATTAAATCATTAAAGTTGAGAAGTAGTCAATTATAGTGATACATTTGATTAGAAAAAGAAGATCTCCTTGCTTGAGTCCTCTATTAGACTGAAAGAAACTTGATTAGTCTACATTTACAAAGATTGATTAGTAATTGCTTGAGACAATCTTCATGATAAGAGCTATTGACCTAGGGTCAAAACCTTTAGCATTTAATACCTATTATATGACATTCTAATTGACAATGTCAAAACCTTTGTGCAAGTCCAATTTTATTATTGCATTATGTCTTTTGCATTTAGTGTTTAAGTATCTTAAAATTTTTTAAGCAAGCAAAACATTTTAACTATTGTCTCTTCCCTTGGTGATGGCACTTTGATTAAGAGAAATGAGGTCAAGAAGTAGTTATTGTATCCTAATATTGATAATTTTGCTAATGAATTGTAGTAGGGAGCCTTATGGTCTGAACATGCTCTAATTAGTGCAAATGGTTTTTTATGGGATGGCGATTATAGTTGAGGAACAATAATAGTGTGGCATGTTATCACCTTTAAAGAAGTCTTGAATGGTCGAAGAGACATCCTTCCTAATAATGTCTCAATTAGATTTGTAAAAACCTGTTGTAATATCATCAGACTAGTTGCCTTGTTAATGCAAATGGAGAAGATAAATTTCTTCATCTAATTATCATTTGGGATGTTGCTGATATCTTTGTGTAGAGGGTGTATGTTATTAGGTGCACCTTGATTGATCAAGAGACAGGTTAAAGTGTTCTCGGGTGCTAGAAGAGCACTAAAGTAGTGGACTATCGAATCATGAATGTCCTTTTGATTAGTAATTCCCTGATCCAAGTGGTTCTTCATCATAGTTATGGTAAATCATTTTTTTCTCTTTTTGACTAATGCATGAAAGAATTTATTTTTTTTATCTCCCTCCACAAAGCATTTTCCTATAGTTTTTTGATCCAAGGAATGGTTCTCCACTCTTAATATCTCCTCTAACATACTCATGTCTTTCTTCAATTTGAGATCAATTTCATCATCAAAAGTGTTGGCTAATTTCTCCTCCAAACAGGTAACTTCTTATTCAACATCAGATATTTGTGTGTGGATGTGTTGAAACACTGATTTATTCAAAATCTAATGTTGTTATGTTGTGCGTTTCCATAGTTTAAGCCAAAATTTTTAGTATATTCCATATTCCATATGCTCTTTATTAATGGTATAAACACTGTGTTGAGTCCACATATTCTAAAATCTTAATTAAGATTATTTTGGTCTTTGAGTGGCTTCAATGCTTATAAGGACAAGGGCATGATCTAAAGTAGTTCTTAACAAATGCTGGACTATGGTGTTGTGCATCTTGATTCTCCATTCTATGTTTAGTAAACTATGTCGAGCTTCTTATGAACTTTCCCTCTTCTCCAAGTGAATTTACATCCAATGTACACATCATTAGAAAGTTTAGTTTTAATTATAAACTCTACAAACTCAATAATTATATTAGGGATTGGAGTAACTCTTCTCTTTCCCACTAAGTTAGTTATTATGTAGACATCTCTTATAACCATCCATCGTAGGTTGATTATGTAGCCAATTTGAGTGATGTTTTCCCAAAACTCCCTACTACTATGCACATAGTAGGTAGCATAAAAACTATAACAAAGGCTACAATATCATTTTGTGATATTTTTATGTGAATGAATTAAGGGTGGTTAATAATTATGTTAGTATGTTTCTTTCCATGGTAATTAGATTTTGTTAGTGTAGTTGGCTTGAAATTTTTGCATGTTTAGATGTCTAAGAAGGCTTTGGTAGTGATTAGTTGATATCATTGGCTCAATGATCCCTACAACATCTTTTTGATGAGATCTAATTAACTACTTTAATCTACCTCTAGATTTGAACTTTATAATGCCCCTTACATTCTATAGAAGAAAACTAGTAATTATGTAGGTTGGTTTGTATATTATTATCAAAGCCTAAGAACTCTCTAGTGCTTTTAGATCTTTTCAATTTGTTTGATTGATCTTCGAAAAGTCCTTTTAGTTCCTTTATTCCTTTAGATCTCATCAATTGGATCCATATTTCATTGGAGTAAGATTCAAGGTTCTGCATTAGATTTCTATATTATGCTTGAAGGTTGTTTTCTATCTAAGAGGTAGTTAGAGTGTAAAATGAATTTTTCCATTGCTTATTTTCCTTTTCTTTGTTTCCAGTCTAGGTGGCAACATATTATCTTGTGATGCTAGAGCAATTCCAGCAAAAACTACATTAATGTTGGCTTCATGTTGAATCAAATGTTGAGTAACTTGGTGAATCTCATTGAGTGATTATTCTCCCATAGAAATTCTTATTGTTTTAAATTGATGAGTGGCTTGTGAAATTTCAATGGTAGGCTTGCTAATGATTACATTTAAAATAACATTGTCCATGGAGTATGTTTTCTAGAGTTTTAAACCATCAATGTGTTGCATTACAGGAAGAATAGGCTATTGTAAGTTAGTATCTGAATGTTCCATAGTGATAGTGTTTCCTATTTCCTTTTGTGGTTGTTGAGCTAAGCATTCATCAACAATATGATTGAATCTTTTGTAATGTATACAATATTTTGGCAAGTTCATAAGACCATTTTTTTGCCAATAACCATTCCTTTGGGTAACAATCCATACTTCCTCATTAAACTATAAGGTAACATCAAATACCATAAGAACATGAGCTATTGATGATGTCAAGTGTGTGGTAGTGGGCAGGTCCACTTTTATAGGCCTCCTTTTAAATTGGGAAAAGCTATTGTTTATTGAAATAATGAATTTTTGGACCTAAGACGGTGAATTGGGTTTTAAAAGATAATTAAAGAAAACTTAATATTAAAATTTTTTAGAAGACTTAAAGCTTTAATGATTATCCTTTAATAAAATATAACAATAATCAACAATAATTTAGAAAGTAAAGTGTAGAAATAGAAAAAAGAGAATACATAGATGTTTATGTGGTTCAACAAAACCCAAAATCATATGTCCGCTTAACAACCCAAGCTAGAAATTCACAAGTCAAAATAAGATTACAATAAATCTCTCATTACTCTCTTTCACGGGCAAGTACAACTAACACCATACTTTCCTTACCGAGAAAGCACAACTCAACAACGTACGTTCCTTTAATGGGCAAGCATAACTCAACAACATACTTTCTTTTACGGGCAAGCACAACTCAATAATGTACTTTCCTTAATGGGCAAGTACAACCCAATAATAAAATAATAAAAAGAATAACTTAGGATCTAACTCTCAATTTTAAAATAATTTTTGGTTCACAACCCAAATACAACAATATTAAGGCAACTAAATTCAAAGGAATGAAAGATAGCTCACTTTAATTGATATTTGAATTTGAACAATAATTAAACTTGATATATATATATATATATATATATATATATATATATATATATATATATATATATATATAATATTTGATGTGAATATGATAACATTAAATCAAGGTGATTTAATTTATGATTTGAAATATAGCACAATAATGATTTAAAACTTCAGTCAACCACTTGTTAGAAAGAGACTTAGAATTTTTTAAAAGATCAAATGAAAATAAAATATTAAATCACATAAACTCAAATGAAATGTCATTTCAAAGAAATTATTATTTATGCAAAAGATGAGATGATTTATAAGTAATAGAACTTGTTACTCACAAGTATTTTATATGAAATAATTCCAAAGACAATAATCTCGCTTTAGATCATTTAGGAATAATGAAGAGAAAACAACTTGCAATAATGCACTTTAATTCATCAACCACGAAACTTTCCACTAACTTATGAATGTATAGAAATAAATAAGTTAAGCATAAAAAAAATTGACCAAACACATAAGAAACTCAAGCTAAGAAGGAGAACAAGGTCACTTAGCATGTAAGATCAAAAACTAGAATGAAAGCGCTTTGTTAAGCTTTTAGCCTAAAAGAAAATCCACCAATCTGCCAAGTTCTTTAAAGCAATCCTAAAACAAATAAATGGTAGGTTCAAGGATGGAAAAAGGATGAAGAAATTAGCACTTGATTCACCAAGAAGAGATCTCTAAAGGTTTTGTAAAAATTTGGCCAAGAGAGAGTTTTTCTAAGAGAGATTTTTCTAAGAGGGTTTAACCTGATCTAAAGAGCATTATTTATAAGATAAGGGGTCATGAGGTTCGGCCAAGAGAAGGAAAAATAGGAGGGGAACTCATTTGAAATTAATTTAAACATAAACAAATCAAAATAAAAATAAATGTCATGAGATAAAAAATCAACCAAAGAGAAATAGGAGGAAATTTAATATGGAAGGTTAGTTTAATGAAAAATCAATTTAAAATTAAAATTTTATAAGAGGGATTTCGTCTAATGAAAGAAAGAGAGAAATTTTAATTAGTAAATGATTCAATTTGTATCAATTAAATTAAATTAATTTAGCATGATGATGAAAATTGACAAAAAGGGGATATAGAGAGAAAATTAATTTGGAAAGAGATTTAAATTGAATCAATTCATCATATGACCTAATTTCAAATGTAATTAAGAATTTAATGCTTATGTTGTTAGCTAGAAGAGAGAGAGAGAGAGAGAGAGGAGAGATGAGTTTGAATTATTACCAAACAAGTCAATAGTTATTAGTTTAGTTTTGTTTTAGATACTTTAGGTTATTTAGTTTAGTTATTATGATTTTAGTTATTAGGTTTAGGTTTAGGTTTATTAGTTAGTTTATTTTATTAGTTTAGGTTTAGGGGGGTTTAGGGTTTAGGGTTAGGGGTTAGTTTAGTTTTATTAGTTTAGTTTTAGTTTTAGTTATTAGTTAGTTATTAGGTTTAGGGTTTAAGTTTAGGTTTAGGTTTACTATTTAAGGTTTCAGCTTAGTTTGTTATTTATTTATTAGCTTAGTATAGGGTTTAGGGTTTAGGATTAGTTTAGGTTTAGGGTTTAAGGTTTAGCGTTTAGGGTTTATGTTAGTTTTATTAGTTTTATTAGTTTTAGTTTTATTAGTTTTAATATTAGTTTTTTAGTTTTAAGTTTTAGTTTATTAGTTTAGTTAGTTTAGCTTACTTAATTTAGTTTTAGTTTTTGTTTAGTTTAGTTATTAGTTTACTAGCTTAGGTTTTAGTTTTTTAGTTATTTAGGTTTTTATTAGTTTATTAAGTTTAGTTTTTACTTTAATTAAGTTTAGGTTTAGGGTTTAGGTTTAGCGTTTAGGGTTTAGGGTTTAGGTTTTAGTTAGGTTTTTAGTTTATTAGTTTAGTTTTATTAGTTTTAGTTAAGTTTAGTTATTAGTTTATTAGTTTAGTTTAGTTTAGGGTTTAGGATTTAGGTTTATTAGTTTATTAGTTATTTTTTAGTTATTAGTTTAGTTATTATTAGTTTATTAGTTTTAGTTTAGGTTTGTTTAGTTAGTTTAGTTATTAGTTTTAGGATTTAGGTTTATGGGGTTTAGGGTTTAGGTTTTGTTTTAGTTTAGTTTTAGTTTTTAATTTTAGGGTTTGGGTTTAGGGTTTAGGGTTTAGGTTTAGGTTTAGGTTTAGTTTAGTTTATTTAGTTTTTATTAGTTTAGTTATTAGTTAGTTTAGTTAGTTTAGTTTTTAATTTAGGTTTAGAGGGTTAGGTTTTAGTTTAGTTTTATTAGTTTAGGGTTTATGTTTAGGTTTTAATTTTTTTTATTATTAGTTTTAATTTAGTTAGTTTAGTTTAGTTATTAATTTAGAGTTTTGGTTTAGGTTTAGTTTAGTATAGTTTATTAGGTTTAGGGTTTAAGGTTTAGAGTTTAGGTTTAGTTTAGTTAGTTTAGTTTATTTAGTTATTAGTTATTTAGTCAGTTTAGTTACTAGTTATTAGGGTTTAGGATTTAGGTTTATTATTTTAGTTAGTGTTAGTTTTAGTTTTAGTTTTAATTTAGTTATTATTTATTAGTTTTAGTTACTTTAGTTTTAGTTATTTGTTTAGGTTTAGGTTATAAATTAGTTAGTTTAGGTTTAGGTTTAGGTTTAGGTTTTTAGGGTTTAAGTTTAGATTTAGGTTCAGGTTTAAGTTTTTAGTTTAATTTAGTTAATTAGGTTTATGTTTATTTAGTTTTAGTTATTAGGGATTTTGGTTTAGTTTCAATTTAGGTTTAGGTTTAAGTTTTATTAGGTTTAGGTTTAGGTTTAGTTATTAGTTTTAGTTTAGTTAATAGTTTAGTTACTAGTTTAGTAAGTTTAGTTTAGGGTTATTAGGTTTAGTTTAGTTTAATTTTAGTATAGTTAGGTTTAGCATTTTGGTTTAGGTTATTAATTAGTTTTAGTTTAGTTAGTTTAGTTTTATTTGGTTTAGGTTTAGGTTTAAGTTTATTAGTTAGATAGTTTAGGGTTTAGGTTTTATTAATTAATTATTAGTTATTATTAGTTATTAGTTAGTTTAGTTAGTTTTAGTTTATTAATTAATTTAGTTATTACTTATTCGTTAGTTAGCTTTATTATTTTATTAGTTTTATTATTAGGTTAGCTAGTTATTAGTTTAGTTATTAGCTAGTTTAATTAGTTTATTAGTTAATTTGGGGTTTAGGGTTTAGGGTTTAGTTTTTGGTCTAGGGTTTAGGTTTAGGTTATTAGTTTTAGGTTAGTTATTAGTTAGTTAGTGTAATTATTAGTTTAGTTATTAGTTTTATTAGTTTAATTAGTTTATTAGGTTTAGTTTAGTTATTAGTTTAGTCTTAGTTTAGGTTTAGGTTTTATGGTTTAGTTAGTTTAGTTTAATTTTAGTTTAATTTTATTAGTTATGAGTTAGTTTTAGTTTTATGAGCTTTATTAATTAGTTTTATTAGTTAGTTAGTTAGTTTTAGTTAGTTTAGGTTAGTTTTATTAGATTTAGTTATTAGGGTTTAGGTTTTAGCTTTTTAGTTATTAGTTATTTAGTTATTTAGTTTTAGTTAGTTATTTAGTTTAGTTTAGGTTTAGTTTATTAGTTTTAGTTAGTTTTAATTAGGTTTAATGTTTAAGGTTTAGTTTTATTATTAGTTTTATTATCAGTTTACCTTTTATTAGTTATTAGCTTTTGTTTTATTATTATTAGTTATTCAATTTAGTGTTTATTTAGTTAGTTTAGGTTTAGGGTTTAGGTTTAGTTTAGTGTATTAGGTTTAGGTTTAGTTTTAGTTTATAAGTTATTTTAGTTTAGTTTAGTTTAGTTTATTAGGTTTAGGTTTAGGTTTTCAATTTAGTTATTAATTTTAGTTTTTAGTTTAGGGTTTAGGGTTAAAGGTTTAGGTTTAGTTTTAAGTTTTAGGTTATTAGTTTAGTTTAGTTTAGTTATTAGTTTATAAGGTTTTAGTTAGTTTTAGTTTTAGTTAGTTTATTAGGTTTAGGGTTTAGGGTTTAAGTTTAGTTTAGTTTAGTTAGTTTATTAGTTTTTAGTTAGTTTAGTTTGATTAGTTTATTAGGTTTAGGGGGTTTAGGGTTTAGGGTTTAGGTTTAGGGTTTTAGTTAGTTTAGTTAGTTTATTAGTTAGTTTAGTTTATTATTAGTTTATTAGTTTAGTTATTATTAGTTTTAGTTTAGTTAGTTTTCTTAGTTTAGTTAGGTTTAGGGTTTAGGGGTTTAGGGTTTAGGGTTTATGGTTTAGGGTTTTATTTTAGTTAGTTTTAGGTTAGTCTAGTTTAGTTAGGTTTTAGGGTTTAAGTTTAGTTTAGTTTAGTTTGTTTTTTTAGTTTTAGGTTAGTTATTATTGGTTTATTAGTTTAGTTTAATTTAGTTTAGTTTAATTATTAGTTTAATTTAGTTTAGTTTAGTTATTATTTAGTTTAGTTAGTTTAGTTATTAGTTTAGGGTTCAGAGTTTAGGTTTAGGTTTAGGTTTAGTTTATTAGATTTTAGTTTTAGTTTAGTTATTTATTATTAGTTTAGGTTTAGGGTTTAGTTTATTAGTTTTATTAGTTTTATTAGTTTATTAGTTTTATCATTAGTTTAGTTAGTTTATTAATTATTTGTTTAGGGTTTAGGTTTTAGTTAGGTTATTATTATTAGTTAGTTTTAGGTTTAGCATTTAGGTTTAGTTAGTTTTAGTTTAGGTATTTAGGGTTTAGGTTTGGTGTTATTAGGGTTTAGGGTTTAGGATTAGGTTTAGGGGTTTAGATTTAGGTTTAGGTTAGTTATTAGTTTAGTTATTAATTTTAATTTAGTTTTATTAGTTTAGTTTATTTGTTTAGGTTTTATTAGTTTATTTAGTTATTAGTTTAGGTTTTTATTATTTTAGGTTTGGGTTTAGGGTTTAGGTTTAATTTTGTTTATTAGTTTTATTATTATTAGTTAGTAATTTAGTTTAGTTTAGTTAGTTTTAGTTTAGTTTTAGTTAATTAGTTAGGTTTAAGTTTATTGGTTTAGTTAGTTTATTAGTTAGTTTAGGTTTATTTGGGGTTTATTAGTTTAGGTTTTAAATTAGTTTAGGAGTTAGTTTAGTTTATTTATTAGTTTAATTAATTTTATTAGTTTAATTAGTTAGTTTAGTTAGTTAGTTTATTAGTTAGTTTTAGTTTAGTTAGTTAGTTTAGTTAGTTATTAATTAGTTTTAGTTTTAGTTTTAGTTAGTTAATTAGTTTTAGGTTAGTTAAGTTATTAGTTTAGTTTAGTTATTAGTTCTTATTAGTTTAGTTTTGGTTAGTTTGTTTAGTTAGTTTCAGGTTTAGTTATTTTATTAGTTTATTAGTTTATGTTTAGGTTTAGTAATTAGTTAGTTTTTATTTAGTTATAAGGATAAGTTTAGTTATTAGTTAGTTTAGTTATTAGTTAGTTTAGTTTAGTTAATTAGGTTTAGGGTTTATGGTTTAGGGTTTAGGTTTAGTTTAGTTTATTAGTTTAGTTATTAGTTTAGGTTCAGGTTTAGGGTTTAGGTTTAGTTAGGTTCAAGGTTTAGGGTTTAGGTTTAGTTAGTTAGTTAGTGTTAGTTTTAGTTTAGTTTAGATAGTTTATTTAGTTTTAGGTTAGTTAGTTAGTTATTATTAGGTTTAGTTATTTGTTTTATTAGGTTTTAGTTTAGCTATTAATTAGTTTAGTTAGTTAGTTTATTAGTTATTAGTTTAGTTTATTAGTTATTAGTTTAGTTAATTATTTATTTGGTTATTTATTTTAGTAGGTTTTATTAGTTATTAGGTTTAGGGTTTAGGGTTTAGGTTTAGTTAGTTAGTTAGGGTTTAGGGTTTAGTTTAGTTAGTTTACTAGTTTTTTAGTTAGTTTAGTTATTTAGGTTTATTAGTTTAGTTTTATTAGTTTAGGTTTAGTTTTAGGTTTAGGGTTTAGGTTTAGGTTTAGGAGTTATTAGTTTAATTATTAGTTTAGGTTATTAGGGTTTAAGGTTTAGGGTTTAGGTTTAGTTAGTTAGTTTTAGTTTGGTTAAGTTTAGGTTTAGGTTTAGGTTTAGGTTAAGTTTAGGTTTATTAGTTAGTTTTTGTTATTAGTTAGGTTTAGTTTAGTTATTAGTTAGTAGTTTAGTTAGTTTAGTAATTCTAGTTGAATTTAGTTAGTTTAGTTTAGTTAGTTTTAGTTAGTTTAGGGTTTAGCTTAGGTTTTAATTAGTTAAGGTTTAGGTTTAGGTTTTAATTAGTTTAGTTTAGTTTTAGTTAATTTTTAGTTAGTTTAGTTTAGGAGTTTAGGGTTTAGGTTTAGTTTATTAGTTAGTTTAGTTTTAGTTAAGTTTAGTTTTTATTAGTTTACGTTTAGGTTTATTAGGTTTAGGGTTTTACTTATTAGGTTTAGTTTATTAAGTTTTAGAAAGTTATTATTAGTTAGTTATTAGTTAATTATTTTAGGGTTTAGGGTTTAGGAGCTTAGTTAGTTAGTTTAGTTTAGTTTAGTTAGTTTAGTTAGGTTTAAGTTTAAGTTTATTATTAGTTTAGTTTATTAATTTAGGGTTTAGTTTAGTTAGTTTAGGTTTAGATTAGTTATTGTTTAGTTTTAGTTTATGGTTTAAGTTTAGCATTTAGTTTAGAGTTTATAGTTTTAGGATTAATGTTTTATTTAGAGTTTAGGGTTTAAGTTTAGGGTTTTATGGTTTAGGATTTAGGTTTGGGGTTTAGGGTTTAGGTTTAGGGTTTAGGGTTAGGGGTTAGTTTTAGGGTTTAGGGTTTAGGTTTTTTTAAAGTTTAGTTAGTTTATTTAGCTTATTTTTTATTTATTTGAGTTTATTTTATTTTTTATTTTTTTTAGGATTATTTTTTATTTTTATTTAGTTTAGTTTATTTATTTTAGGTTTATCTATTTTAGTTTATGTTTTTTTATTTTAGTTTATTTTTATGTTTAGGTTTATTTTTTAGTTGAGTTTTATTTTTATTTTATTTTTTTAGATTTAGGTTTAGGTTTAGGTTTTTATTTTATTTTTTTAGGTTTAGGTTTTTGGTTTTTATTTTAGGTCTATTTTTAGGTTTTATTTTTAGTTTAGGTTTAGGTTTATTTTTAGTTTATTTTATTTTATTTAGTTTAGGTTAGTTTATTTTATGTTTAGGTTTAGGTTTTTTTTATTTTAGTTTATTTTATTTTAATTTAGGTTTAGATTTATTTTATTTTGTTTATTTTAATTTTATTTTAGGTTTAGGTTTTTTATTTATTTTAGGATTTCAATTTTATTTTTTATTTATAATTAGGTTTTATTATTAGGTTTATTTTTTAGGTTTAAGTTTTTATTTAGTTTTTATTTTATTTTATTTTAGGTTTATTTTAATTTTAGTTTTTATTTATTTAGGTTTTTTATTCTTAGGTTTATTTTATTTTTTATTTTAGTTTAGGTTTTTGGTTATTTTATTTTAGTTTATTTTTATTTTTTTTATTTTATTTTATTTTATTTTATTTTATTTTTAGGCTTCAGTTTTGGTTTTAGTTTAGTTTTTTATTTTATATTCTTTCTTATCTTATATAGGTTTAGGTTTTATTTATTTATTTTATTTTAGGCTTTAGTTTAGGTTTTTGGTTTAGGTTTTAGGTTTTTTTTATGTTTTAAGGTTTAGGGTTTAGGGTTTAGGGTTTAGGGTTTAGATTTTTTAAGTTTTAGGGTTTAGGGTTTAGGGTTAGGGTTTAGGGTTTAGGGTTTAGGGTTTAGTGTTTAGGCTTTAAGGTTTAGCATTTTCAGGGTTTAGGGTTAGTTTAGTGTTTAGGGTTTAGGGTTTTAGGGTTTAGGGTTTTGTGGTTTAAGGTTTATAGTTTTAGGTTTTAGGGTTTAGGGTTTAATTAGGGTTAGGTTTAGGTTTAAAGTTTTAGGTTTAGGATTTATAGTTTAGGGTTTAAGGTTAGGGTTTAGGTTTAGGGTCTTGGGTTTAGGGTTGTAAGTTTAGGTTTAAGGTTAGTTTATGGTTTAAGGTTTTAGTATAAGGTTTAAGATTTAGGTTAGGTTTTGGTTTTGGCTTTAGGGTTTAAGATTTTTTTTAAAAAAAATTAAAATAAACTAGGTTTATTTAGTTTACTTAGTTTATTTTATTTATTTTAGTTTATTTTATTTTTTTCTTTATATTTAGTTTATTTTTATTTTATTTAGTTTAGTTTATTTATTTTAGTTAAGGTTTTTATTTTAGTTTATTTTTTAGGTTTAGGTTTAGGTTTATGTTTATTTTTTTTAATTTAGTTTTATTTTTATTTTATTTTAGGTTTAGGTTTTATTTTTTATTTTTAGGTTTAGGTTTAGGTTTTTATTTTATTTTTTTAGGTTTATTTTTAGGTTTTATTATTTAGTTTTGGCTTAGGTTTATGTTTAGTTTATTTTCTTTTATTCAATTTAGGGTTTTTATTTAGTTTATTTTAGGTTTAGGTTTTATTTATTTTAGTTTAGTTTAGGTTTAATTATTTTATTTATTTTGGATTTAGGTTTTTTTTTTTTAGTTTAGTGTTTTAGTTTATTTTTTGTTTATTTTAAGTTTTTTTTTAGGTTTATTTTTTAGGTTTAGGTTTTATTTAGTTTTTTATAGGTTTATTTTATATATTTTACGTTTAGTTTTATTTTATTTAGGTTTTATTTTTTTGGTTTATTTTATTTTTTAGTTTTGTTTAGGTTTTATTTATTTTATTTTAGTTTAGCTTTTAATTTTTCTTTTATTTTTTAATTTTTAGGTTTAGGTTTAGGTTTAGATTTTAGTTTAGGTTTCTATTTTATTTAGGTTTAGGTTTTATTTATTTAATTTATTTTTAAGTTTTATTTAGTTTAGGTTTAGCTTTTAGGTTTTAGTTTAGGGTTTAGTGGTTAGGGTTTAGTTTAGGGTTTGGGGTTTAGGATTTAAGGTTATAGATTTTAGGTTTAGGGTCTAGGGTTTAGGGTTTAGGGTATTAAGGTTAAGGGTTTAGGGTTTAGGGTTTAGGCTTTAGGATTGTAAGTTTAGGGTTCAGGGTTTAGTGTTTAGGGTTAGTTTTAGGGTTTAGGATTTAGGGTTAGGGTTTTTTTATTTTATTATTTTCTTATTTTTAAAAAAAAATTAATAAGTTTAGGTTTATGTTTATTTAGGTTATTTATTTATTTTAGTTTATTTTATTTCTTATTTTACTTAGGAATATTTTTTATTTATATTTAGTTTAGTTTATTTATTTTAGGTTTATTTATTTTAGTTTAGATTTTTTATTTTAATTTATCTTTTACGTTTAGGTTTAGGTTTAGGGTTTAGGTTTAGGTTTAGGTTTAGGTTTTATTTATTTTAGTTTAGTTTATTTTAGTTTAGGTTTTTTTTTAGTTTAGGGTTTAGGGTTTAGGTTTATTATTTATTAATTTTTAGGTTTTATGTTTTAGATTTATTTTTTAGGTTTATCTTTTTTACTTAGTTTTATTTTATTCTATTTTAGGTTTAATTTTATTTTATTTAGTTTTTATTTTTTTGGTTTAGTTTAGGTTTTATTTATTATATTTTAGTTTAGTTTTATTTTTTATTATTATTTTTTTGGTTTAGGTTTAGGTTTATTTTATGTTTAAGTTTTGGTTTTAGTTTAGGTTTTATTTTATTTTATTTTGGTTTAGTTTATTTATTTATTTTATTATTACATTTTATTTAGTTTAGGGTAGATTTTTAGCTTTTTAGGGTTTAGTGTTTAGGGTTTAGGGTTTAGGGTTTAGGGTTTAAGGTTTAGGGTTAGTTGAGGGTTTTGGGTTTAGGGTTAGTTGAGGGTTTTGGGTTTAGGGTTTAAGGTTTAGGGTTTAGGGTTTAGGGTTTAGGGTTCAGGTTTTAGGGTTTAGGGTTTAAGGTTTAAGGTTTAGGGTTTTTGGGTTTAGAAAGGGATTAGGGTTTAGGGTTTTTAGGGTTAGGGTTGAGGGTTTAAGTTTTAGGTGTAGGGTTCTAGTTTTAGTTTAGGGTTTTTGGATTTTATTAATAGAGAACAAATTCAGATTCAACATTTCTTCTTTTCGATTTCATTAACCAAGTAACCCCAAGTTTTCTAAGAAATAAGAAATGACATAGTGTTTAGGTTTAGGTTTTTAATTTAGTTATTAGTTTTAATTAGTTTAGTTATTATTAGTTAATTTTAGTTAGTTAGTTAATTTTTTTAGGGTTTAGGGTTTAGGTTTAGGTATAGATTATTAGTTTATTTTAGTTAGTTAAGTTTTATTAGTTAGTTTAGTTAGTTTAGGTTTTGTTATTAATTAGTTTAGTTAGTTTATCAGTTTGATTTTAGTTTTAGTTTAGTTAGTTTTAGTTATTAGTTTAGTTATTAGTTTTAGTTAGTTTATTAGTTATTAGTTTAAGTTTAGGGTTTAAGTTTAATTTAGTTTATTAGTTTTAGTTAGGTTTAGGGTTTAAGGTTTTTAGTTTAGTTAGTTATAGTTAGTCTAGGGTTTAGGGTTTAGGTTTAGTTATTATTAGTTTAGTTTTAGTTTAGGTTAGTTAGTTAGTTAGTTAGGTTAGTTAGTTTAGTTTTAGTTATTATTTAGTTTATTTTAATTATTAGTTAGTTGTATTAGTTTTATTAATTTTAGTTAGTTTTATTAGTTATTTAGTTTAGTTATTTAGGTTTTAATTTTATTAGGTTTAGTTTTAGTTGATTAGTTTAGTTAGTTATTAATTATTAATTTAAGGTTTAGGTTTTGGTTTTAGTTTATTTTTTTAAGTATTAGGTTTAGTTAGTTTTGGTTTTAGGTTGAGGTTGGTTTTCATTTTAGGCTTTAGGTTTTAGTTTTTAGTTTAGTTTATTACGTTTATTAGTTATTGTTAGTTTACTTAATTTACATAGTTTAGTTATTTAGTTAGTTAGTTTTAGTTTTAGTTATTAATTTTAGTTAATTATTAATTATTTGTTTATTATTATTAGTTTAGGGTTTAGGTTTAGGGTTTAGGGTTTAGGTTATTTAGTTGTTTTAGTTATTAGTGGTTTAGGTTTTAGTTATTATTAGTTTATTAGTTAGTTTTAATTATTGGTTATTAGTTAGTTAAATTTAGGGTGTATGTTTATTTAGTTTTAGTTTAGTTTATTATTTATTAGTTAGTTTAGTTAGTTTAGTTTTATTAGTTTTTAGTTAGTTTTTAGGTTTAGTTTAGTTATTAGTTTTTTAGTTTAAGTTTTTAGTTAGTTAGTTATTAGTTTTTTAGTTTAAGTTTTAAGTTAGTTAGTTATTAGTATAATTTTAGTTTTAGTTAATTTATTTTGTTAGGTTTAGGTTTAGTTATTTTAGTTTTAATTTTTAGTTTAGTTATTAGTTTTAATTTTCTTAATTAATTAGTTTAGTTTAGTTTAGTTTTATTAGTTATTATTAGTTAGTTTATTTATTAGTTTAGTTTAGGGTTTTAGGGTTTTATGGTTTATGGTTTAGATTTAATTTAGTTATTAGTTAAGTTTAGGTTTTAGTTTTTTATTATTAGGGAGGTTTAGGGGTTTAGGTTTAGTTAGGTTTATTAGCTCTATTAGTTTATTAGTTTAGTTATTTATTAGTTTAGGTTTAGGTTTTAGGTTTTTTAATTATTAGTTAGTTATTAGTTTATTAGGTTTATTAGTTTAGGTTTCGCTAGTTTTATTAGTTTAAGTTTTATTAGTTATTATTAGTTATTAGTTTTTGTTATTAGTTTAGTTAGTTTAGTTATTAGTTTAGGTAGTTTAGTTAGTTTAGTTAGTTTAGCTAGTTTTTAGTTTCTTAGTTAGGTTTAGTTTTGTTAGTTATTAGTTTAGGGTTTAGGTTTAATTTAGTTGTTATTAGGTTTACTTATTAGTTTAGTTATTATTTAATTATTATTAGTTTAGTTAGTTTTATTAGTTTAGTTTAATTTAGGTTTAGTTTTTAATAATTATAGTTTATTATGTTAGTATAGGGTTTAGATTTAGGGTTTAGGGTTTAGGTTTTATTTAGTTAGTTATTAGTTTTTATTAGTTAGTTTTAGTTTAGATAGGTTTGAGTTTAGTAATTTAGGTTTTAGTAATTATTAGTTAGTATAGTTATTAGTTTAGGGTTTAGGGTTTAGGGTTTAGGGTTTTAGTTTAGGGGTTTAGAGTTTAGGGTTTAGGTTTAGGGGGTTTAGGGATTAGGGTTTAGGTTTAGGGGTTTAGGTTTAGGGGTTTAGGGTTTAATTTAGTTCAGTTAGGTTTAGGGTTTAAGTTAGTTATTATTAATTTAAGTTTTATTAAGGGGTTTATGGTTTAGGGTTTAGGTTATTAGTTAGTTAGTTTTATTAGTTTTTTGTTTAGGTTATAGGTTCAGTATTTAGTTTAGTTATTAGTTTTAATTAGTTTAGTTATTATTATTTAGTTTTAGTTAGTTAGTCAGTTAATTAATTTAGGATTTAGGATTTAGGGTTTAGATTTAGGTATAGGTTATTAGTTAGTTTTAGATAGTTAGGTTTTATTAGTTAGTTTAGTTAGTTTAGCTTTAATTATTAGTTAGTTTAGTTAGTTTATTAATTATTAGTTTAGTTTATTAGTTTAGTTATTAGTTTTAGTTAGTTTATTATTTTTAATTTAGGTCTAGGGTTTAGGTTTAGTTTAGTTTACTAGTTTTAGTGAGGTTTAGGGTTTAGGGTTTTTAGTTTAGTTAGTTCTAGTTTGTTTAGGGTTTAGGGTTTAGAGTTAAGGATTTAGGTTTATATATTATTAGTTTATTTTTAGTTTAGGTTAGTTAATTAATTAGTTAGGTTAATTAGTTTAGTTTTTTGTTATTGTAGTTTTATTAGTTTTAGTTAGTTTTATTAGTAATTTAGTTTAGTTATTTAGGTTTTAATTATATTTTCTTTAGTTTTTAGTTTAGTTAGTTTAGTTGGTTAGTTATTCATTTAGGGTTTAGGGTTTAGGTTTTAGTTAGTTTTTTTGGGATTAAGTTTAGATAGTTTTAGTTTAGGTTTATGAATTTGGTTTTCATTTAGGGTTTAGGTTTTAGTTTTTAGTTTAATTTATTAGGTTTATTAGTTGTTGTTGTTTAATTAGTTTAGTTAGTTTTAGTTATTTAGTTAGTTAATTTTAGTTTTAGTTGGTTATTATTTATTTATTTATTATTATTATTTTAGGTTTTTTAGTTTAGGGCTTAGGGTTTTAGAATATTTAGTTTTAGTTATTAGTTTAGGTTTTAGTTATTATTAGATTATTATTTTATTTTGGTTATTAGTTAGTTAGTTGGTGATTTAGGGTTTAGGTTTAGTTAGTTTTAGTTTAGTTTATTCGTTATAAGTTAGTTTAATTAGTTTAGTTTTATTAGTTTTTAGTTAGTTTTTAGGTTTAGCTTAGTTATTAGTTTCTTAGTTTAAGTTTTTAGTTAGTTAGTTATTAGTATAGTTTTATTTTTAATTTAGTTAGTTTTAATTAGTTCAGTTTATTGGGTTTAGGTTTAGGTAGTTTAGTTTTAGTTTTTAGTTTAGTTATTAGTTTTAGTTTTATTAATTTATTAGTTTAATTTAGTTTAGTTTAATTAGTTATTATTAGTTAGTTTAGTTATTAGTTTTGTTTAGGGTATAGGGTTTAGGGTTTATGGTTTAGGTTTAGTATAGTTATTAGTTAGGTTTAGGTTTTAGTTTTTATTTTTAGGGTTTATTTAGGTTTAGGTTTAGGTTTAGTTTGTTTTATTAGTTCTATTAGTTTATAAGTTTAGTTATTTATTAGTTTAGGTTAGGTTTTAAGTTTTTTAGTTATTAGATAGTTATTAGTTTAATAAATTTATTTGCTTAGGTTTTATTAGTTTTATTAGTTTAGGTTTTATTAGTTATTATTTATTAATTTTAGTTATTAGTTTAGTTTTATTTATTAGTTTTATTATTATTTAGTTTTAGTTAGTTAGTTAATTAGTTAATTAATTTATTAGTTTTGTTAATTTAGTTATTATTAGGTTTAGTTATTAGTTAGTTTTAGCTAGTTAGTTAGTTTAGTTATTAGTTTATTATGTTTATGATAGTTATTAGTTTATCTTTACTAATTTTAGTTATTATTAGTTTTAGTTAGTTTAGTTTAATTATTTTTTAGGTTTAGGGTTTAGGGTTTGGTTTTAGTTTAGGTTTAGATATTTATTACTTTAGTTAGTTTAGTTAATAGTTTAGTTTGGTTTTAGTTAGTTTAGTTATTATTAGTTTTAGGTTTAGGTTTAGGGTTTTAGTTAGTTAGTTTAGTTTAGTTAGTTAGTTTAGTTTTATTAGTTTTTATTAGTTTTATTTGTTTAGTTTATTAGTTAATAGGTTTAGGTTTAGGGTTTAGGGTTTTTTAGTTTAGTTAGTTTAGTTAGTTTTCTTAGTTAATCAGTTAATTAACTTTTAGTTATTAGTTATTAGTTTTCATTTTATTAGTTATTAGTTTAGGTTTAGGGTTTAGGTTTAGCTTTAGGTTTAGGGTTTAGTTTTAGCTATTAGTTTTAGTTCTTAATTTAGTTTAGTTAGGTTTAGTTAATTATTAGGTTTTATTAATTTATTAGTTCATTAGTTATTAGTTATTTATTTAGTTCAGTTTAATTTGTATATTATTAGTTTAGTTATTAGTTATTATTAGTTTAGTTTATTAGTTTTAGTTTAGTTTTAGTTTTATTTAGGTTTTCTGGTTTAGGTTTAGTTTTTAGTTTTTTAGGTTTAGGTTTAGTTTAGTTTAGTTTAGTTATTTGGTTTAGGTTTATTAGTTTTAGTTAGTTTAGTTAGTTTTATTAGTTTAGTTTATTAGTTTAGTTTTAGTTTAATTTTATTAGTTTTATTAGTTTTATTAGTTTAGTTAGTTTTATTAGTTTAATAGTTTAGTTTAGTTAGGTTATTAGTTTTATTTATTAGTTTTTAGTTTAAGTTTTAGGGGGCTTTTGGGGTATTGGTGGTTTAGGTTTAGTTTAGTTTTAGTTATTAGTTTAGTTTTTAGTTTAGTTTAGTTAGTTAGGTTTTAGGTTTAGTTTTAGTTTAGTTTAGGTTTAGGTTTAGGTTCAGGTTTAAGTTTAGTTTAGTTATTAGTTAGTTATTAGTTTAGGTTTAGTTTTAGGCTAATTTAGGTTTTAGGGGGGTTTAGTTTTAGGTTTAGGTTTAGGTTTATGTTTAGGTTTATTAATTTTAGCTATTAGTTTTTAGGTTTAGGCTTTTTTTAGTTTGTTTAGGTTTTAGGTTTGTTATTAGTTTTATTAATTATTTTTATTTATTAATTTTATTTAGCTTAAGTAGTTTATTAGTTTTATTATTAGTTTAGTTTTTAGTTTAGTTTAGTTAATTAGTTTGGTTTAGGTTTTTAATTTTTAGTTTTAGTTTTTAGTTTAGTTTAGTTTTAGTTAGTTTAGGTTATTTAGTTTAGTTATTATTAGTTTAGTTATTAGGTTTAGGTTTAGGTTTAGGGGTTTAAGTTTATTAGTTAGTTTATTTTATTAGTTTAGGTTTAGGGGGGTGGGGGTTTAGGGTTTAGGATTTATGTTTAATTTATTTTTATTTTAGCTTAAGGTTTTTTTTTAGGGTTTAGGTTTCATTTTTATTTATTTTTATGTTTAATTTTAGGTTTAGGTTTTTATTTAGTTTTTATTTTATTTGATATAAGGTTAATTTTATTTTTAGTTTTTATTTTATTTAGATTTTTTAATCTTAGGTTAATTTTACTTTTTAGTTTTGTTTAGGTTTTTATTTATTTTATTTTTATTTTTATTTTATTTTATTTTTAGGTTTAGGTTTATGTTTTAGTTTAGGTTTTATTTTATGTTATTTTTTATTTTATTTAGGCTTAAGTTTTTTTTCTTAGGTTTTAGTTTAGGTTTAGGTTTTTAGGTTTTAGGGTTTAGGGTTTAGGGTTTAGGGTTTTAGGGTTTAGGATTTAGGGTTAGTGTTTAGGGTTTATGGTGTGTTTAGGCTTTAAGGTTTAGGGATTTTAGTGTTTAGGGTCTAGGGTTTAGGGTTCATTTAGGGTTTAGGATTTAAACTTTAAGGTTAGGATTTTTAGGGCTTAGGGCTTAGGTTAAGTTTTAGGTTTAGTTGGTTTAGTTTAAGTTTAGGTTTAAGGTTTAGTTTAGAGTATTTTTAGGTTTAGGGATTAGGCTTTGGGATTTAGGGTTTTAGGGTTTATGGTTTAGGGTTTAGGGATAGTATAGGTTTTAGGGTTTAGGGTTAGGGTTTAAAGTTTACGGTTTAAGGTTTAGTGTTTAGGTTTCAGGGTTTAGGGTTTAGGGTTTTTTAGAGTTCAGGGTCTAGGGTTTAGGATTTAGGGTTTAGGGTTGTAGGTTTAGGTTTAAGGTTTAAGGTTTTTTTAAAATTAAAACAGTAAAGTCTAAGTTTATTTAGTTTATTTTATTTTTTCTTTCTATTTAGGTTTATTTTTTATTTTTATTTAGTTTAGTTTATTTATTTTCGGTTTATTGATTTTAGTTTAGGTTTTTATTTTTGTTTATTTTTTAGGTTTCGGTTTAGGTTTATGTTTATTTTTTACTTTAGTTTTATTTTTATTTTATTTCTTGATTTTAGGTTTAGGTTTAGGTTTTATTTTATTTTTTTAAGGTTTAAGTTTTAGGTTTTATTTTAAGTTTATTTTAGGTTATATTTTTTAGTTTGGTTTAGGTTTAATTATAGTTTATTTTATTTTATTTATTTAGGTTTTAGCTTTAATTTATTTTAGGTTTAGGTATTATTCATTTTAGTTTAGTTTATTTTAGTTTAGGTCTAGGTTATTTTTTTTTATTTTTTTACTTTAGGTTTAGGTTTCTTTTTAGTTTAGGGTTTAGGTTTTGTATTTTATTTATTTTAGGTTTATTTTTTAGGTTTAGGTTTTTATTTAGTTTTTATTTTATTTTATTTTAGGTTTATTTTATTTTTATTTTATGTTTAGTTTTTATTTTATTTAGCTTTTTTATTTTTTGGTTTATTTTATTTTTTTAGTTTAGTTTAGGTTTTTTTATTTAATTTTAGTTTAGTTTTTTTTTTATTCTTACATTTAGGTTTAGGTTCAGGTTTAGGTTTTAGTTTAGATTTTTATTTTATTTTATTTTATTATTTTATTTAGGTTTAGGTTTATTTATTTATTTTATTTTTAAGTTTTATTTAGTTTAGGTTTAGCTTTTTTAATTTTTTAATTTAGTTTTTAGGTTTAGGGGGGTTTATGGTTTAGTGTTTAGGGTTATAGGTTTTAGGGTTTAGGGTTTAGGGTTTAAAGTTTAAGGTTTAGGATTTAGGGTTATAGGTTTAGGGTTTAGGGTTGGGGTTTTTTTTATTTTATTATTTTTCTTATTTAGGTAGGTTTAGTTTTATTTAGTATATTTTTAAGTTTATTTTAGTTTATTTAGTATAATTAGTATAGTTTTATTTTTATTTAGGCTTATTTTATTTTTTATTTACTTTAGTTTATTTTTTTAGGTTTATTAATTTTAGTTTAGGTTTTATTTTATTTTATGTTATCGTTTAGGTTTAGGTTTAGGTTTTATTTATTTTAGTTTAGTTTTGGTTTAGGTTTATTTTATTTTTATTTTAGGTTTTGTTTTTTTTTTTGTTTTGGTTTAGGTTTTTATTTTATTTTTAAGTATATTTTTTAGGTTTAGGTTTTACTTACTTTTATTTTTACTTACAATTTTATTTTATTTTATTATTTAAGGTTTTATTTATTTTATTTTGACATTTTATTTCATTTAGGCCCAGGTTTAGGTTAAGGGTCAGGGCCCAGGGCCCAGGGTCTGGGGTCAGGCTCAGTGGCCTTTAGAGGGCCCAGGGTGGCTCAGGCCCAGGGCCCAGTGGTCATGGCTTGGCTCTGCTTCTGCCCACTCCATAGGGTTGGGGCTCAGTGGCCCAGGTCCCGGCCTGCCAGCCCAGGTCCTTTAGGCTCAGAAGGATCTGAGGCTCAGCTCAGGGTGCCTGGGCATGCTGCCCAGTGGCCTGGCTCAGAGAGGTCAGTGGCCCAGGGCCCAGGATCTTGGGGCCCAGGCCTAGGCCCAGGGCCCAGTGCCCAGGACTGAGCCTGGGCCTCAGCCTGTGCCTTGAGTGGTCAGTGGCCTCATGGCCCATGGTCACCAGGCTCAGTGGCCTGTGGTCTTATGGATCAGGGCCTAGGGCCCAGTGTCAGGGCCCAAGGAGCATGGTGGCTCAGTGGCCCAGGCCCAGGGTCATGCCTAGTTTGGGGCTCAGTGCTCAGTGGTGGCTGGCCTGTGGCCCATGCCTAATTTAGGCCTAAGGGCTCAGGGTCAAGTTTAGGGCCCAGGATCAGGTCATGGGTTTAGGGCCCAGGATTTAGGGCTCCAGGATCCAGCTTGAGTGGTTTTAGTTTAGTTATATTTTAGGTTTAGATTTTATTTTTATGTTTTGGTTTTATTTTTAGGTTTTATTTTAGGTTTATTTTAGGTTTTATTTTAGTTTAGGTTGTAATTACCATTATAGTTTATTTAGTTTTAGCCATTTTATTTAGTGCCTAGGGCCTAGGGTAAGGTCATGAGGTTGTGGTTTAGTGGTAGGTTTTGTTTAGGGTTTAGGATTTTTTACAAAAAAAAATAAGTAAGCTCAACAGTTTAGGTTTATTTATTTTATTTTATTTATATTAGTTTATTTTATTTTTATTTTATTTATGTTTATTTTTTTATTTAGTTTAGTTTATTTATTTTATCTCATTTATTTTAGTTTAGGTTTTTTATTTTAGTTTTTTTAGGTTTGGGTTTATGATTACTTTAATTTAGTTTTATTTTTAATTTATATTTTAGGTTTAGGTTTTAGTTTTATTTTTAGGTTTAGTTTAGATTTTATTTTATTATTTTAGGTTTAGGTTTTAGTTTTTTTTATTTTAGGTTTAAGTTTATTTTAGTTTATTTTATTTTATTTAGTTTAGTATATGTCCAAGTTTTATTTTTATGTTTAGGTTTAGGTTTATTTTATTTTGTTTTATTTTAGGTTTAGTTTTTTAGCTTTTGTTGCCTAGGTTTTATTTTTATTTATTTTAGTTTTATTTTTTAGGTTTATTTTAAGGCTTAGTTTATTTTTAGTTTTATTTGATTTTATTTCATGATTTTCTTATTTTATTTTTCGCTTAGTTTTTATTTTATTTAGATTTTTTATTTTAAGTTTATTTTATATTTTAGTTTAGTTTAGGTTTTATTATTTTATCTTAGTTTAGTTTTTTATTATTTATTTTAGGTTTAGCTAGGTTTTATTTCATTTTATTTAGGTTTAGATTTTATTTATTTTATCTTTAGGTTTATTATATTTAGGCCTGTGATCTTGTGCCTCAGCTTAGGCCCAGTCAGGGGCCTGGGGCCCAGGGCCCAGGTCAGGTCAGTGTCACGCCTCAGGGTTGGGGCCCAGGCAACCTAGGACTCCAAGACTTTAGTGATCACACTATGCTCAGCCTAGCCCAGGTTTAGTGGCCTAAGTGGCCCAGGCCCAGATCAGCTTTGGGCCTAGGATCTGGCCCAGGATTTATGCCTTTGGATCAGGGCCGTTAGTCAGAGCCCAGGATTTTGGGTGGGTGACTCAGGTGGGGTTTAGCCTTTATTTTAGGTTTAGGTTTTTTTAATTTGTTTATTTTTTTGATCTTTAGGTTAAGTTTTATTTTGAGTTTAGGTGGATTTTATTTTTATTTATATTTAGGTTTTATTTTAAGGTTTATTTTTGTTTTAGCTTATTATTTTATTTTGTTTATTGTATTTTCCTTCACGATAGTTTATTTTATTTAGGTTTTTTTATTCTTAAGTTTATTTTATTTTTTTAGTTTAGTTTCAATTTTATTTATCTTCTTAGTGTATTTTTATTTAATTTAATTTATTTTATTTTTTAGGTTTAGGTTTAGGTTTTAGTTTAGGTTTTATTTTATTTAGGTTTAGGTATTTTTTTTATTTTATTATTAGGTTTAATTTGTTTAGGTTTAGGTTTTGTGGTTTATGATTTATGTTTTTGTGTTTAGGCTTTAGTGTTTTTTAGGGTTTGGCTTAGGTATAGGGTTTTCTTTTAAATTAAGAAAATCAATAGATTTAGGTATATTTTTTATTTATTTTAGTTTATATTATATTCTATTGATATTTATATTTATATTTTATTTTTATTTAATTTAGTTTTTTTAGTTTAGGTTTATTTATTTTAGTTTTAGTTTTTTTATTTTAGTTTACTTTTTAGGTTTGTGTTTAGGTTTAAGTTTAATTTTTAGTTGAGTTTTATTGTATTTTATTTTTTAGGTTTAGGTTTTATTTTCATTTTTATGTTTAGGTTTAAGTCTTTATTTTATTTTAGGTTTTCTTTTTTAGTTTAGGTTTAGGTTTATTTTTACTTTATTTTATTATAGTTAATTAAGGTTTAAGTGTAGGTTTAGGTTTTATTTATTTTAGTTTAGTTTATTTTATTTTTATTTTATGTTTAGTTTTTTTTTAGTTTACGGTTTACATTTTATTTGTTATTTATTTTTAGATTTTATTTTTTAGGTTTATATTTTAGGTTTAAGTTTTTATTTAGTTTTTAATTTATTTTATTTTAGGTTTTTTAGTTTTATTTTATTTTATTTTTATTTTACATTTAGTTTTTATTTTATATTGGTTTTTTATTCTTAGGTTTATTTTATTTTTTTAATTTATTTAGGTTATTATTTATTTTATTCTAGTTCATTTTTATTCATTTATTTTATTTTATTTAAAGCTTAGGTTTAGGTTTTAGTTTAGGGTTTTCTTTTTTTAATTTTTTTATTTTATTTTGGTTTAGGTTTTTTTATTTATTTTAATTTTTTGTTTTATTTAGTTTAGCTTTATGTTAGTATAGGTTTAGCATAAGGCCCAGGCTTTGTTTTGGATTTTAGGGCCTGGTGGCTTATTACAAGGTCCAGTGGTTGGCCCAGGGTGTGGCCTGGTTAGGGTTTAGGGCCCAGGGTCAGGGTTAGTGTTTGGGTTTAGGGTTTTGGGGTTTAGGGTCAGGTAGGTATAAGTTGTATGGTTTAATGTTTAGGGTTTAGGTTTGGGATTTAGGGTTTAGGGTTTAAGGTTTTAAATTACAAACTGTTAGTTTAGGTATGTTTAGTTTAATTTTATTTAATTTATTTTATTTTTTATGTTTTATTTAGATTAGTTTATTTATTTTAGCTTTATTTATTTTAGTTTAGGTTTTATTTTAGTTTTGTTTTGGTTTAGGTTTAGTTTATGTTTACTTTTTTAGTTTAGTTTTATTTTATTTTATTTTTATGTTTTGATTTTCTTTTTTTAGGCTTAGGTTTTATTTTATTTTTTAGGTTTAGGTTTTAGTTTTTATTTTAGGTTTATTGTTAGGTTTTATTTTTTAGTTTAGGATTAGTTTATTTTTATTTTATTTTATTTTATTTAGTTTAGGGTTTAGGTTTAGTTTATTTTAAGTTTATGTTTAAGTTGATTTTATTTTCTTTATTTCATTTTTAGGTTTTTTTAGTTTACAGTTTAAGTTTTATTTTTTATTTATTTTTATGTTTTATTTTTAAGTTTATTTTTTAAGTTTAGGTTTTATTTAGTTTTATTTTATTTTATTTTATTTTACTTTTGGTTTTATTTTATTTAGATTTTTTTAGGTTTATTTTATTTTTTAGTTTAGTTTAGGTTTTATTTATTTATTTTATTTAGTTTTTTTATTTCTTTATTGTTTTATTTTTTATGTTTAGGTTTTGGTTAATTTAATTTTATTTATGTTTGGTTTTTATTTATTTTATTTTAGGTTTTATTTAGTTTAGGTTTAGGTTTTTAGGTTTTAGGACCAGGGCTCACTGGTTTAGTGGTTTAGGGTTTAGGGTGGGGTTTAGGGTTGTAGTTTCTTTAGTGTTTAGGGTTTTTTTTTTAATTTAGTAAACAGGTAAGTTTAAATTTATTTAGTTTACTTTTTATTTATTTTAGTTTATTTCATTTTTTTAAGTTTTATTTAATATAGTTTATTTATTTTAGTTTAAGTTTATTTTAGTTTCTTTTTTTTTGTTTAGGTTTAGGTTTATGTTTATTTTTATTTTAGTTGTATTTTTATTTTATTTTTTTAGGTTTAGGTTTTATTTTTTATTTTTTGGTTTAAGTTTAGGATTTTATTTTATTTTTTTAGATTTAGGTTTTAGGTTTTTATTTTAGGTTTTATTTTTATTTTAGGTTTAGTTTTATTTTTAGTTTAGTTTATTTTAATTTGTTTAGGGTTTAGGTATAGTTTTTTTTAGATATAGGTTTAGGTTTTATTTATTTTAGTTTAGGTTTTTTTACAAAGAACAAATTCAAATTCAACAGTTCTTCTTTTCAATTTCATCAACCAAGTATCACACCAAGTTTTCTAAGACACAAGCGATGACATAGATCAAAAATAAGCATGCATAGAGGAAATCAAAAACTCTAGATAGCAAGAACTGCCTCTAATATAAAGACATAATTCCTTAAGCAGCAGAGCGGATCAGATGTTCTTCAATTTCTCGAGTTCTCATCAGAACCACCCAGACCTCTCGAGTAGCGGGATCCGCCATCATATCTCCGATCTCTCCCTCCACCACCACTACAACTGTAACCTCTGTCGCTCCTCCCGCCTTCATAACCAACACTATTCTAACCGCCACCTCCATATCCACCAGCACCTCCAGATCCCCCACCACCATTGTGATAGCGGCTCGCCTGACCACCATCTAGACTGAGCCTACTGACAAAGGAAGTTACCCAAAGGTTTTGCCCATTCTTAGGGATTAGGTTTAGGTTTAAATTTATTAGGTTTTAGGGTTTTGAGTTTTTTTTTTTTAATTTATGTAATTATTTTAGTTTTAGGTTTAAGGTTTGGGGTTTAGGGTTTAGGGTTTAGGGTATAGGGTTAGGGTTTAGGGTTTAAGGTTTAGGGTTTAAAGTTTTAGGGTTTTTTCTTTTAGGGTTTAGGGTTTAGGGGGTTTCTTAGGTTTTTTTTTTAGATATAGGTTTTATTTATATTATTTTATTTTTTATTAGTTTATTTTATTTTATTTTTATGTTTGGGTTTAGGTTTTACTTAAGGCTTTTATTTTATTTTATTTTTCAATTTTATTTAGGTTTAGGTTTTTTTTATAAATTTTACTTTTAGGTTTTATTTAGTTTAGGTTTAGGTTTTTAGGTTTTTAGTGTTTTTGTTTTAGGGTTTTAGGTTTAGGGTTTTAGGGTTTAGGGTTTTAGGGTTTGGGGTTAGGGTTTAGGATTTCAGATTTAAAGTTTAGGGTTTAGTGTTTAGGCTTTAGGGTTTAGGGTTTTTAGTGTTTAGGGTTTAGGGTTAGCTTTAGGTTTTATGATTTTTTTTAAATTAAGTAAATCATTAGGTTTAAGTTTATTTAGTTTATTTAGTTTATCTTTTATTTATTCCAGCTTATTTTTTATTTATGTTTATTTTTTATTTAGTTTAGTTTATTTATTTATTTTAGTTTAGGTTTTTTGTTTTAATTTATTTTTTTAGGTTTAGGTTTACGTTTAGTTTTACTTTTCAGATGACTTTTATTTTTATTTTTTTTATGTTTAAGTTTTATTTTTTATATTTTGGTTTAGGTTTATTTTTAGGTTTTATGTTTTTAGTTTAGGTTTAGGTTTATTTTTTAGTTTATTTTGTTTTATTTAGTTTAGGTTTAGGTTTAGATTTTGTTTATTTTAGTTGAGTTTATTTTAGTTTAGGTGTTTAATTTATTTTGATTATTTTATTTTTATTTTAGGTTTAGGCTTTTTTTAGTTTAGGATTTAGGTTTTATTTTTTATTTATTTTTAATTTTTATTTTAGGTATATTTTTTAGGTTTAAGTTTTTATTTAGTTTTTCTTTTAGGTGTATTTTAAGTTTATTTTATTTTTATTTTACATTTAGTTTATATTTTATATTACTTTATATTCTTAGGTTTCTTTTATTTTTAACTTTACGCTTGGTTATTATTTATTTTATCTTTATTTATTTTTAGTTTATTTTATTTTATTTTTAGGTTTAGGTTTAGGTTTAAGTTTAGGTTTTTATTTTATCTTATTTTGGTTTATGTTTTTTTATTTATTTGATTTTAGTTTTAGTTTTAGTTTAGGTTTAGGCTCTAGGTTTTAGGTTTTATGGTCCAGGGTTAGCTTAAGGAGCTTTAGGGTTTATGGTTTTATGGTCTAGTTTAGTGAGGGTTTAATATTTAGGGTTTTAGGGTTTAGGGTTTAGGGTTTGGGCTTAAGGTTTAGGGTTAAACTTAGGATTTACAATTTAGGGTTTAGGGTTTAGGGCTTAGTGTTTAGGGTTTAGAGTTTACGGTTAGTTTTGGGTATAAGATTTACGATTTAGTGTTGGGTTTTAGCATTTAGGGTTTGTGGTTGTAGGTTTAAGGTTGTTGCAGAGTTTAGGATTTATGATTAGGGTTTAGGGTTTAGGATTTAGGATTTAGGGTTGGATTTAGGGTTTAGGGTTTATGATTTCTTTAATTAAGTAAACTAGTAGGTTTAGGTTTATTTAGTTTCTCTTATTTATTTTAGTTTATTATATTTTTGAATTTTATTTAGTTTAGTTTATTTATTTTAGGTTTATTTATTTTAGTTTAGGTTTTATTTTCATTTATTTTAGTTTCACGTTTAGTTTTGTGTTTATTTTTTAATTTAGTTTTTCCTTTATTTTATTTTTTAGGTTTAGTTTTTTTTTTAAAGTTTAGGTTTATGTATTTATTTTATTTTTAAGGTTTAGGTTTTAGGTTTTCATTTTAGGTTTATTTTTAGGTTTTATTTTTCAGTCTAAGTTTGGGTTTATGTTTAATTTATTTTGTTTTATTTAGTTTAGGGTTTAGGTTTTATTTTTTTTAGTTTAGTTTATTTAGTTTGGCCTTTTTATTTTTATTTTTTTAATTTATTTTAGGTTAATTATTTTTTTGTTTAGGGTTTAGCTTTATTTTTATTTATTTTAAGTTTATTTTTTTTTAGGTTTAGGTTTTATTTTAGTTTTATTTTATTTTACTTTAGATTTTATTTTATTTAGGTTTTTTATTTTTAGGTTTATTTATTTTTTTTTTTATTTTAGTTTGCTTTGTTTATTTTTAGTTTTTATTTATTATATATTTTGTTTAGATTTTATTTTTTTATTTTTAGATTTAGGTTTAAGTTTAGGTTTATGTGCAGGTTTAAGTTTGGGTTTAGTTTAATATTTTATTTTATATTTTATTTTACTTTATTTAGGTTTAGGTTTATTTATTTATTTTATCTTTAGGTTTTATTTAGTTTAAGTTTAGGTTTTTAGGTTTGTATGGTTTAGGATTTAGGGTTTCAAGTTTGGGGTTTATGGTTGTAGGTTTTAGAGTTTAAAGTTTATGATTTAGGGTTTGGGGTTTAGTGTTTAGGAATAGTTTTGGGTTTTGGGTTTAGGGTTTATGGTTTAGGGTTTGGGGTTTAGGTCAGAGTTTAGGGTCAGGTTTTAGTGCTTAGGGTTTAGGTTTGGTGGCTCAGGGTTTAAGTGTTTAGAGTTTAGGGTTTAGAGCTTAGGACAAGGTTTTAGGTTAAGGTTGAAAGTTTAGGGTTGTAGTGAGTTTGTGGGTTTAGAGTTTATCTTGGTCCAGGGATTAGGGTTAGGGTTTTTTTTAAAAAATTAAGCAAACCAGTATCTTTAGAGTTATTTAGTTTATTTTTATTTATTTTAGTTTATTTTCTATTTTATTTAGTTTAGTTTATTTATTTTAGTTTATGTCTTTATTTTAGTTTACTTTTTTAGGTTTATTTTTTTTAGTTTTTTTATCTTTATATTATATTTAAGGTTTAAGTTTTATTTTTTTAGCTTTAGGTTTAGGTTTTTATTTTATTTTTTTAGGTTTTAGGTTTTTATTTTAGGTTTATGTTTAGGTTTTATTTTTTAGTTTAAGTTTAGATTTTTTTTAATTTTATTTTAAGTTTAGGTTTTATTTATTTAGTTTTATTTTATTTTATTTTATTTTTTTAGGTTTATTTTATTTTTAGTTTAGTTTAAGTTTTATTTAATTTCTTTAGTTTATTTTATTAGATTATTTTCTTTTATTTTTAGGTTTAAGTTTAAGTTTTAGTTTAGATTTTTATTTTAATTTAATTTTATTTTATTTTCTTTTAGGTTTTGTATATTTATAAGTTTATTTAGTTTAGGTTTAAGTTTTAGATTTTATAGGGTTTAGGTGGATTAGGATTTAGGTCATTAGGGTCAGGAATCAGTGGCTTTAGGGTGGCCTAGGTTTAGTGTGGCCTGGGCCCAGGGTCTGAGTTGGGGTTTAGGTCAGTTTATAGCTCACCTTTATATGGCTCAGTGTTTTTAACGCTTTTTAGGTCAGTTAACCATCCATGATTTAGGTTTGGGTGTGGCCCAGGGCCTGGGATGTAGGATTTAGTTTAGACTTAGGATTAGGGTGTGGCCCAGGTCAGCCTGGGGCCCAGGATCAACCTGGGAGCCCAGGGCCTGGGGCCCAGCCTTTTAGAGCTTTGGGGTTTAAGACTTTAGGCTGGGGTTTGACTCAGGGTAGGGTTTAGGGTTTATGGATTTTATCTTTAGTCAGTTTATGGTGGGTTTAGTGTTTAAGCCCAGGGTCATGGTTGAGTGGTTTAGTGGGTTTAAGTTGGGTTTAGGGCCCAGGGTTTGGGTGGAGGGACAGGGTGAAGCAGGAGGCCTGTGAGAGCCTGGCCCAGGTCATTCTTTTGGCCCAGGTTTAGGGTCATAATTAATCAGTAGGGTTTGGGTGGGGTGGGATGTAGTTATGTAGGTTTAGGATTTAAGAGGCCCAGGTTTATGGCCCATGATTTAGGGTTTAGGGAGAGCCGAGGCCCAGGGCTCAGGTTTAGGGTTTAGGGCCCAGGAGGGTTTAGGGCCCAGGATTTGGGTCAGGGCCCAGGGTTTAGAGTGGTTTAGGGCCCAAAGAAGGTAGGATTTAGGAGTTTTAGGGCCCAGTGGTTTAGGTTTGTGGTGTGGTGGCTCAGTGGTATGGCCCAGTGGTCAGGAGTTTAGGATCAGGTTTAGGGCCAGGGCCAGTGGTAAGTTCAGTGGTTTAGGCTCAGTGTTTAGGGCTCAGGTTTATCTTTTGTTTGGGGGTTTAGGGTTTAGGGTGATTAAGGTTTAGGGTGTATGTTTAATTTAGGGAGGTAGTTTAGGGACAATTAGTCTGGCCTGGGGCCTGGGTGGCCAGGGTAGGAAGGGTTTAGGGTTTAGGCTTGGGTTTAGTGTTTTAGTTTAGTATTTTTATTTTATTTTGAGGTTTAGATTTTATTTATTATTTTTGGTTTTGGTTATTTTAGGTTTATTTTTAGGTTTTTTTTAGTTTAGTTTAGGTTAATTTTAGTTTATTATAGTTTATTTAGTTTAAAGCAGGTTTAGTTTATTTTAGGTACGAGTGGTTTATGGATGCAGGTTGAAGGTTTAGAGTTTAGGGTTTATTTTTTTTAGGATTTAGGGTTTTAATAAAAAAATAAGTAAACCAGTTTAGGTTTATTTAATTTATTTTTTATTTATATTAGTTTATTTTGTTTTAATTTTATTTATGTTTATTTTTTATTTTATTTAGTTTAGTTTATTTATTTTAGGCTTATTTATTTTAGATTAGGTTTTTATTTTAGTTTTTTTTTTAGGTTTAGGTTTAGGTTTATGTTTACTTTTAATTTAGTTTTATTTTAATTTATATTTTAGATTTAGGTTTTAGTTTTTATTTTAGGTTTAGTTTAGGTTTTATTTTATTATTTTAGGTTTAGGTTTTAGTTATTTATTTTAGGTTTAAGTTTATTTTTAGTTTATTTTATTTTATTTAGTTTAGGGTTTAGGTTCAAGTTTTATTTTTTTATGTTTAGGTTTAGGTTTATTTTATTCTGTTTAATTTAGGTTTAGTTTTTTTTAGCTTAAGGTTTAGATTTTATTTTTTTATTTATTTTTAGGTTTATTTTAAGGTTTAGGTTTATATTTAGTTTTAATTTGGTTTTATTCGTGATTTTTTTATTTTTTGTTTAGTTTTATTTTATTTAGATTTTAATTTTTAGGTTTATTTTATTTTTAGTTTAGTTTAGGTTTTATTTATTTTATTTTAGTTTAGTTTTTTATTATTTTATTTATAGGTTTAGGTTTAGGTTTTTAGGTTTTATTTCATTTTTTATTTTATTTCAGATTTTATTTATTTTATTTTTAGGTTTTATTTTGTTTAGGTTTAGGATTTTAGGTTTTTAGGGTTTAGGGTTTGGGGTTTAGGGTTTAGGGTTTAGGGTTTAGGGTTTAGGGTTAGGGTTAGGGTTACAACTTAGGGTTTTGGGTTTAGGGTAAATTTAGGGATTTAAGATTTAGGGATTAGATTTATGTTTAGGTTTAGGGTTTAGGATTTAGGGTTTTGGGTTTTGGATTTAGGGTTTTAGGATTTATGCTTTTAAGGATAAGGGTTTAAGGTTAGGGTTTAGAGTTTAGGATTTTAGGGTTTAAGGTTGTGATTTAGGGTAGGGTTGTAGGTTTAATGTAGGTTTGGGTTTAGTTTATTTTAGGTTTAGGTTTATTTTAATTAATTTATTTTATTTTATTTTAGGTTAAGTTTTTATTTTGGGTTTTGGGTTTGGGTTTTATTTTTTATTTATATTTAGGTTTTATTTTAAGGTTTATTTTTTAGTTTTAGCTTATTATTTTATTTTTTAGGTTTATTTTATTTTTCTTCTTTGTTTACTTTTTATTTTATTTAGGTTTTTTATTCTTAAGTTTAGTTTATTTTTTTAGTTTACTTTCATTTTTTATTTATTTTCTTTTAGTGTATTTTATTTTATTTTATTTATTTATTTTATTTTTAGGTTTAGGTTTAGGTTTTAGTTTAGGTTTTTATTTTATTTAGGTTTAGGTATTTTATTTATTTTATTTTTAGGTTTTATTTAGTTTAGGTTTAGGTTTAGGTTTCAAGTTTTTAGGGTTTAGGATTTAGGGTTTAGGTTTTAGGCTTTATGGTTTTTAGAGTTTAGGGTTAGCTTAGGGTTTAGGGGTTTTCATTTTAAATTAAGAAAATCGATAGATTTAGGTTTATTTTTTATTTATTTTAGTTTATTTTATTTTTTATTGATATTTATATTTATATTTATATTTTATTTTTATTTAATTTAGTTTATTTTTACTTTAGGTTTATTTATTTTAGTTTAGGTTTTTTATTTTAGTTTATATTTTTGGTTTGTGTTTAGGACGCTTAATTTTTTTTGTTGAGTTTTATTGTATTTTATTTTTGAGGTTTAGGTTTTATTTTTAATTTTTATGTTTAGGTTTAGGTCTTTATTTTGTTTTTAGGTTTTAATTTTTAGTGTAGGTTTAGGTTTATTTTTAGTTTATTATTTAATTTAGGTTTAAGTGTAGGTTTAGGTTTTATTTATTTTAGTTTAGTTTATTTTATTTTTATTTTATGTTTAGGTTTTCTTTAGTTTAGGGTTTATGTTTTATTTTTTATTTATTTTTAGATTTTATTTTTAGGTTTATTTTTTAGGTTTAAGTTTTATTCAATTTTAATTTCTTTTATTTTAGGTTTTTTAGGTTTATTTTATTTTTATATTACAATTATTTTTTATTTTATATTGGTTTTTTATTCTTAGGTTTATTTTATTTTTTTAATTTATTTAGGTTATTATTTATTTTATTCTAGTTTATTTTTATTCATTTATTTTATTTTATTTTTAGGTTTAGGTTTAGGTTTTAGTTTAGGGTTTAATTTTTTATTTTTTTTATTTTATTTTGGTTTAGGTTGTTTTTATTTTATTTTTTTTATTTAGTTTAGGTTTAGGTTTTGGTTTAGGGTTTTTAGCTTTAGCTTAGCTTTAGGGTTTTGGGATTTTATGGTTTAGAGTTTAGGGTTTAGGGTTAGTTTAGGGTTTAAGGTCCAGGTTTAGTGGTTTATGGTTTAGTTTTAGGGTTTAGGGTTTAGGGTTTAGGGTTTAGGGTAAGTATAGGATTTATGGTTTAATGTTTAGGGTTTAAGTTTGGGATTTAGGGTTTAAGTGGGTTTTTTAAAATTAAGTAAATTGGGTTTAGGTTTGTTTAGTTTAATTTTATTTAATTTAGTTTATTTTTAAGGTTTTATTTAGTTTAGTTTATTTATTTTATCTTTATTTATTTTAGTTTAGGTTTTATTTTAGTTTTTTTTTTGTTTAGGTTTAGATTTATGTTTACTTTTAGTTTAGTTTTATTTTATATATTATTTTAGGTTTGGGTTTTCTTTTTTTTTTAGGTTAGGCTTGGTTTTTATTTTATTTTTAGGTTTAGGTTTTAGGTTTTATTTTAGGTTTATCACTATGTTTTATCTTTTAGTTTAGGATTAGGTTTATTTTTATTTTATTTTATTTTATTTAGTTTAGGGTTTAGGTTTAGTTTATTTTAGGTTTATGTTTAAGTTGATTTTATTTTGTTTATTTCATTTTTAGGATTATTTTAGTTTAGGGTCTAAGTTTTATTTTATTTATTTATTTTTAGGTTTATTTCTTAAGTTTAGGTTTTATTTAGTTTTATTTTATTTTATTTTATTTTACGTTTAGTTTTATTTTATTTTGATTTTATAGTTTTATTTTTTTTAGGTTTTATTTATTTTATTTTAGTTTAGTTTTATTTCTTTTATTGTTTTTTATTATGTTTAGGTTTATGTTAGGTTTTAATTTAATTTTATTTAGGTTTAAGGTTTATTTATTTATATTTTTTTAGGTTTTATTTAGTTTAGGTTTAGGATTTTAGGTTTTAGGGACTGTGGGCTCAGTTTAGTGTAGGGTTTAGGGTGGGGTGGGTTAGGGTTGTAGGTTTTAGGGTTTTGTGTTTAGGTTTTTTTTTTAAATTTAGTAAACAGGTAGGTTTAAATTTATTTAATTTACTTTTTATTTATTTTAGTTTATTTCATTTTCTTAGTTTTATTTAATATAGTTTATTTATTTTAGTTTAAGTTTATTTTAGTTTCTTTTTTTGGTTTAGGTTTAGGTTTATGTTTATTTTTAATTTTAGTTGTCTTTTATTTTATTTTTAAGGTTTAGGTTTTATTTTTTTATTTTTAGGTTTAGGTTTATCTTTTTATTTTATTTTTTTTAGATTTAGGTTTTAGGTTTTATTTTAGGTTTTATTTTTAGTTTAGGTTTAGGTTTATTTTAGTTTAGTTTATTTTATTTAGTTTAGGGTTTAGGTATAGTTTTTTTTAGATTTAGGTGTAGGTTTTATTTATTTTAGTTTTATTTTTTTTTACAAAGAACAAATTCAAATTCAACATTTCTTCTTTTCAATTTCATCAACCAATTATCACACCAAGTTTCTAAGATAAAAGCGATGACATAGATCAAAATAAGCATGCATGAGGAAATCAAAATCACGGATAGCATGAACTACCTCAATATAAAGACATAATTCCATAGATATCGACGGTTGTTTTTCAGTTTCTCGAGTTCTCATTAAAACCACCCCGACCTCTCGAGTAGCAGGATCCGCCATCATATCTTCGATCTCTTCCTCCACCACCACCACGGTTGTAACCTCCGTCACTCCTCCCACCTCCATAACCAACACTATTCTGACCACCACCTCCATATCCCCCAGCACCTCCAGATCCCCCACCATCACTGTGATAACTGCAGCCTCCGCCTTCGCCTCGACCACCAGATCTAGACTGAGCCTAGTTGACAGTGAAGTTCCTACCGTCAAGGTTCTGCCCATTCTTTGGGATTAGATATAGGTTTAAGTTTATTAGGTTTTAGGGTTTTGAGTTTTTTTTAATTTATGTAATTATTTTAGGTTTAGGTTTAGGGTTTGGGGTTTAGGGTTTAGGGTATAAGGTTAGGGTTTAGGGTTTAAGGTTTAGGGTTTAGGGTTTAAGGTTTAGGGTTTAGGGTTTAGGGTTTAAGGTTTTAGGGTTTATTCATTTAGGGTTTAGGGTTTATTCTTAGGTTTCTTAGTTCATTTTAGGTTTTTATTTATATTATTTTAGTTTATTTTTATTAGTTTATTTTATTTTGTTTTATGTTTGGGTTTAGGTTTTACTTAGGTTTTTATTTTATTTTATTTCTTCTATTTTATTTAAGTTTTTTATAAATTTTATGTTTAGGTTTTATTTTGTTTAGGTTTAGGTTTTAGGTTTTAGTGCTCGCTTTGTTTTAGTTTAGGGTTTTAAGGTTTAGGGCATTAGGGTTTAGGGTTAGGGTTTAGGATTTGATCTGATTTAGGGTTTAGTGTTTAGGCTTGGGTAGGGTTTTGTAATAGCCTTTAAGTTTATGATTTTTTTTAAAATTCAAATCATAGGTTTAAGCTTTACTTAGTTTTAGTTTATCTTTTATTTATTCTAGCTTATTTTATTTTATTTTTTTATTTATGTTTATTTTTTATTTTTATTTAGTTTAGTTTATTTATTTTAGTTAAATTAGTTTTAGTTTAGGTTTTTTTATTTTAGTTTATTTTAAGTTTAGGTTTTACGTTAGGTTTACTTTTAAATGACTTCATTTTTATTTTTATATTTTGGTTTAGGTTTATTTTTTAGGTTTTATTTTTTTAGTTTAGGTTTAGGTTTATTTTTAGTTTATTTTGTTTTATTTAGTTTAGGTTTAGGTTTAGGTTTAGGTTTTGTTTATTTTAGTTGAGTGTATTTTAGTTTAGGTTAAGTTTAATTTATTTTGATTATTTTATTTTTATTTTAGGTTTAGGCTTTTTTTTAGTTTAGGATTTAGGTTTTATTTTTTATTTATTTTTAATTTTTATTTTTAGGTATATTTTTTAGGTTTAAGTTTTTATTTAGTTTTTCTTTTAGGTTTATTTTAAGGTTATTTTATTTTTATTTTACATTTAGTTTATATTTTATATACTTTATATTCTTAGTTTTCTTTTCTTTTAGTTCAAGCCAGGTTATTATTTATTTTATCTTAGTTTATTTTATTAGTTTATGTTATTTTATTTTTAGGTTTAGGTTTAGGTTTTAGTTTAGGTTTATTTTCTTTATTTAAGTTTATGTTTTTATTTATTTGATTTTTTATTTTATCTTTTTTAGTTTAGGTTTAGGTAGGTTTTTGTTTTGGTTTGCCGTTTTAGGCTAGCCTCATTATGGTTTAGGGCTTAGGGTTTAGGGATAGTTTAGGGTTTAAGCCCAGGGTCAGAGTGTTTAGGGTTTTGGGCAAGGTTGTCAAACCCAAGGTTTACAACCTAGGTCATGGTAGGGCCTAGCGCTTAGGGTTTAGGGCCTTTAGGGTTAGCCTTTGGGTTTAAGAATCACGATTTATGGTGCATTTAGGGTTTGTGGTCAGGTAGGGTGCAGGTCCAGAGTTTAGGAACAAGGAGGGTCAGGGTCAGGATTTAGGATCTAGGGTTTTGGATTTAGGGTTTAGGGTTTATGATTTTTTTAATTAAGCAAACCAGTAGGTTTAGGTTTATTTAGTTTATCTTTATTTATTTTAATTTATTTTATTTTTTTTTAATTTTATTTAGTTTAGTTTATTTATTTTAGGTTTTTATTTAGGTTTTTATTTTCATTTATTTTATTAGTTTAGTTTAGTTTTATTATGTTTATTTTTAGTTTATTTTAGCTTTATTTTCTTTTTTAAGTTTAGGTTTTATTTTTTTATTTTAAGTTTAGGTTTAAGTTTTATTTTTAATTTTTAGGTTTAGGTTTAGGTTTTTATTTTAGGTTTATTTTTAGGTTTTATTTTCAGTCTGGTTTATGTTTAATTTATTTTATTTTATTTAGTTTAGGGTTTAGGTTTAGGTTTTATTTTTTTTATTTTAGTTTATTTTAGTTTTAGCTTTATTTTATTTTATTTATTTATTTTTAGGTTATTTTACTTTTGTTTTAGGGTTTAGGCTTTATTTTTTATTTATTTTAAGTTTATTTTTTTAGTTTTAGCTTTATTTTGTTTTATTTTATTTTACTTTAGATTTTATTTTATTTAGGTTTTTTATTTCTAGGTTTATTTTATTTTATTTATTTTAGTTTAAGTTTTATTTATTTTGTTTTAGTTTAGTTTAGGTTTTATTTAATTTATTTTAGTTTAGATTTTATATTTTATATTTTTATATTAGATTTAGGTTTAGGTTTAGGTTTATGTGTATGTTAAGTTTGGGTTTAGTTTAGGATTTTATTTTATTTTTTATTTTATTTTATTTAGGTGCTTTATTTATTTATTTTATCTCAGGTTTTATTTAGTTTAAGTTTAGGTTTTAGGTTTATGGGTTTAGGTTAGGTTTGGGGGGGTTTATGGTTGCAGGTTTAGAGTCAAAGTTTATGATTTAGGGTTTAGGGTTTAGTGGAAATAGTTTAGGGTTTGGGGTTTGGGTTTAGGGCTTCAGAGTTAGGCTCATAGATTTTAGGCTCTTGATCAGGCACAGTTTTGTTTAGGGTTTCAGGGTTTACACCAGGACTACAGTTTTAGGGTTTAAGGTCAAACCTTTAGGATTATAGATTTAGGGTTTAGAGTTTAGACTTTAGTCAGTGATCAGGGTTAGGGTTTTTTTAAATCAAAAACAGCATCTCTATTTATTTATTTTATTTATTTATTAGTTTATTTTATTTTATATTTTCATTTGCTTATTTTCTATTTTATTTAGTTTAGTTTATTTATTTTAGTTTATGTCTCTTTATTTTAGTTTATTTTTTTAGGTTTAGGTTTATTTTTTAGTTTAATTTTATCTTTATATTATTTTTTAAGGTTTAAGTTTTATTTTTTTTAGGTTTAGGTTTAGGTTTTATTTTATTTTTTAGGTTTAAGTTTAGGTTTTATCTTTAGGTTTATATTTGGGTTTTAATTTTTTAGTTTAGGTTTTAGGTTTTCTTTTAAATTTATCTTTAAGTTTAGGTTTATTTATTTAGTTTTATTTTATTTTATTTTCTTTTAGGTTTATTTTATTTTTAGTTTAGTTTAAGTTTTATTTAATTTATTTTAGTTTATTTTATTAGATTATTTTCTTTAATTTTTAGGTTTAAGTTTAAGTTTAGTCCAGATCTTATTTTATTTTAATTTTAATTTTATTTGGTTTAGTTTTATTTATAAGTTTTATTTAGTTTAGGTTTAAGTTTTTAGATTTTAGGGTTTAAGGCCCAGGCCCAGGCACAGATAGGATCAGGCCCAGGTTTTAGGCCCAGTTTAGGGGGGATTAGGGCCTCAGGGTTTAGGGTCACCGCCAGCCTGGGGCCTGTGTCAGCTCACGTGGCCACAACTCATGGCCCAGGATTCCAGCTTTAACGCCAAGGTTTGGCCCAGGCCAGCTAACGCCCATGATTTAGGGCCTTAGTGTTTAGGGTTTAGGGCCCAGGGTTTAAGGCTGGCCCAGTGGCCTTTGCTGACTTTAGTGGCCCAGGGCCTGGCTGAAGGACTGGTGGCCCAGGTCAGCCTAGTGGCCTTTAACAGGCCTAGGCCTGCAGTTGGACTGCCTAGGGCCCAGGTCAGTTCAGTGTGGTCAAGGAGTGGTTTAAGTGATTTAGGCCCAGGGGCCTAGGGTATGGTCTTTAAAAGTGCCTTTAGTAAAAAGTTAAGCCTGTTAGGGCTCAGGGCCTGGGCTGCCCGCCAGTTACCCAGGATTTAGTCAGGGTTTAGTGTAAGTCAGGTTTAGGGCCTAGGTCCCCGGCCATGATTTAGGGCTTTAGGCCCAGGGTCAGGGTTGGGTGTCTGAGTGGTTAGTGGTTAGGGCAAAGAGGTTTAGTGTTTAGAGCCCAGGTAGTTATTTGGTGGTAGGGTAGGGTCATGATTTTTTTTAATTAAGCAAACCCCAGAGGTTTAGGTTATTTTGCTTATTTTTTATTTATTTTAGTTTATTTATTTTATTTGATTTAGATTTATTTCATTTTATTAAGTTTATTTATCTTAGGTTTGTTTATTTTAGTTTATTTTTTAGGTTTAGGTTTAGGTTAGGTTTAGGGTTTACTTTTTAAATTTAGTTTATTTTATTTTATTTTTTAGGTTTAGGTTTTATTTTTTATTTTTAGGTTTAGGTTAAGGTTTCTTTTTTAGATTTAAGTTTTAGGTTTTAATTTATGTTTTATTTTTTGTTTAGGTTAAGTTTATTTTAGTTTAGTTCATTTTATTTAGTTTAGGCTTAAATTTAGGTTTAGTTTATTTTAGGTTTAGGTTTAGGTTTTATTTATTTTAGTTTATTTTTTTTAATTTTAGATTTAGGTTTATTTTATTTTGTATATTTTATTTTTTTATTTTGGTTTAGGTTTTTTTTCTTAAACTTTATTCTTTTTTTATTTTTAGCTTTATTTTTTAAGATTAGGTTTTATTTAGTTTTTATTTTATTTTATTTTAGGTTTATTTTAGGTTTATTTTATTTCTATTTTACATTTAGTTTTATTTTATTTAGGTTTTTTATTCTCAGGTTTATTTTATTTTAGCTTATTCATTTCTTTTATTTTTCATTTAGTTTATTTTTATTAGTTTATTTTATTTTTTATTTTAGGTTGAG
>CM038221.1:21134874-21258547 GCA_021442155.1 Cymbidium sinense | reverse complement strand
TATTCTTATTTATAGTTTAGATGAGAGAAGTCGCATCTATGTCACTTAAGAAAGGTCTTAGAAAAATTAAGAGTAGTAAAATTAAATGTAAATCTTAAAAATACTTTTTCTACTTAGGTTTTATTATATATGCTGATGGATTAAAAGTATACCCATCAAAAATTAAGTTCATTATAGAATGGCCAACTCCTAAGTCTTTTATAGATGTTAGAAGTTTTCATGGATTAGCTACTTTTTAGTTTATAAGAAATTTTAGCACTGTTCTAGCCCCTATCATTGACATGTTAAGAAAGATAAGTTTATATGGACCATAGATGATAAAGTGCCATAAAACAAATTAAAACTCTTGTGACTTCTTCAACTATCTTAAGACTTCTTGACTTTAATAAAGTATTTAAGGTGACTTGTGATGCATCATGTATTAGAATTAGTAGAATTTTAAGTTAACAAACTAATCCAATTTCTTTTTTTAGTGAGAAATTAAATGATGCTAGACAAAAATATTTTACATATGATCGAGAGTTTTTTTGTGATTATTCAAACTCTTAAGCACTGTAGATATTATCTATTATATAAAGAGTTTATTTTGAATATAGATTATCAAGCCCTAAAATTTATTAACTCTCAAAAGAAGCAAAATTATAAACATGCTAAATGGGTCGAATACCTTCAAGATATTTTCTTTGTGCTTAAACATAAACTTCGAATAGAAAATAAACTAACAGACGCTCTATCTAAACTATCTCTAATGGTTTTATCCTTCAAATTTCAAATCCTAAGATTTAAGACTTTAAAAGAAGTTTACAAATTTTGCCTTGATTTTTATATGATATACTTGGAACATGAATACAAGCCATTAACTTTCGATAGCTCCTCTATCATTCTAGATTATATATTTATACAAGTAAAAGGTTATGTATTCTTAAAACATCCTAAGAAATTTTTTTGTATTTGAACTATATTAGGTATATTATGACATTTTGGTATATTTTAAGCAAAGATTTTAATAGCTATCTCTATGAAAAGATGTTGAACGTATCATAGTCACTTATCATTAAGCTAAAACTATCAAACAAAAGTTTGTTATTACACATCATTACATATTCCTTCTAGACCATGGGGAGACCTATCCATAGATTATATATTAAGTTTACCTTGGGCACCTCATAGACATAATAGTTTATTTATCATTGTAGATAGATTTTCTAAGATGTCACATTTTATACTTTATTTAAAATTAAATGATGCATCTCACATAGCAAGATTGTTCTTTAAAAAAATTATTAGGTTACATGGAATCCCATTCATAATAGTTTCTGATAGATATGTCAAATTTATATTTAAGTTTAAGAAATTTTATGGATACTAATGTGAACACATCCTAAATTATCCTCTAAATTTCATCCACAAATTAATTGGTGGATGGAAAGTCATCAAAATAAAATTAGAAAATTTACTAAGATGTTAAATTAGAAAAAACTCAGGAAATTTTGATTTAACATTACCTACATCTAAATTTATGTACAATAGTTTCATTTTCAGATCAACTCACAAACTACTTTCGAGATAGTTTATGGATACAACCCTAAAATGCCTATTGATCTAGCTAATACACCTACTCATGCATTTTTTTACTCAACATATACATTTGCATCTGATTTTCATAGCCTTCATGAAGATATAAAGAAATAATTAAAATACAAAATGCTAAGTACACTGAACAAAAGAATAAAAATAAAAATTTTAAAGAATATGATAGAGGTGATAATGTATTGGTTTGTATTCATCCTAATAGATTTGTTTCCATAAAATATAAGAAGTTACAAGTTAGAGCATGTGGGCCATTCAAACTTATTATGAAACTTAGTAATAATGTTTATGTTCTTGAATTTCCCCCTCACATGTTTATTTGCCCTATCTTCAATGTGGATGATTTAATAACTTTTAAAGGAGTTGCCCAACCTCCAAATTTAAAGAATAAAATATTTATAAGATGAGTTATAAATTATTTATAGGTACCTATTCAACCAACATTCTTTAAGGTGGAGAACATCATCATAGATGAAACAATAACATATGATAATACCATTTAAATATTTTTAATTAGGTGGAAAGACATGCTACTAAGTGAAGATGCCTGAATGATCATAAAGAACATGAACCTTGCCCCCAAAGTTTTAAGGACATTTAGAATCTTAACTCTTCAAAGAAGAGTTCATTGAGGTCGGGAGTTGATGTAGCACATCAAAGGAGGAAAAGACCATCACAAGGTCTTAAATTAAAAGCTTAAACTTATAAGAACTTTTATTATACTTTATGTGTTGTGGTATTTTATGTTGATGTCCCATGTACTATATTATATAGTAGTGGATGCATTTGAACATATTTAAGTGATGTATGAGAGTTGTGATTGAAATCATTTAGTATTTTTTGTCATAAGTGCATTAGTAGAATAACGCCTAGAGCTAACTTTTGGCACCATGGCACTATGTCCAATTTTTTTATGATAAAGAAGTTAGTGCTTTGGCCTATGATGCCTCAACACTACTGAAATGATAGGTTTTAATTTTTTCAGTTTTCAGTATTTTTTCTAAAGGGACACATCCCTTAGGTTTTTTAACATAAATATACTCTTATTATAAATTAATAGAAAAAATTAGACTAGTTTTGTGTGGAAATTTTGAGGGAAGCCTCTTTGGTTAGAGTTTGGTGGCTGACCATCCAAAGGATTTGGTGATTTTTTTGCTATTGTTCTACTTGGAGTAGAACTTATCATATGTCTTCAACTTTGGTGAGTATAAGATCTTGAAGCAATCTTTTTGCCTCTATCCATTATGATTTTCTCTCTGTGAACACTTTATCATGTTGAATATCTTTCATGGATGGCAAACCATCCTGTTATGGGTGTTTAAACTTAGATAAAAGAGGAGGAGCAATATTAGGAATGTGATATATAGGTGGCACCTCTACAACTTTCTTCATAGGAAGTAGGGTAGTGTGATATGGGATTAGGGAACTATCTAAACAATATGTTAAATCTACCTTCTATACTTTGATGCTTGAAAAAAAATGGGTGAAGGATAGGACTCACTAAGTCTAGATTACAAGTAGTCTCTCAATTAGTAGGGGATGATTGTATAATCAATTGAATCTTTGCACTCTTCTTCTAACTAGGCTTTGGTTGGATCTTAAAACTAGGCTTATGTGGAATAGTGGGTGACTATTTATTAGTTGGCATTCCATTAATTTTATGGACTTTATTATATATTATATATATATATATATATATATATATATATATATATATATATATATATATATGTTCTCTCGATCATAATGAATGAATAACATTAGAATAATAAAGCTAAGGAGCCTAACAAGATATTTGTTATGTCCATAGATAATACAGCACATAAAATGCAATCTTCATAGCTACCAATTTTTATAAGGATTAGCAAACTATATCTGATATTTAACGAGGATTGATTCATCTAACTCATAATAAAAAAAATTAAAATGTCATTCTTGTTTAAGCTTCAACTTAAAAAGAGTGTTTGTAGAAGTGACATTTATAGTACTACCCCTATCTATCACTAACTCATACCTCCTCTCCTTACAAATAACAAACATAGTGAAAATATTCATCTATCTCTAGTATTGGTGTGGGTTAGGATTAGTCCACTTGGTGTAACCCAATTTGGTTTTTGTACTACCCTAATATGCCTATGAATGTGGTGGAGAAGATGGTGAGGCTAATCAAGTAAAGGAACTCACTTTCTAGAGTCAAAAAGGTCAACCAACACACCAAACAACAAGTAGGTTGAGTTCTAGAACAACCATTTGAGTTCGAGAAATCCAAATGAGATTTAAAAAAGTGAAAATTATTATGCAGTTATGGCACCCTAAGGGCACTGAATTGGGTATTTAAGATTGTTTTCAAATTAAAACTTAATTTGATTACTTTGTATAAAATGTAATTGCAAATAAAACTTTCTTAATTATCCATTGCAATTATAAGTAGCAATAAGGAAAAGTAATGGTGTTGAAAAACTAAAAAGAGAACACAAAAGATTTTTTTATGGTTCAGCCAAATCCCGAACACCAGCCTATGTCCATGGCTAGCAACCCAAGCTACGAATTCACTAAATCAAAATGAGATTACAACAAATCTCTTATACTCTCCTTCATGGGTAAGTACAACCGAACTCCATACTTTCTTACACAAGAAAGTACAACCCAACACATACTTTCTTACAACAGGAAAGTACAACCCCAACATAAATCAAGACAAGGAAAAAAAAGATACAAATATCTAACTCTCAACTTTAAAAGATTTTTGCACTCACAACCCAAACTATACCAATATTAAGGAAAGTGAATATTAATGAAAGAGAGCTCACATTAATTTGAAAGTGAAATTGAAATAAGGTCTTCAATTTAATATTTTAATGCAAGTAAGTAAGTAAATGTTGCTTTGAATGAACTTTAAAAGTTTGAAAAGATTTTCTTATGTAACTTTAAAATACAAAATAAAATGTAATATGAATCAATTTAATATGCAATGTTAAATCACAAGACTTTAACTTGAATCCTTTTATCCATTAGGTAACTTATATTCAAATGATAAATGGAATTACAATTTAATTAAATTGATAATCACTTGAATAATAATCACAAGAAGGCTATCACATAAACTTTATGAAAAATAAGTGTAAGGAAGTTAATAATAAACACACAATAAATAAAATGGGTTATGAAGTGGTTAGCCATGTAAATAAATAAGAGAGATGTAATGTTAAGCATAACCAAACTTAAGCAACCTATATGAAACTTTTAGCCAAGGTGATAAACAAGTGATATTCAAATGATTAAGCACTAGAAAATTTTAAATCTTTGTAAGAACTTTCAGCCAAACAAGTAAACAATGAATAGTGAAATGATTAAGCACAAATTAAATTGAAATCCTTATGTTGGCTTTCGGCCAAACAAAAAAATGATGGAATATGAAATGATTAAGTACACAATAAACTAAAATAACCTTAAGTAACTTAAAGCTAAGAAAAGATCAAAGTAATTTAAAAAACTTAACACCTTAAGAATTGATCTAATTATTGAAGCTCTTGGCCAAAAGAGAGAAACACACAAATCCTTCACTTTTTTTAATCAATCTTCAATCCAATTATTAGTCCAAGGCAAATAGTAGAAAGATATGTTTGCACTTGAATCACCAAAGATCTCCAAGATTTTTGCTTTAGCTAGAATCAGCCAAGGTGGAGAAGGTGAGCAAGAGAGAATATTAGCTTTTTTTAAAACCTTTTTCAAGATAAAACAAGCCTCTTAAATAGAAGAGGGAAGAGTCTAGGATTGGCCAAGATATGAGACAATGAGAGGGAAATAGAATAAGTAACTATTTGAATTTCAAATCCAAAGAATATTAGATCAAAAGTTATGCAAGAGCTCCTTTGCAAATTTGAAACAAGCCAATATGGAATAATTTCAATGATTCATAGCAAGAATGAGAGGAGAAATCCTATGGAAAATTTGGCCAAGGAGGGTCCATGAATATGATATGAGCGATGGAATAAAATAAATCTATGGAAAAATAATTTAGAATTTGGCAAGGGAGTTTCCTAAAATAAAAAATTCTCAAATTAATGTAGTGAATCAAATTGAATCTAATCTGATTATATTATGTATTATTTGAATATTAAATTAATTTAATTTAATTTTGAATATAAGTGGTGCCCTAAGCACAACTTCTAAAATGAATATTAATTAAAAGGTTTTGTTTTAAATAAGGGTTGATTTGAATTTAAATTTAAAATGACATATAATAAATTAATTAAGCTCTAAATAATCAAAATAAATCTTGCTTGGGATGTTCAAAATGTTCCATAAAATATTTGATTTAATTTGCTAAGAATATGTTATGAATGAAGAAATTTTAATTCAAAATAACTCAAATTCAAAATTCAAATTAATGAATTTCTAAAATATGAAAATTGAGGGAATATTATATGGAAATGGTTTAAATGAAATTCACATATTTTATCTAACAAAATGCATTAAAAACTTCGGCCAAAATAATGTGAATATGAGAGAGAGAAGAAAGAATAATAGCAAAGAGAATAAGAATAAAAGGGTAATTTTAGCATAATTTAATTTTCATGTAATAAATATATGAATAAAAATTATGATTGGCATGGGAATGATTTAATGAAGTTTAAACATAATTTATTTACTTGAACACACATTTAATGGAACTTATCTCATGCACTTAGTTCATATTATCCAAAATGGATAATTTAATGAATAATTACAATTTTAAGATATAGAAAATATAAATGATTTTAGAATGGTGAATTTAAAATTGAATGAATCATTTATTTTATCTTAGTGAGCTTTTCATTTAACTAAATATGGTAATTACTTAAAATGTTTTCAACCAATTCAAGTCTAATAGCTTTAGCATTCTGAATTGAGTGAAGAAGTTGGAAGTGAAGGATTTTTCTACACACTTGAATTTAAAGTGATTAATAGCATTTGAACATATGTTTGTTTTCATTAAAATAAATCTCATATGTTTGTTTGAATTTCAATCAAAGACGTTTAAATTTGGACTGGTTATCAAGATATAGTCTTCAAATTAAATTGAAAAAATTAAGTTTTTAATTTGTATTTTAAGGATTTAGTGATTAAAACCTCAAAGAAACACTTGTATTAAATAAACACGTATGTTAAAAAAATTGGAGAATGTTCTAAATTTTTGTGGAGTTTTGATACATCAAAAAACAACTTTGAAGCAAACTAGGTCAATAAAAGAAAAAAGTTTGACTAAGATTGTTAATATATGTTTAAGATTAATTTTTGTGAGAACTTTTTGATGTAAAAATTATAAAAAAACACATATAGAGAAATAACTAAAACACAAATTCAAAACATATATTAAGAAAAATAGCCAATTAAATTTCAAGGTCTACTCACCACAAAGTAAATTTCCAAAAAAAAAAAAAAATCAATCTTTCTTTATTTGGTACACCAAACAACCCAATGGCAATAAAATTCTCCAAATTTATTCTCCAAACTAAAGTAAACTTCATTTCAAAAAAAAGTTTCCTTATACATTTTACACATACATTTACAATTTTAAACTCAAACATTTTGAAAAGGGAGGGAAGGAGAAGATGGGAGTGGGGGCACTGCCATCACTTTGACCACTCCTTTCATGAAATGCCCCAGATCAACCTTTAGAATATGAATGCGAGTTTTGTAGTTAAGACCCCAGCCCCACACCTTTTTAATTATAAAATTAACATTCAAACATATTAAAATTATAGAAACACTAACATTACAAACATAAACATATGAAAAGTAAGGGAGTATACAACATAGACAAAAAAATGTCTTCTTAAGTATTTAAGCTTTTTTTGTCCTTGGGTCTTAAAATGCTGCATTAATTTTATTTGTCACATCAATTTCCTTAGACCTCAAGTAATTCTTCTCCTAAAGAGTTATTGTGGAATGCAATAGGTGGTGGAGTGCTTGTAAGTATATGTATATCTTATTATGGTATCATTGTAAAAATGATCTCCACATTATGCAAGTCGACTAGCTTAAAAACATTTGAGACATTATTATTATTATTATTATCATTTTCATAGTAGCAAATCAAAAGTAATACAAAGCTATCATAATTATTTTGATGATCCTTTGCATATTTTAGGCTACATTGATAACTATATTAGTAACTAAATTATATTTAATAGAGGCTTCAAACTTGTGCATTGAGGTTTAAATTTTATTTTATGTGCAATAGGATCAAAGGATATTCACTTAATTATAGGTTTTTTTTTAATGAATTCCTAAGTTCATTTATATTTTCTTTAAATTCATTTCTAAGGCTAATTATCTCCTCATTTACATTTTTTAATGTAATCAAATTATGATGTAGGGAATGCAATATAAATTAATTTATAATTTATCTAATGTAAATATAAAAATAAATAATAGTAAAGCTTATAATTATTATCTTGCAACAAATGTTGTCCACCAATTAAACAAAGCTATGATTCCAAAATTTTGTTGTGTCTTAGGGTTTGTCCACTTAGATGACCCAATTTAGTTCGTGTACTTCCCTAATATGGTCAAAAAAATATAGTAGAGAATAAGGTCAAGGCTAATTAAATAAAGAAACTCATCTAGTAGTCGAAAGTCATAACACAATAAATTGCAAGCAAGATAACATCTACAACATCTAATTATTTATATTAGTGTGGCATTTACAAATATCCAAATGAAACAAATTCAAATGCTAATAATAGAGACCTAAGTCTACATTAATTATAATACATTTTATAAATATTTACAAAATTTTAGAAACTTTTTCTATAATTTAAATTGAGAATGGTTCATAGAAAACCCTCTAAAGTCAATATGAAATTATGAAGTTTGGAATTTTAATTTGAGGATTTAGTGACTGAAGAAAGAAAAAAAACACTTGTAATTAATAAAACTAATATGTTAAGAAGTAAACTAGAAAATTATATAAATTTTTATGGAGTTCTAATTTTCAAAAACAACTTTGAAGCAAAGTAGGTCAATAAAAGATAGACTTTGACTAACACTATTGAAGTATGTTTAGAATGGATTTTACTAAGAAAAGTTTGATTTTAAAATTTTAAAATACATTTAAGATATAGATGAAGAACTTTAAAATACAAATCAATAGCAGTTCTAAAGAAAAATTCATGGATATATTATAAGATCCACTCACCAAAGTAGATCTCTAAAGAAGATCATCAAACCTCTTTGTTTGGATAGCCACCAAGCCACCCAATGATAATGGAATTCTCTCCAAATTGAAAATCTACTTCATTTCAAAAAAAAATAAAGTGTCTTTATATATTTTAGACATACCTTTTCAATTTAAAACATAGAGATTTGAAAATGGAGGGAAGGAGAGAGAGAGAGAGATGTAGTGGAGGCTACCCTCACTCCAAATATTTTAACTAAATTGAACATCTACTTCATTAAATAAAGTTGTCATTATACATTTTACACATACCTTTTTAATTTCAAACTAAGAGAGAGAGAGGTTGGGGTGGCTCACCCCAAATATTTTCTCCACATTGAAAATCTACTTCATTTTAAAAAAAATAAAGTGTCTTTATACATTTTACACATACCTTTTCAAATTAAAATGTTCATTACGTATAGCACCTAAGAGGGGTGAATTAGATTTTAAAAATAAAATTTAAAAAATTTAATTTTATCTTTTATAAAAGACTTAAATATCTAATAATGATGCTTTAGTGAAATAAAACAATAAAAAATAATAGCTGAAAAGTAAAGAAACAAAACACAGAGATTTTTACGTGGTTAAAATCCAAAACCGCCTACATCCACGCCTAGCCACATAGTCTAGGAATTAACTAAAGTAAAGTTGAGATTACAACAAATCTCCCGTATTCTCCTTCACAGGAAAGTACAACCTAAGATGTACTCTTCTTAATAGCAAGTACAACCCAACACGTACTTTTCTTAACAGCAAATACAACCCAACAAGAAATCAAGATAAGGCAAGGAGAAAGACACAAGTCAAACTCTCAATTTTAAAATTTTTTTGCACTCACAACCCAATATATACTAATATTAAGGCAATTGAATATTAATGAAAAAGAGATTCACTTTTACTTTAAATTGAAATTAAAATAAGATCTTCAATCAAGTATTTAATATAATTAAATAACTTAATGTTGCTTTGAATGATCTTTAAAAGATTGAAATGAATTTCTTGTATGACTTTGAAATGCAAACTAAAATGTAATCGAAAACTTTACTTTGAATTCCTTTCCACACAAGCTAACTTTTATACAAATGATAAGTGTATTTGCAATTAGAATAACTAAATAATCACTTAAATAAAAGTTTGAATGATATAACAAGAAAGCTATCAAATAACCAATATATAAAGTAATTAAAGACAAGTAATCAATAAACAAAAAATACTTCATGAAAGAGATGAAGTGATCAGCAAAATAGATAATTAAATAAGATAAGATGTTAAGCATAATAAAATTTAACCAACCTATGTGAACCTTTAGGCCAAAGTGATAAATAATGGATATTCAAATGATTAAGCATTAGAAAATTAAAAACTTTAAAAGAGACTTCAGCCAAATAAGAAACAAAAGGATTATCAAATGATTAAACAAAAACTAATTTGATCTTCATATGTTAGCTTTAGGCCAAACAAGAAATCAAAGGATTATCATGTAGTTAAGTCAAAAATATTGATCTTCTTATGTTTGTTCCTGGCCAAACAAGAGCTAAAGGTTATAAAGTGAATGAACACAAGATAATTTAAATAACCTTATAAACTTCAAAGCCAAGAAGAAATAAAAGAAGTATAAGAACTTAGCACCTTTGAAATTCAAGACCAATGCTATGATGCTTTTGGACAAGGGAGGAAACAAACCAAATATTCACTTTTTCCAATAAATCTTCAAGCCAAATAAATGTCTAATGGAAAATGAAGAATGATGAGGAATGCTTGCAATTGAATCACAAAAAAATCTCCAAGTATTTGCTTTTGCAAGGATCGGCCAAGGTGGAGAAGATGAGCAAGAGAGAATATTAACTTCATGGAACCTTTTTCAATTAGAATAAAGGCTCTTAAATAGATGAGGGAGGAGTCTAGGGTTATCCAAAGGTGATCCAATGAGAGGAAAATGGATTAGGCATCAATTTGAATTTCAAATTCAAGGAATGAAGGATCACCAATGAGATCTTCATTAAGCTCCTTTACAAATTTGTTTTAAGCCAATATAAAATATTTTCTATGTGATTAAAGAGAGAGAATACTATATAGGAAATTTGGAAAGGTTTTAATATGAAGGAGGGAATTTTGAATAAAATAAATCTATAGAAAATCAATTTAATAAACCACCAAAGGAGTTTCCAAAATAGAAAAATCCTCACATTGATGTGTGAATCAATTTAGATAAAGGCTGATTATATTCTATACTTATTAATTATTAAATTATATAAATTATTAAATTTAAAGAAAAGTAGCTAGTCTCCTAAAACTTTCCTAAAATAGATCAAATTAAAAATTATTTTGAAAAGAGGCTTATTTAAATTAAAAAATTGTAATAGATTAATTTGGCTCTAAATAATCATAATTAATTATTCTTGGGAAGTTCAACATATTCCTTAAAAAATTATTTATTTAGCAAGTATATGTCATGCATAGCGTTTGAATTAAAGAATAATTCAAAATAATTCAAATTCAGAAATTCAAATAAATGAATTTTTAAAATATAAAGAATGAGGGAATATAATATGGAAATGTTTTGAATGAACTTCACACAATTTATTACAAAAAATGCATTAAAAACTCGGCCAAAATAATGTTAAGATGAAAATGATAATAGGAGAGAGAAGAAAGAATAATAGGAGAGAGAATAAGAGGGAAAAAGGATAATTTTAGGATAATTCAATTTCCTTGCACTAAAAATATGAATACATATTATGAATGACATGGAAATGATTTAATAAAATTTAAACATAACTTATCTTGCTTGACCAAACATTTAACAAAACTTATTTCATGCATTTAGTTTATACTATAAAATGAATAACTTAATGAATAATTATAATATAGAAAAATATAAATAATTTTAGAATGATGAATCTAAAATAAGTGAATCATTTATTTTATTTTAGTAAGTTGTTCATTTGCCTTAATATGGTAATTCCTAGAAAAATTCTCACAAAGTCCATGTCCAATAGCCTTAGCATTCGATATAAGAAGAACTAGTAAAAATTTTTCCGCACACTTGAATTTAACTTGATTAGTAGCATTTGAACATGTGTTTGTTATCATCAAAATCAATCTCATATGAGATGGGGCTCATGGAGTCAACATAAAACATAAACCTTTTAAAAATAAAGGGAAGGAGGAGAGAGAGAGATATAAGGGAATACCCTCACTCCAAATCTTTTCTCCAAATTGAACATGTAATTTATTTTAATTACTAAATTAGCCTTTAAACATCACAAAGTTACATAAAACACTTACATTATAACCATAAACACATAGGCATGTGAAAAGTATGGAAATGTACAACATAAAATAACATATGTCTTCTTAAGCTTGCTTCTTATCCTTATGTGTTAGTTTACTTCTTTAGTCTTTTTAAATTTGGATCTAGTGATTGGTCCATTATCTTCATCTCCTTAATGTGCCATGTCAAGTCTTAATCTATAGCTACTACCATACATGTTATACACTCACTTGATATCCCACATGGTCAGAGTCCTCATCTGAAAGAGATGTTTCATCATAAATCTCCATTACTTCATCATCCATACCAACTTCTTATTTCTCTTTAGTCTCATCTAAAATTATAATCTTTTTCTTATATTGATTTTCCATGTGTCTCATCTTATGGCATTTAAAAGTACCACATCCACTATTTTATGAGATGGATCAATGATATCTCTATTATTCTTGGTACTAGCAGATGATGGACCAGGACTAGTAGTTGACCTTTGGATATAATAGAATAATGATTGATAGAAAGAATTTGGACCTTTAGATCTAGATGAAATGGCTACTTTCTTATGATTTCAAAGAGCAAATTATAGTGTAAAGGTTTTATCTAAATTTTATGGGTCTTATAACTCCACCTTACTACTTACATCTTCCAAAGATGAATAAACAACTTATGACTAATCATCACTCTTGGCCAGTGCAATTGCACCTAGCTATCAAATCCCCAAAAATATTCATGTACTGAACCATTTGCATAATTTATTGCCATCGGGTCATTAACTATTCATGCAATTTTTTCTCATGATTTTAAGGAAAGTATTTGACCTTAAGCATCTCCTTTATCTCAATGCAAGGATGTGTTTACCTAGCCACTCTTTCTTAGGTCAAATATTATTTAAAAAGATTTTAGTATGGCATATAATTTTTTTTTTTGGAAAAAGTAGTCCTCTGATAATCATCTATTTTGTACCAATCAAAGAACTTATCTATCTAGGAAAGCTAGTCTAAATACTTATTAGGATCTTCGATCATGGACTTCATCATATGTAGAGTGATATGTGTCAAAGTTGTACCCCTTCCCCAACTACATTTTTTTTTACAAGAGATTTTTGCTTGATTATAAGAAAATTATTATACTAATCACAATATTTTCTTAATGTAATGAAAACTTTAATATTGGTGAATTTCAAGTGTTTGATATAAAAAGAAGCAAATTTGAGGTCATTCAAGCTTGACATGCATTCTAAAGATTTTGCCTAAGGCTTAAACCATGTGCACTAGGAACTTGAAAAAAAAGCATGGAGCCCAGCCAACTTGATGGTTATTATGATTTGCTTTATAATTTCATGAAACTCTTATCATTTTGTTGAGATTTGATGCTACTTAATTTAAGCAAATCTTTAGAAAAAAAATTAGGGTATATCTTTATTATTTTTATTAGTTCTTTGTGGAGTCCAACAAGAAGTTTCATGGAGGCTTCTTAAAGAAGCATTCAAGGTGATCTCAAGGGCAAGGAGACAACGATGAAGAAGAGTTTCTCTGCATGCTTCACCTAAGTGTTATCCTTTATTTTCTCTTTTATTTTTTACAATCATATTCATGTATCAATCCTTTATGTTGTTCTTCTATTTTATCATGAACTAAAGTTTCATTTCTAGAGGTATGTAACTTTGTTGTATTTGTTTATTGTTTGAATTTTAATAAAAGTTTAGAGTTTCATTTCATTCAATTATCAAACATTTTATTCTATACATAATTGACTATTGAATTGCCATCATTTTAATATATTAGGAAGTCCATTTGGAACAAAAAGATAGAAAATGAATCCATTGTGGATGAAATACCATGGTGATGGGTTGTAAGTTAGAGATGATTATGATGAAACCATGTAGTCTTTTTTAAGATTAAATTAATTTGATATATTTATTATCATTGAATTTATCACCAAGAGGTAGGTTGTTGTACAAAAAATGAGGATTTTATCTTTTAGAGAAAGGTAGCATCCACCTTGATTGGAATTATATTCAAAGCAACTTACATTTTGACTAAAATCAATAACTTCATAACTAAACACCAAGAGGTGGGAGGTAGCACACAAAAAAATGAGGATTTTAGGCTTTGTAGAGAAGGTAGCATCCACCTTGATTGGAATTATATACAAAGCAACTTATATTTTGACTAAAATCAATAACTTCATAACTAAACATAGGTGAATTCTAATCTTTAGGTTTATTCATATTGAGATTGCCCTTATGAATTCTTGATCTTATTATTTCACTAATCTTTTTGATAGATTTAGATGTAGTTTTAGTTTCTTTAGTACCCAATTTTTATCATCCAAATAATAGAAACCCAACCATATTTCAGTACTAGGTGTTTCAATCCTCATGAAAGATACTCTATTCATGCTTTTACATGATATGATTGTGTGATCTTACAATTATGGTTTACTTTGCACTACATCAGGTGGAATCAACCTTAACCTTTTCAAAGGTGGTTCATTCAAAACCTTAGTGTTTTTATGGTGCTCATTCTTAATGGGATTTCAAAAGATTCTTAGTGGGCCTGTGTTCCCTACGATTTATTATGAGCTTTTAACTAATATTATTGTGTTAACATTATTTTTTTAACTATAGGTTAGTTTGTGCCCTAATGATCATATTTTGAATTTGGCTGTCTATGTTTGTGATTATTCATTGAATCCTTTTAAAATTATCTTTATTTTAGAAAGAGAATTATTCTACTATCTTATTTGAGTTATCTATTAATCTTGGTTAACTTATTTAGGAGGCATGTTGACAAAAATGAAGATGTAATATGAAACTTGATTTTAATCAATAATTTTTAAAATATGCAATGATGCTTGGTAATTTTATGATAAAGTGAATTTAAATTACTAGCAAAATTACTTGTAAAAGCCTTCACTATAATTTAAATGCAAATGAAAGCAACTAAAATAAAATAAGTAAATTAGAACTTGAAAAAAGACCTATAGTTACCATTGCAAGTTCCTCTATGTTAATATAAATCATGATAAAATTTTAATTAATTTAGTGGACGAGTCTCTCACTGATTTATTTTCATTTAAGTCAAATTAGGTAATGGTAAGTTTATGGAAATTGGTTAGGTAAATAAAAGTGGCCCCAACTAATAACAAATGTACAATGGTTCATAAAATTAACTTAAACATGTAATATGCCACTTGAATTTGCAATGACAAATAAAATACCAAAAAAATAACTAGAAAGTCTAAGTGCATGAAGTCACCTCTTTTGAAGTGAACTCCATCCTCTGCAAGCACTTTGTTAAGTACTCCAATCCTCTTCATGATCACCTTTCAAATCAATCCACCAAATCTATGCTTTGATACCTAACATGGTATGGGCTAGAGTTGGGTAACTTTGGGCGTCCTAATTGGTAAAAAAGGTCTCTCTTATGATGCATAGAAGAGTAGAGAAAGTATTAGTATGGTTTAGTTTGGAGTGGTACTAGAGAATGGTTGGAAAACATAAGATATATAGTAGAATCAATTCTAGACACCCAAATTCAAGCAACTAAAACTCTTCTAAAATGCTAAATCACATGAAATCAAAGATGATTTCCTAAAAAGTATTTTTACTTATTACATGGAAACTTTCATGCAATTTCATGGGGTATAGGTATTCTTTTGTGAATTTTTCTTAGGCCTGGTCATAAAAAATTTGTATAGTTGAGTAACTAAAATGACACTTTAGTTAATTAAAATTAAGGAAGTAGTGAGATTATACACTAATTAATACTTGTATGCAAAAAATGATGTCAACTATAATTCTAGAGATTTCACTAGATTTTAGGGGTTTAAATACAATAAATGAAAAACAAACTAACTAGACTAGGTCGCTTAAGCTAGAGATCTAGCTGAGCACAACTAGACTCAAATGGAAAGTCTTTTTGTGAAGAAAGTTTTAAATTTTTAAAATTTTTCTAGATAGTATAATACATCCAAAAGACAAAGACAAATAACATGTCATGTTTATGTTGCATTATTATGTGAAATCTATATCTTAAGTGTCTTGTATGGTAAATTAATCTTATGTAATGAGAAAGACATGTAAATTTGTAATTTGTTATTAATACAAATGTAGAGTGCCTATGACTTATGAGTTGGAGTAGTCACATTTTCCTCCGATGTGAGTTTGAATTGTGTAAGATGTATAGGCGTATCATATTGTAAATGTTATTTACTTGCTATTTCAACTAAAATTAGAAGATGAATTCTCAAAGTATTATGGTTTGGTGGCATGCAAATAAGTGAATGATGGGTTTGGTGATCTTTTCTATAAAGCTACTTTAGTGAGTTGTTTAAATTTTACTTGTTTTTGCTTTATGATATTATTTTGCATTGTGTTGTTGATGTATCTACTATCTAGAACAAGTAATCATGATAAATTTCTCCATTGAAAGGCCTTCAATTTGAGTATAATTTTGGATGACAAGATTTGGGATTGGGAAGACATAATCTAGTTAGTGTTGTTATTTTGTGTACTTAAATCTAATGAAACCTAGTGAAAATCTTGAAAAGTATAGTTAACATCTTTGTTTTTTACAAATAGGGTTTTTCCTACTCTTCTAAGTATCTTAGGAGAGCCTCCATCTAGCAATTGGGTTACTCCTAATACCCAACCACTGCCCACACCATAAATACTTGTCATTATAGGGAAAAGACACTTAGATGTGATAGGTAATGGAGTGTGATTCACCTAAATTACATGAAATGATTTAGGATAGGTTTTAGGCTTAAGGTTTACTTTAGAAAGGGCATGGGTAGATATGACATTTGGGGGACTACCCCCATTTATTACCAACATACATGACTTCACCCAAAGCAATTATCATGCAACTCATACCACACACTTGGTCCCCAAATGCTCTATGTGTTCATTTAAAAAATGGTTATCATTATGGAACTCTTCAACTTCATCATCTACTCCCACTTCCTCTACTTTTTAAGTCTTATATAGAAAAATAATTTTGACTTTACAATAATTTTGCATATGCCCTTTATTATGGAACTTAAAGTATATTAAGCTCTTATTATCTTAAGAATAGTCAATGACACACTTTATTTGGTTAAGTATTAGAGGATGAAAACCTAGGTCTAGTAGTTAACCTTTGACTATAATAAGAGAATGATTGATAGAAGGAATTTGGACCCTTGGATTTAGATGAAGAAACTACTTCCTTATACTTTTATAAGAGCATAGCATAATGAAAGAATTCTGAAGAGTATGAGGGTGGTCCATTAACTCCACCTCATTCTTAGTGTCACTCCTAAGACCAATGACAAATTTTTTTGTGAATTACCAATCTTGATTAGTATAATTGGTACTAGCCACAAGGTCATCAAATGTGTTAATGTATTCTATTAATTACATGTTGCCTTGCTTAATGAGTCATCAATTGCTCATGTAATTTATTTACATGATTTGTTAGATAGTATTTGTCCATAAGCATTTTCTTTATCTCTTTCCATGTGTTGATGTTTCTACCAATTCTTTCTTTCTTTAGCAAAATGTTGTTCCAATAAACTTAGCATGTTCTACAAATTTTATTTTGAAAAATATGTTTTCTAACATTCTTCCATCTCATATCAATCAAAAAATGCATCCATCAAAGTAAGATAATCTAAATCCTTATTAGGATCATGGACTCTATAATTAGTTAGGTAATTAATCATAAACATTTTAATTATTTCATTCAAAGCCTCAAATGTGCTTATGGTATTCATTCTTATGGGGATTTCATAAAGGATGTTGCTAAGGATGTAAATGTTCCCTAGGATTTCTTTATAAACCATTCTCTTAAGGTGTCAATCTCTATTAGATTCTAAATTAATGGTGGGTTTATGCTCAAATATTCAAAATTTTGACTTGGGCTTTTCATGACTAACTCTTGGATCTTATTAAACTTTTCCCAATTTCAAGCCAAATTTACCTACTCCCCTATTCAAATTATTTATTTAATCTTGGTTATCATATTTAGGAGGCATCATATCATAACAAGAAAATTGAATATGTAAATAATTTTTTTTATTTTAAAATATGCAATTAATGGTTCACAATAAATATTAAAGAAATAAATGCAAATGAATAAACTAAATTTATTCTAGAAGCCTTCACTAAGTGCAAACATAGTAGGAACAAACTAATATAAAATAACTTAACTATAATTTAAATAAAACACCAAATAGTTCAATATAGGTTCTTCTATTTTAATTGAAATCAAGGTGTTGGTTTAAATTATTTTATGGAATACAACTTTAATTCGAAGCCTCTCATCAGTTAAGTTAGAGTTGGTTTAAAGAAAATGGCTAAATTAATGAAAATAATGCCAAATAATTAGGAAAAGTATAATAGTTTGTGGACTTGCTTAGATCATACAATTTACCACTAACTTTTACAATAGAAGAAAAAAATATCATGAAGAAAATTTAGCAAGCCGAAGAATAGAGTTGAACCTCTTATGATGTCAATTCCATCATTTGTAAATTCCTTACCAAGCTATTAACTCATCTTGATGATCACCTTCCAATGATTTTTCCAACCTAAGCTCTACCAATCTTGATATTGTCTTCAATCAATTAGTGACCAATTTGTGGTTTTCTTATGAAAACATGTGTTTAAGTTCAATACAGTGTGGTTTAAAAAATGTTTGCACAAAAGTGTAGTTTTTATTTAGAATGTTTCACAAAATTTTATTAAGTTTAGATATTTATTTTAGATTTTATCCCAAGATTGGTTAGGTGAAACCCTCTTTGTCTAATTGGCTAATTATTCACTGTCATTAAAACTTTGTATTATAATGGAGGAAAACCCAAATTAATATTTGGAGATGGAATATTAGAATGTTTACTAAAATATTGGAAATTTTATAAAAAATTGTAAAGCTTACACACACACACACCAACTAGAACATTTGATGTGGTTTAAGTAAACCATAATATTGTGATAATTAGAGAATTTAAAGTGGGAGAATTGTGTCAAAAGAAATTTATATAGATTGATGATGACAAAAATACGACACCATAGGAAGAAATTTTAATAAAAATGATGACTTGAAAATTAGGCCACTCACCAAAGTAACTTATGCAACATGATCACCAAATTACCTCAAAATTTGCTGAAGGAGCACAAATTCACTTCAATATGGTTCGATGACTACCAAGTTTACAACTATCTAAAATTCTATCTAATTCCTTTGCATAAAAATCACCAAAATATTCTATTATTAGCCACAAAAGAGTTTTAATATAAACATCAAGTTCAAACTTGAAAAATAGTGGGTGAAGTTAGATGATAGTGGACCGGCTCACACATTCCTAATTACTCACTACAAAGTGGCCACCTCCTCCTTCATTTAAAATTATTTATTATTTATAGAATTCACACTTCACATGTGTGAAATAACATAACTCTTATATATAAACACATAAATATGACATACAAATTTTTTTTCATGGAAAGCTAGGATTTCATTATTAAAGAGTAAGGTTACAAAATAGTTCCTCTAACACAAGGCAAGCCCAATTATCCCCAAAAATAAAACATTTTTTTAATTTTAGTAGCATGGAAAGAGATGGTGGTAGACTATATTAGTTCCCCTTGTTTAGATAAGTGATCAACTGCTTTATTTACTTCATGATAAATTTGAGTGAGGGCTACATTCAATTGAGAACTTATGCACCATATGTTTCGAAGAATGTTGGTCAACTTCCTTGTATTTTTTTGAAAGATCTAATTTAGTATTTGGGAATTATTCTATATCTAAATGAGGTTGTTTGAAAAGGCTTATGAGATCTTAAGTGCAAAAGGTAGAGCATCATCCTCATCATATAAAGAGTTCATTGCCATGCATTATTTGTGAAATGTATAATTGACCTTCTAGTCTAATACCTTAGAATCCAACTGAACTAGATGTCTATTAATTGGTTTTGAATGATCCATCAATATTAAATTTCAACCATGGTTCTCTGAGTTTGAATCAATAGAACAATGTGTCGGTAATGTGATGCTTTTCTATTAATCTACCCTAGGAACCACATGCTCTTTTCTCCTTTCAAATATAAGCTACTAAGGATTCCATTACTTTGTGCTTTCTAGAGGTAACTATAAATTTGTTGTGGGTTTCTTCTAATGTTGATATGCTTAGAATCATTCTTGTCAAACCATATGTACCAAAATGCCAAGATTGTTATTAAGATTCTAATGTACTTACTTGAGTTGTGATTTATTAATCTCTTCCATAAGAAGAAAAGCTAAGAAGGGTTTAAAAGCTTTTACTTTTTCAAAAAGTAGAATTATATTGTAGCAAATTGTTCAGATACAAGAAAGACTAAAGGGGTTTATGAAACAAAGAAACCCCTTAAAAATAGTAAATTAACATTGTCACTATGTATCAATTAAGATGTAAACTTATCTGGCATCTTAAAATGTGTATTCTATCTAGTGCAACACTGTATTTTGCAAGGTGATCTGCTAGTCTATTTCCTTCCTGATGGATATGTGAGAAGTTTAAATGCATATTTGATGAGCATAGCTCAATCTCTTTACGATGATTGATTAAGTCCCAAGGAGCTGAGGAATCTCATTGGAGAATTTTTAGTAGTTGTAAGGAATCAATTTCAATCTAGATCTTGGAAGTCTTCATAGCTTTTACAATCTTCAATGCACTCAAGCAAGCTAACATTTCAGTATGGAGTATAGATTGGGTATGGTAGGGTATAGCAAATATAAGTTGACAATCACCATTGAGTTCCTAAAAAATTCACCAATCCCTACATTATGATTAGCAAAGTGAATGCATCCATCAATATTGATTTTGATACATTTGATTTTTTGGTTTTCCCACTTGGCAAGAACTAGAGATGGTGTAGTGGTTCCAAACTTGTACTTGAAAAATTGAACTTGAGTGGCTTTGTTGATATATAATATATACATAACCACCTAACATGGCAAGACTTTACAATCTTCATGCTTTATAGCATTCTGGGCCATCCATATGAAGCATGATACAATTAAGGGTATAATAACTAAATGTTTTGTTTGAATCTATTGCCACACTTTGCATTCTTCTAAGCATATGAACTACCAAATCATAAAATATATAATTTCTTAATTACAACTTGAAAGTCTATCTCCAATTGGTTATATATCTGTACATTAAAAGGACATTGGTAAAATAAATGTTGTATACATATTGTCTACTTATAGCACAACAAACATATAGAAGGAAGTCTTAATCATTTCAATTTCAAGATATTATTTGAGGGTAACATATTATGCAGTAATTTCCAATTGAAGGAGGATATAGATGGTATTAGTGCTCTATTCTAGATTTTATTTCCCCAATTGATAGAGATGTTGCTTGTTGCCTTAACGACATGTGAATAGCCTTAGAGGAAAAACATTAAGTTTATGTCTAAACTTGACTACAAGTCTATCCCATCTATCATCTATTATGGGAATTTTCAAAATTTCCTATGCCTATTGTTGATCTAAGTATAGTTTAGTTTAGGCTCATCCATTTCCAAGTTAAAATTTGCTTGTCCAACTCTCAAATCCCATAATATGAGTTTTTCAGTTGCTTCTCAATTTTTTTAGCATAGTTTTCCATGTTAAGAAATTATTCTTTTTTAGTTGGATAGGTTTTTAATAGAGTATTATGGTAGTATTTTCTCTACATGAAATTTTCCAATAATGATGAATTATTCCATTAGTTAATCAACAATTTAATATGGTTAAATAGAATTGAGCCTCTAAAGTTCTAAATCATAGACCACCTTCCTATTTTGGTTTGCACATCTTTTTCCAGCTTGTTTAATGAATATATTTGCCTTTGCCACTCCATATGACCTTGTTGAACAATCTCTCCAATTTATTTTTGGTGGTGGTAGGTAGTTTAAATGATTGAATGGTGTAGAGAGGAATTGATGTTAAAACACTCTTGGTTAAATAAATTCTACCCAAAAATGAAAGAAATTTTTTTTCCTAAGAGTTTATATGTCTATGAACATTTGCAGTAATTTCCTCAAAGTATGCTGCTTTGGGTTGGCCTTTAAAAATATTAACACCAAGGTATTCTAATGGGATGCTTGCTTTTGTAGATTATGTTAGTTGTTTAATCCAAGAAACTTTTACTTGTTGGCAATATTTCTAGCTATAAAGAGGCATTTGGCTTTACTAAACTCTAACGTCAATAGCTCCGCTAAGCTTGTAAGTATTTTGATGATGGTTTGAATGGATCACTTGCCAACATTACAAAAAATTGAGATATCATTATAAAACATTAATTAAGAGATATGGTAGTATAACTATAATTTTTGTGTGTATATTATGACACTTGTTATAGCTTTCATTCAATTTTTTTGAAAGGTAATCAATTATGTTATGAGGATATGGCACCAAAGAGGGAGGGGGGCAGGGGGTTGAATTTGATATTTTATAAGATTATCAAATCAAAACATAGTTTTTAAAACTTTGTAGAAAAGTTAGTTAAAAATTATATAAGATTATTTATAATGAAAGATTAAAACAACAACCAAACTAAATGTAAAAAAGTAAATACAAAAAAGAGAGAGGCACAAAGATTTTCATGTGGTTTGACCACTCAAAATTAGCCTATGTCCACACCTAGTCGACTAAGAAGTCACTAATAAAATGAGATTACTACCAATCTACCATACTCTCCTATATTGGGCAAGTACAACCCTAACATGTACTTTCCTATATGGGCAAGTACAACCCAACACTATACTTTCTTACACAGACAAGTTCAACCCCAACAGGGAATAAGAGAATAATAGAACAAAAGATACAAAGTATCTAACTCTCAATTTAATAAGATTTTGCACTCAAAATCCAACTAATAGAATATTAAGATAAATCATAAAGAGAGATCCAAGTGATTAAATTTCTTATTTAATTAAATTGAAATTAATAATATGGGCTTTACATGAAATAATTAAAGAGAACAAGTCTTAAGAGAAATTATTTTACTTAAAAAGAAATGAAGACTTGAAATGAAAGAACTTAAAGTTAAATGAAATCAAATCACATAGATGATCAAAATATTTGCTTGAAATTATAATTCAAATATGCTATGCAATAAATACTTTCAAACAAACAATCTAAGATTGACTTCTTATTTATGAAATCAATTTAATTAAACCAAATAAAAATCTTTCAAATCTTTTGAAAGAAGAATGAAAAGAGATCGTGCTACCTTTGGAAGGCCCTTCATATGTTGGTGACCTCTCCAATAATCTCTGCACCAGTGACTCTACTGATCCCTCCATTAAGCTCATCTTCCAACGGTCATACCATGACAAATTCTATAAAGGGGTGAGATAGGATTTTATTACAAAGCTAGCAAGAAAAATGGCAAACCTACTCTTTTCTATCGATTTTGAATCTCGGTTGAACCCTCAAATTTAACTTGGTTGGCAAGTTCACTTATAGACATCCAAAGATGGACATCATTTGGAAACATTTTGATGAATTGAAGTTTCTTGGAGATTGGAATGTAGGGCTCCTTGATGGCAGGCACATTGAAATTCAATTAAATAAGGAAGAGAACTTTTCAAGGCTATTTTCTAAGAAACTCTACCACACTAACAATATCCCATGAAGATACTCAAATGGTCTCTAACCTTTGATTACAACATTGAGCCAAAAATTATTGCAATCTGGTTGAAGTTTCCAAATCAAAAGCATCACTTTTTCAATAAACAAAATCTTTACTCCCTAGATGCTTCTTTTGGCAAACCTCTTAAGCTTAAGTTAGCTACCTTCAACCTCTAAAGGCCTTCTGCTCATGTACTTGTAGAAATAGACATCATAGCTCCCCACTCTAATGAAATTTGGATTGGCACCCCAACCAATGGCTATTGGCAGCTGGTTACCATTGAGAAAAAGCCACATTATTGCTCAAAATGTAGGATGTTTGGGCACCTCCTTGAGAATTGTTACATATCTAACCCTAAACATGGAGTTAAAAACCCAAAGCCAATTGAAGCTAATGATGAAAATGTTTTAGGTCTCAATAATAGACCTATAGATGTTACTACTAACTAGAAGAACCATATGCAAAATACTAAGCATGTTAGGGTTAATATAGTGGAAACAACTCTAGAGGAAAACCTGATGATTGAGGAGAATCTACCAATTTCTACTCAACCAATGATTCCATATGTAGATGCAACATCAAACTTAAATGGGGTACTGCATTGGCATTTGCATTAATGATACAATGGGAAGGAAAGTCAGAGGTTATACAAACCAAACTCAAACAATTGATATTTTCTCTCCAACATTTTACCAACATACTACAAATTCTAAAGAACTTAGCAATACAATACAAGATATGGAGGAGGACTGGCTAATCTAGAAAGCAAAAATGAACAAACACAAAAGAGTTAGAGAACTTAAGCACATTAATCCAAATGCTGCATTCTTTTTTAGGAAGTAACTCTACGAAGAATCTTAGCAAATTAGGATGTTTAGATAAAATTACTACTAGAGCCTCTAGTGGCTCTTACTCCAAACATGTTTAATTTTCTTATGGAACATTAGAGGAATTGCATATCTAGATCCTCTAATATGCTTAAAAGCCTTATTAAGACACACAAACTTCATATTTTCCATCCTAGAACCACTCATACATCCACAAAGCTTTAACAAACTCAAAAGGAAATTCAACACTTTCACCATCTTACAAAACTATAATAATAAGATTACTCTTTTGAAAAAACTTTTCAAGTAAACTTCTTGATGGATGACCCTTAATTTATACATACACACATCTATTATAGCGGTTATTCCATACAAGCAACCATTGTGTATGCGGCCTGCACTAGGGAATCAAGAAGGAACCTATGGAATAACATTATTAGCATTGGACATAGCTATCATCAGAGCTGGGTGGTTGGTGGAGATTTCAACATGATCACCAATGTGCTTGAAAAAAAATGAGGAAACCCAATGAATCAAGAATGAGGGAATTTGCTTATTATATTGAAGATGCTTTGCTTATTTTAATTTCATAGGAACTCCTTATACATGAAGTAGGGGTAGGTTCTTTGAACAACTTGATCATATTTTACTTAACTCCCACTAGTTCACCATCTTTTAGAATGTTGTTGTAAAGCACTTATCTATTCATCAAATTCCTAACCACTCTAAACAAGCCTTTAGATTTTGGAACATGTGAACCCAACATGATCTCTTCAATAACTACCTCTTGGAAGCTTGGAAATAAAATGCAACTGACCCATGTATCAACTTATAGAATCTTCATAGAAATTTAATCAAAGCACTAAAATAGTGGAATTGGAATGTTTTTGGAGACATTCACCATTAGATTGGGATACAGGAGCACAAAGTCCTCCTTCTTGAAAGCAAGTGTATTGAAGACTCATCAATCCAAGCTAATTAAGATCTTAGAGAAGCTAGAATTACTCTCAATCACTTAATTGATATGGAAGAAGATTTTTTGGCACAAAAAGCTGTTATCACTAATCTTAGAGATGGAGATTGAAACACTAGATACTACCATTTTTTGCATAAAAGTGAAGATATTATTGATTACTCAAAGAGTATAGTAATCCAAAAAATAAAAGAAAGTGATGATTAGAAAAAAATTGATCTATTGTATGGTAAGTCTAACTTGTCACTAAGTACAACTAATTTAAGCTCTATATCAAGGTACTTGGAAAAAGAGAAATGTTGGAGTTGGAAACCTCATTTTCTAAGAGGTTAGTAGGTCTATTCCCATCCCTCCAAATATGGGAGAAAGTTTCTTTGAGGTTCCTCTTTAAGTTTCTGATGGTTTTGAGTAGGTTGATGATGAGCTAGGGTGGTTATTACATTTGTTCTTCCTGAAGGGTCCGGATAAGAAGCAAGGAGTCATATTCAATCTAGTGGTTAAGTTGAGGCTTTCTTGAGGCAAAAAAAAAATGCAACAGTTTCAGCATGGAGTGCAAAAGAAGCAGCATATGGCATAGAGAGGAAGAAGATGCAGTCTCCCTCACAGTTCTTGAAGATGTCTCCGATTCCAACCTTGTTGTTGGTGTTAAAGCTACCATCGATATTGATTTTGATGGTGTTTTAGGCTAGTTTGTTCTAGAATACAAGGTTCCATTTTGGAGTTCTATTGATGATTAGAGTGTTTTTGTTGCAGTTCAGCTTTTGATCTTCCCTTTGTTCACTATAGCTATAAATGTGATCTAATTTTGAGTGCAATGAGTCGGTGATGTTAGAGTCATTATGTTTGATCTCATATCTTGTAGTGCAGTTGAACCAAGGGATGATAAAGATTGCATTTAATGTTATTGTGGATAGATTGTAGTCTTCCTGTTGGGAATTATCCAAGAGGTGGAGTAGAGTGGAATGTCCATCATCATTCTGCCCATTTGTCTATTCAACATACTTATTCAAGATTGAATTACTTAATTTGCATTAAATGAATATGTAGGAGTCCTTCTTCTTCTTATTTACATAAGGGGAACCTTGAGGGAATCTTAAGACCCTTGAGTTTAAGGATATCATCAAGAGGTTGGAAATGATGGAAGAGTCTCAAAGAAAAAAAAAAGAAGGCGATATGGTGTCTCTCCACCAAGTGAGATATAGTATCTTGTGGAAGGAATTGTATTTTCTTTGACCACCAAACTATCTTGTTTATCAATATTGATTGGTAGATGATAGATCTAATTGCATGTGGGGAAGAAGATCAGATTGTAGTTTCTCTTTGTCCCATTCAGTATCTTTCTTGAAATCTTTAATATGGTAGGATTGTAGGGGTCTAGTTCTAGCAAATTCTAGGTAGAGAGGCTCATCCCCAAGCTAATGGTCATTCCAAAGGTCAATATAGCCATCCCCTAGATCCCAAAAGATTTGATCTTCAGACCTTATGCAAAAAAAGCAACTTTTGTAGATTGCTAAATCATTCAGTTTTTTGATAGCTGTCATATGTGAGGCCTTAGAATATTTTCCTAGCATATAATTAGACCAGAGTGACTTATTTTATCTAGTTTTATCCAAAGTTTGTAGGTATTGCATTTGATGTTCTCTATGGTTTTGAAGCCCAGTCCTCCTTTATTGGTCGGATTGCATAACTTTCTCCAACTAGTCCAATGTATGGACTTTTCTTATGGCTAGATAAACTTGTTTAACATTCTTTCAATCCTTGGATCATTTTGGAATGTGTTGGACTTGAGTAGTATATAATGGGATTGGAAGGATGCTTTTGATAATAGTTATCCTCCCACCAAAGGAGAGGAAAAAGTTTTCCCATGTGTTGATTTTATTTTGGATTTTGTCAATGAGCTCATAGAAGAGAGAGGATGTGATCTTTCCTTTGTATAGATTAATTCAGAGGTAGGGGAGGGAAAACTTGGAAGGAATGAATCTCGTTCTTTCAATGATCCGTTTGATTTTGGATTTATTGATTTGCTTTCTTGTAACAAAAATACATATGTTATAGTTTAACTACATACTAGAGAGGTTCATAAAGTTCATGATGATTTCCATATAAGTGTTGATAGCTCTCTTCTTCCCAATACCAAAAAGCAAAAGGTCATCAATAAATGCCAAGTGGGTAAAATTTATGTTCTTAGTGGAGTGGAAGTTGAAATTCTCTTTTGAGTTTGAGCTGCTAGTCAACTTCCTGGAGAGAATGTCTAATGTCAAATTGAAGAGAGTGCGGGAAAGTGGATCACCTTGTTTCACTCCCTTGTTAGCATTCAAAAGACCACTAGTTTACCCATTGAGTAATAGTTTATAGTGGTTGTTGGAAAGGAGTGTCTCCACTAACTTGCAAAATTTTTGGGAGAAACCAATTTCTTTTAGAAAATTAAGTGAGAAATCAAAACTAAGAGTGTCAAAGGTTTTTTTTTTTAATATCAATCTTGATCATTGCATTATGACCTCTACCTTTTCCATCAATGTCTTTAATCAACTCTTGGGCCAGTAAGATGTTATCAATAATGTTCTTGATCTTTATGAATGCAATCTGGTTTAGGGAGATGAGTGCTGGGAGGATCTTTTGAAGCTTATTGGCTATGATTTTGCTAATAATTTTGTTGATGATAGGGGTTAGAAAGATAGGTATAAATTTGTCCTAGGTATGGCAATTTTTGTCTTTGGGGATCAAGATTATGGCTGAAGTGGTGAAATATTTATGACAACTCAAGTCTATGAAAAAGGTTTGAATGGCTTTTATGACTTCCACCTTGATGACATCCCAAGCTTTCTGGTAGAATAAGGCAGTAAATCTATCTAGTCTAGCTATTTTATATCTATCCATTGAATTAAGAGCATTTCAGATTTCTTCCTCCATAGGGGTTGAGGTAAGAAGTTCATTGTTTATAAGAACTTTCTCAAAATCAAAGAAATCTCTGTTTTGTGGGAATTTTGATGTGTTAGGGTTGGCATAGGGTACTAGTAAGTAGTTAGTGCAATCTTCCATAATGCCTTCTTGATGAATAATCTAATTACTATGAGTATCTTTGATTTTATTAACCCACTTCTCTTCTCTCTTCTTCTTTATGCAAGCATGAAAAAATTTGAAATTTTTGTCACCATGTAAGTAGTTTTGAATAGCTACTTTTGCCTAAGGAAGTTCTCCTCTATATAAAGCTGGAGATCTGGAAGAGTCTCCAATTGGTCTTCAAGGATAGAAATATCACAATCCCTCATGTGAGCCAATTCTTGTTCAAGGTTGTCAATTTTATCTTGTTGGTTTAACTGGTGGTGAATGTTGCCAAAGACCTCCTTATTCCATGTTTTTAATCCTTGGGTAGTGTTCTTGTGAAGGGCCCATAAATTATTCCTAGGGTTATTATATTTAGTACTTTGCCAAATCCTTGTAAATCAACTAATAAACTCAGGATGGGATGTCCACATATTGAGGAACCTGAATGGGTTGTATATTGGTTTAGTAATATGGTTGAAGCTGACCAACAATGGGGAATGCTCTGAAGCAATTCTAGCTAGATAATGAACCTCCAAAGTGTAGAAGAAGTTGTGCCATTCTGAATTTGTCAGGATTCGGTCCAATCTTTCCCATGTTCTCCCCCTCCTCCAAGTGAATGGTTTAGCTTTGTGTTGATCTCATTTTTAGAATGAGCTCTCAACCTCTCCATCTTACACATAGAACTCCTCTTAGACACTAAGAGTTTCTTTAGTCTTAAGACACTTGTAGTGATTAGGTGAACACTCAACCTAACTCTAGAGACTTAGAAGAGTTAGCCATGGGAATAGGTCATGCCTTAGGGGTGTTAGGAAAATTTGCCTACCCTATAGCTTGAACCAAATCCTCACTTCCTTCCTTCAAGTCAAATTTCAAAACTCAATCAAACTCAAATCAATTCCAAACTTAATTGATTTTCTCAAATCCAAACCAACTTCAAAATCAAATCAATTCCAACTTAATTGATTTTCTTAAATCCAAATCAACTTCAAATTCACATCAATTCCAACTTAATTGATTTTCTTGAATCCAAACCAACTTCAAACTCAAATCAATTCCAACTTAATTGATTTTCTCAAACCTTAAATCAATTATAATGGATTTTCTCAAATCATGAATCAATTCCAAATGATTGAAACCCATCATTGAAATCCATGACTGAATTTCAAATCCTAAAAATATTTCATAAGCCCTTTGATTTCATCTTATGGACTTAGCTCAAATCAAATCCAAATTAAATCAAATTCAAAAGATTTTCTCATAACCCATCTATATTCTCATTTATATTCACAAATATAAATGAAATATAAATTCAAATACCCAAAACTAAATTCAAAACTCAAGCCCAAATCTAATCAAAATTCAACCTAACCCTTCAAGTCAAATTCTTGAACTTAGCCAAATCAAACTCAAATAAAGCCAAACCCTTGATTTTTCTTCATGATTCAATCAATCCTTCAATCATGAAACCAAATATAAACACAAACTTCAATCATCAAACCAAAACTAAATTCAAAAATCAAACCCAAATCAAACTCATGTTCACCCTTTGAACTTGAAATTGTCAAATGAATCAAACCCATTTGACTCCAAATCACTTGCAAATGGATTTATATTTCAATCATAAGTCCATATGTGAGTTCAACCAAACTTGATTCAAGCCTTGATCAAGTCAATTGGCCCACTTAGGCTCACTTGACCCAAAGTGACCTAAAGTACATTTTTGAGCTAAATTATAATCCTACCCAAATTGGATTGAACTAAGCCCACCTAAGCCTCACATTGTGAGCAACAATCATCATAAGATGATCAATCACTCAAATTGGGTCAAACCAAGTCAAACCTAAATATTGACCAAGTCAACACTTAGCCATAATGAACCCTAAACTAGCCAAAATCCACCATAGGCCAAATTGATTGAAACCATTGATCAAAACCAATTCATAATCAATGTTTGAACTTGACCAAATCATTATTTGAGCATAACCTAGCCCAATTGGCCACTTGACCCAAGTTGACCCAATTTGACCTAAAAAGTCAAAATATGTCAAATCTTGATCTAAGCTAGATTGATTGAAACCAATGGGTCAAGTTCATTCTAAATCACTTATTGAACTTAACCAAAGCCTCAATTGGCCAACTAGACCCAACCTAGCCCAATTGACCATGAACCCAACTTGACCTAAAAGGTCAAATCAAGCCAAAATCAAACCTAACCAAAATTGATTGAAACTAAAGCTTGCAAAACATTTCAAAAAGACCAACCAAACTTAAACCAACCCATGACCAAACCCAATTGGGTCAAATGGGTCAAATTGGTCAACTTGACCCATTTGACCTAAATGAATTCAAATGAACCAAAACCAAATACAAATCAAATTGAACCAAACCAATGATACCAAAATATTTCAAATGGTCATATGAACTTGACCCAACCCTTAGTTTGACCCAATTTGACCAATTGGTCAACTTGACCCAAGTGACCCATTTTGACCTAAATGGGTCAACATGAGCCAAATAATATCAAATCAACTCTAAATTTCTTGAAATTTGAACCAACCAAATTTCAAACTATTTCAAATCAGCCTAAATTGAAATCAAAGTCAAATGTCCATTTTACCCCTAGGTCAAGGGGTAACCTATGGCCAATTCCACTTGGAATTTGGTCAAATCCTTTTCATGGCCACTTGGCACCCTCTTAATGGACCAAGTGGACACTAATGAGTGTGGTGCACATGACTCAATGGGTTTGGGTCAGCTAAACCCAACCCAAGGCTAATTGAGCACCCAATAGGAAATTCTCCACATGGAATCACTCCTCCACTCAAATGAGCACATGGAAACTTCACCACTCCACTCCTCTACCAAAATCAACCATGTGGAGCTTAAAATGACCTTACCAACCCACTCATTGTGATCAATTTGATCAAAATAGAAGAGATAAGCTCAACTGTCTGATCCTTCTAGGGGAGATATACTCCCCCTAATTTCATTTGAATTCCATTCACTCACACTCGATTGAGCCAGAGGAACTCAGAGCAACCTTATCCAAGTTCCTCCAAGCTTCCTCAAGCTATTAGAATTCTTCATTTTTGGAATTTTCTTTAAAGCCAAAGTAGGGGAGCTCATTGGAAATTCCACTTTGCTCAATTCACCACTACAAGCCAAATCCTCTTGCAAGCACCTTCAAGGCATCAAGTCAAGTTCACCTAAGTCAAATCCCAAGCTCTCAAGCCATGGGAAGAGGGAGCTAGACCAAAGCTGCAAGCACTTGAAGAGAAGTTTGGCCAATAAGAAGATGCACTCCACCTAAAGCCTTCAAACCTCCAACAGGGCTTCATCTCCACTAGATGAAACTACCTCATGGTGGGAGCACCGGTGATTGCCTCTGATGAGGTATGGATCGAAACTGAGCTTATGTATAGAATTCTTTGGTCCTTTATGAAGGGAACTTTAATCCCAAGTGAATTCCACCATTGGATGTCTTCCTCTTTGCTCTTAGATGGTGTGTGTTCAATCCCCACTAAATCTGAGCTCAAGTGAGCTGGGATCAAGCCTTAAGGGATGGACAGTCACAGTCTCCCATAGGCGAGGGCAGGGATGAATCATGGACCATCCATCTCACATGTTTTGGATGGATGATCTTGATTAATCCACATTAGATCTTATGATTAATCCCTTTGATACCGAGGGCTTGATCTTGACCATCCGATCTTTGATTATACAATCTAAGTGAAAGCGTGTAGCACCACCAATTTGACAACTTAAATAACCAATCCCATCACGTGGAAAGTAGATGCACATCAGCGATCCACATGATGCTAATGGGATTAGTTATATAATTAAGGATTTAATGATCTATTAATCACTGAAACTTCAAAAATACATAACTAAATATAAAAAAATCAAAAAATATGAATGAGGGCTTATTTTAAAGATAATTAAAGGGTGAATAATATAAAATTAATTTTGAACAATGGGTTTTCCTTAATTTTGATTTATTTAAAATATTAATAACCCTAATTACTCCTTAATGACTTCAGTAATTAATTCCAAACTTCTTAAGCATGTTTTGGGATATGACCTCTGCCTACCCTAATTTTCTTGGAATTTATTAATGGGTTAATTAGGGAATCAATTAATGAATCTCTAATCACTCTCTTAATATAATTAAGGGTAATTAAGCATGTAAATAGTGGTTTAATCATTTAAATAAGATAATTAAATATTGTTTAAGGGATCATGAGGTTTATGAAATAATTTTGGGATATTTTTCTTAAGCTATTCCCTAAACCCTCTTTCTTGCTTAACCCAAACCTAATTAATGGTTAATCCACTAATAACCTTCTTAATTAATTTAACCAAAATTTCAAAATCAATATGAACTTAATCAATCCTTTGTTCTGTAGATACTTAGGTGTTTAATAGCCTAAGTAAGCTTAAGGGAATCAAATCCAACCTACATGTGTGGGAAGGGTTACGAAAGTACTTAGTTAGACTTTTAGCTTAATTAATCATCAATTATGAGCCAATTGCATTAGACACTTTCTTTCTTAGGGTGCATTGCTGATTTAAATTTAATGTGGTTGCATGTCATATGTTGGCTCACAATTGTTTAAATAATTATGTTAAGGAGGTGTAGGTAAGGGGTAATTAATGAACTTAATTTACACACTTAATTTATACCTTAACCTAAACAAAACATAAAACTAATCTAGTTCTAAAAATTAAAATAAAACAACACACACATGTGGGAGATGGGTTAGGACCAGCAAACCTTTTCACATTTCCTAAATTCAAATCAAACTCAAAACAAAACTAAAAATTTCTTTAAATAATTTGATTCACTTTAAATGATCTTATTCCATAGGATTGTCCTTAGAAATTAATTAAGGTGAATCAAATTACATGCTTACATCACTTTATTTCATTCCTAGCATGCTAAATATGTATGTCATATGAAATCATGCATTCATGTCTTTTGTAAAATCAAATAAAAATGAAATATTTCCTTTATGTCAAATTGCATGTTTTGGCTAAAGTAAGAATATGAATGGCTATTATCACTACTAAATCAAAATTATTTTCAAAACTTAGAAATCAAATATTACAAATGAAAGGTATGCTACTTATAATTACTTATAAGCTTGCATGTGAGTATAATATAAAATGTGCATTATGTGACCTTTCCTTCTCTTCTCTTTTAACATAATTTTGAATAGGATTTGCAAAGTGTATAGTTCATTTGAAAAGAACACAACACTTGCTTAAATCTAGTTCCTATTCATTCCTATGTTATCAATTAAGAAGGATATTCACACTTTCACATGTAAATTGCATAAACAAATCAAACAAACAAACATAAACTTTTTACATGTCTCTTTTTCCATTCATTTCTTTTGTACACACATGTATTTAAGAAAAGTGGTATATTGGACATCTGGTTGCAAGAATTTAAGTAGCCCCAAGTAAGTCTTGTACCTTATACCCCTGGTGTAGAAAACAATGGTGCTGTACTCACTTATGTCTTTCATACATGTAAATGTGCATATGAATAATGGATAAAAGAAACCCTTCTTTTCTACTTAACAAAAACATGCATACATTAAACATTCCAAATTTTTTGTAAGCAACATCTCTTAGCATTCATCATGAAGGTGTGCTAAACATCTCCACTTGCATGTATAGATATGCTTAGGATTCATCCATGTGCATGTTACACATGTTGGGAAGAAATCAAGTGTTGTGTGTTTTGTGATAATAATTTAATTTACTTAATCTTAAAATGCCTTTCTTTTTTAATAGGTTTGTTTAGAGAAAATCTAAACTTAGGATTAATTAAAATACATAATAAAACATTCACTAAACAAAAATCAATAATGAATCTACTTTAGAAGTTACTTAAGGTAGGGAGAAAGAGAAGTTCTCTTTTCTTTTCCTCTCTTTACAACATTTAGTAATTAATTGTAGGTTCATTCAAACCAAATCAAATCATGAAATAAAACTTAAGAAAATCAACTAAACCACTTAAATGAAACCACCCTCTAAGTTGAACCCTTCATACTTGTGAAAACTCTAATTAAAGCTAGCTAAGACATCAACCTTAAATGGCACAATACATTAGGCTAAGTCACCATTTCTAGTCTATGTTAGGGTGCATGGTTTGATGCTTGCTTTTTTTTGTGATGTGATATTTAGTCTGATGTTAGGATATATCATAGAATGAATGGTAGGATGATCTTAATCTAATCATTATCTTAGTGGGATTGTGCTTAAGGGGTATTAATAAAAATATAACTAATTTTATGTATGAAAGTGCTTATACCATCTAAGCATAATCCAAAAAGAATAAGAAGAAGAATGTGAATGTGCTAAGTTCCAATTCTTGATTGTAATTAATTCATTTGGGATTTTGGTTTGTTGAGGTAATCTCTATTTTGGGTTTTAGTTATATTACTTTTCATTTTAATGTAGCTTAATTGTTTGATTGATTGCTTGTGCATTAAGATGAATATTGATTATAATTATGCTTTGATGTACCGATGATGATTAGGCTCTTAGAAAAATAAATTTTCTATCCAACCAAAAAAAAAAAAAAGAAGAAAGAAAAAGAAAAAGATAAAATGAAGCTTATAACATGATATTTTCACATCATGCATTATAAAATTCATTATCTCACTCTTATTATAAGGAGGCTTCACACCTTTACTTAGGTTTGTGTGGTGGAAATACACCTCTTTTGTGATTTTATAAATTGTTTGATATTTGTTTATTGTGCATTAAGATGACATGTTTTCCAATTTCTTCCTTGCTTTGATGTATGATCATAATGATTAGGCTCTTAGATAAATTTTCTATCTAACTAATCTTCAAAAATAAAAAAATAACTCATAACCTCACTTAAATCAATTATAAAATAGGATAAAGATTTAGCAACCCCTGTTGGATGTTGTATATTTTCCTCTCTGGAGGTAAAAAAAATCATTTATCTCATTTATTATGCTTCCACCTTGCCAGAAGCTTGACCTAGAGCTATGGTGGAAATACACCTCCTGTCTTGTTGATTTTGGCCCAAAATCTAATTTTATGCATTGGCATAGGAATCTAAAGTCAAATTGATTTCCAAAATAAAAAATAAAAAATAATAAAAATTTGAATTAGATTTAAGTCAATATCATCCTACTATCTCTCTTGATATAAACTTGATCTTTTCAAATAAACAAAAAACCACTATCTTGAAAAAATGATTTGTCTATGTATTTAAAATCAGGAGGATTAGATCATACCTTAATTGTAAAAGTCTAATCCTGGTTTATCCTTTCTTGTAGGTAAACCTCTCCATTTAACAGATTTAAGTCATGCTTTTTGGTACTCCCTTAGAGAAGTCCTTATAAGTGAGGTGATTAGTCTATTTATAGGGTGGTGACTTCTATCTTTCAAAATATATAAATGCCCATCACTAATAAGAACATCTATGGATCGCATGGTGTCCAACACAAGAACTGTTTTGAGCATTATTTTTGGTTCTTCATTTATATCTTTTCTCTCTCAAGGAAAGATTAGATGAAGAATTATAAAATAAAATTTCACCACACTTTGAAATTTGTAGCATTAAATAAGTTTTCTCCTTCTATACATTTAATGAATTCAGAGATGATGGAAAGGTTAGGTTTTTCTGCCCTTTTTTCAATTGGTCCTGAAATCATGTTGAGATCTCCTCTTGCTAACCAAGGATAAGAGGTGTGCATGCTGATTTGTTTCATATCATTCCATAGTTTTAATCTATGATAACATTTGCATAAAGCATAGATGATAGTGGAAAATATGCTAAAATTTGTATATTATAGGTGGAAATGAAGGAATTGGTCAAAATCAATAAGGATCTGAATTTGAAAACTTGGCTTGTAAAAAAGCCAAATTTTATTGCTGATATTGGCTATAATGTTGAATTTAGAGAATCTTCTATTGATTCTTTGAAGATTATGGCTTTGGACAAGAGGCTTTATAATGGTAAATAGTTCTAGAAAGTGTGATCTTATAAGGCTTTTAAGTCTATTAGTGGCAATGGCCTTGTCAATGCCCCTAATATTCCAAATAAAAATATTAGTCATTTGGGTGTGGAGTTACTTCTAGTGGGACTTCTAGAAGTGCCTTCATCCCATGAGTTGGTTCCATCATTTTGAAATTTGTTGGTTAGTAAGTTCTTTGGCTCCTTAGATCCTCTTTACATATGCTTTTTGTTTATAATTGTGTGCCATTCATCCATTGCTATGTTTAGGATGTCATCATAATGCATCTCTTCATGTGAACTAATTTGGTTGTGAGGTTCAGTTGCCAAGTCTTGGCCTACATCAGACAATGTTTGTTGGTTGGAGGAGCAACCATGATCAGGTGGTTCAGTAGCCATATTCAGTCTTTCACAGTAAATGGTTTCCATGCTTAGATTGTTGGTGATATCCTCAGTAGGGAGTGTGTTGTTAATTCTTGGATTAGAGTAGTCTTTCATATTATCCTGAATGTGGGATAGTATATCTATTCTATTTATATTAACCATTGGTCTATTCTCTCCTAGATAGTCTTTGATTAAGCCATTGTTAGGTTTAATATTAGACTGTTACATATCAGGGTTGACTCCCTAAAATTGATGTGAAGTTTCTATTTCTTTTAATCCAAGAGGATGTGGTTAATGTTATGGATTGTTCTAGTATGAAATTGGAAGGAATCTAAGTTGTCTTGCATGGAGTGTCCATTGGTTGCTTGCTTTTAACAGTTTTGTTAGTTCTCAGTTATGGGTGAGCAATGTATTTGTCCAAGTTATGTCCAAACATCCTACATTTACCATAATACAAAGGTTTTTGTTCAATCTCCATTCTTTTCCAATACCCATTTGATTGAGTTCCAATCCAAATTTTCTCAGTATGGAGGTTGTTATATCTATTTCCACCAAGATCCTTACAGCTGAAGGTCTTGTGAGGTTGAACTTAGGTGTATCCAATTTAGTGGTCTTCGATAAATAGTAGCTATGGAGTAGAGAATCTATTTGTTGAAGAGGTGTAGCTTAAGTCCAGGTAACTTAATCCAAATAGGGGCAATGGGAGGCTCAATGCTAGTCAAAAGGGAGTCCATTTCAAAATTTTACAAGAACATTCTTAATATGGTAAAGCTTTTTGAGAAGAGTCTAGCATAGTCTTCCTCCTTGGAGAGTTTGATCATTATATCCTTTTCATCTAGAAGCCCAACTTTCCAATCCCCCACTAGTTTTAGATCAATGAAATGGTTTCTAATGGTATTCATCTTTAGGTTCTTATAGGTGAATTTTCCAACTAGTGTGAATTTGAAGGGTATGGCCAAAGTCCAAGTTTCAGATTCAAAGAGTAGGTGAGCTGGTTTTTAATTATTCCTAGTAGCCTTTCTCAAAAGGGTCGAGCTGGATCATTTAGAAAAGGAGTCATGGTAGGACTAAGGGAAAAGGAGTAAGTTGGGGTCAGGAGGAGGACTTTCAGTCAAAGAGCCACCAGCCAGCACATGAGCATAAGATTGGGGGATCCATGGATGGAGAGGAGATGGAAGAAACACCGGGAGAGAAGAGTTAGAAAGTTGGAATATCAATGAACAATAATCTAGGTTGGACAAGGAGACCATGGTAATGGTGCCATCTTGATCGATCCACTAGATACTACCATACCTACATTAAACAAATGAGAGAATATGAAGCTATAACAAAGATCCAAAATACTCAATCTTGGTTGCACTCTAAGGAAGAAATTATTGAGGATGGATTGATTATTTTGAGGCTTTATTTCAAGAACAAAGTGTGAATCTGAACCTATTTAATGGAGGTTTAACTATTACAAATAAAATGGATGTGAGCCAATTAGACCTAGCATACTACCCAAAACATGATGAAATATGGGATTATCTTGTTTCCTTTAATGGCTATAAAGCTATTGGACCTGATGGGTTCACAACCCACCTTTATCAACATTTATGGCAATGGATTAAGCAAGACATGATAGTAGCTATTCAAACCTTCTTCATGGAAAAGGATATTCATAAGTTTTTCAACAGCTCCACCATCACACTCATTCCCAAGTCAAATGATAAATATAGCTGGGAAGATTTCAGACCCATTAGCCTCTCTTCAGTAACTAGCAAGATTATCAGCAAAATCATTGCTACTAAATTACAACCATTCCTCCCTCAACTTATTGAAAACCAAATAGCTTTTGGAAAGGGTAGAACCATAGCTAAAAATATTCTCTTGGCCCAAGAACTCATCCAGGATCTTGATAAGAAATGTAGGGGAGGTAACTTGATTATTAAATTGGATATAAAGAAGGCATTTAACATAATGAACTAAAAGTTTATCATGGAAAACTTGCAAGCTAAGGGATTCAATGAAGAGGCACATGGTCTCCTTAAAGCCTCTAGTTGATCTCTTTTCATACTAGCCTTTGATCACCTTTCCATATTGTTAGATGCAAATCATGCTTCATACAAGACAATCAAGTATCATTCCAAAGGGAAGATCAACATTTCCCATTTAGCTTTTGTTGATGGTCTCCTACTATTCTGTAATGGTTCCAAGAGCTCTATCAAATGAATCATGCATATTTTAAACTCATTTGAAGCAATTTCTAGTTTGACTTCCTACAAAGCAAAGTACTTATTTATATCTAGAAAATCTATAAAATGGATGAAGTGGATCAAAGAATACACTAGTTTCACTCAATTCCATCTTCCAATCAAGTATCTTGGGTTAACATTTATAAAGGGAAGAACAAAACTAATTACTTTGATGTTATAAACTCTATCCAAGCTCAACTTAACTCATTGCAAAATGCCTCCCTATTAGGGTGGCGAATTACATTATTGGAAAGTATCTTATGCTCACTTCCCCTCTACTCAGTACAAACAATGACTATTCCATTATAGACATAGAAAAAGATTGAGAAAATCTTTAATAGATTCTTATGGAGTAGACACAAAAGTCCAATTCACTAGGCTAGTTGGAAAAATATGTGCAAGTCAAAAGATGAAGGAGGCATTTAGAAATATATCAGATTCCATCTATATTAACCAAATGAAACTTTGGTTCAAACATAGACAAAATGACTCTTTATGGGTACATTTTCTTATTAGTAAATACTACCAATAAGTACATCCTTCTATGATACAAGGAAGGACTACAAACTCACATCAATGGAGAACTTTGCTGAAATACAAAGAGATTGCAAAAAATTAGATATTCTAACATTTGGGTAAAGGGGTATCAACTTTTCAGGGGATCATTGATTTTCTGATTGCTTTCTTTTAAGCTTTACTACCCATTTTATACATGATCAAGTTATTGTCTCCAAATTCTACACTTATTATAAATGGGATATCCTAAATTTGAGAAATTACCTTAATGAAGACATTATCAAAGAAGTAAGCAATATTCTAATTCTACCATAAAAGGCTAATAAGTTATTGCTGAAGTGCAATAATGATCAATCCTCCTTGTCCAAAAGCCAATTCAATACTTTACACTACTTTACACTACTCTAATAGAAATATTGCTAGACAAAAAATTTTCTAGAGTGTAGCCTTCAATCTCCTTCCTTGCTGGAGAGTATGGCATAGTCTCCTTCCTATTGAAGATATTTTGAAGCTCAAAAGCCTTAAAATTACTTCTATTTACCATCTATGTAGAGGAGATGAGGATAATATCAACCACCTTTTCATCACTTATCCAATCAACAAACAAATCTGGGCCAATTTGAATTCAACATTTAAAACCAAAGGATGAGTCCCTACATGATTTTTTGAAGGCATGGAGTAAATTCTCAAAAAAAAGATTTTATTTATGTCATTCCATTTATTTCTTTATTCATTCATTGGATGGCAAGAAATCTGAACAAGCATGAAGACCAAAGGCTTGGATAGAATCATATTTTGCTTCACATATAGAATTATGTTGTCAAGCATGAAAGCAACAATCTACTCAAATTTACCTGACAGAATATGGTGCCAAAAATGCATCAAAACATCTCTTTAGTGAGATGGAAAAAACTTGAGGGAGGGTGCATTAAGGTAAATATTGATGATAGCTTCAAATTTGACCCTATGATTGTTGGTATTGGAGGAGTCTTTAGAAATCACAAGGGACAATGTATTTTCAACTTCTCCATCCCTTGCTATGCAGCGAATGCACTTCATACTAAATCCATTGCATGTCTCACAACCTTAAGGCTTGCAACCTTCCTCCATCTCCAAAATATTTGGATAGAAATAGATTCCTTTAATCATTGCAATTACATTGCTCATGAAGATAATCATTCTTGGTGGCTTACTTACATCATAAAAAGAATCATTCTCTTAGCACAACATTGCCATTTTTGAATCAGCCACATTCATAGAGGGGGTAACCAATTGGCTAATATTTTGGCAAGAATGGGATCATAATTGGAGGAACCTATCTTATCATACAATCATCTACTTTAAATACTTACAACTCTCAAAGGTTATCTACTCGATATACCATACATTAGAAGTTTGTAATAGTCTTTATTTTCTTTCCTCCATGCATGTTTGTACTCTAAAGTTAATCTTATAATGAAATTTTGCCTTATTTAAAAAAAAAAAATGAAAAGAGATTAAGTGAATATTTTGATGATAAAGCACATAAAATGTTTCATTCAAATCAAACTAAATGAACTTAAATATTTAATAGAATAAATGAAAGCACTTTTCTTACTCAAGTCCTTTATGTATATGCAAAGAGATCTATGACTTGAAAGTTTCTTGAAAAATAATTTTTTAAAAAGATTTTAGAAAATCTTTACCAATGTTAAAGCAAATCCTTTTAGTTAACACAACATGAATGTCAAACATTTTGAATATGAAATTTTTGAGAGATAATAAATATGAGTAGTTTTAAAGAGATTATTTCAAATCAATTAAACAAAAAAGAATCACTCGAAGATGAATAATAAGATATTATAGAAAATTCTTAACCATAAAGTACATAAATCTTTTAATCCAAATCAAATTAGTAAAACCAATGATTCAGGAGATTGAAATAATATAAATACTCTTACTCAAGCCTTTTTATGTAAGCAATAAAATCAATTGAGTTGATGTGAACTTTCCAAGGAATAAAAGAGGCTTGAAAGAGTTGAGGAAGGTCTCCACTTAAATGTAGTTGAAAGGTAGAGAGAGAGATGAGCTTAAGCACTTTAACTCCAAGAAATTCACTAGCACATGTTCAACAAGGTGGAGACAATCAATAGGAAATAAGTCAGATCATATCTTTAATTAGAGTTAGATCAAGAGAATTTCGACCAAGCCAATGGAAGAAGAAGAGGGAAATAATGTGAAGGAAAAATTAATAAGGAAAGTATTTGATTTCTAATAAATGAACACATGCAAAATAAATTCAAATAAGGATATTTGAATTTTGGCCAAAAGAAAAATAGAGAGAGAGAGAGAGAGAGAGAGAGAGAGATGATGGAAGAAAATTAATCAATCCAATTAAATAAAATCAAGAGAATAAATCCAAGGTTTTTGGCCAAGCATGAATAAAAAGAGGGAACATTATTTTGGCAAGAAATTTAGGTCCAAAATATTTAATCACATGAATATAATTTAAATCCAACTCAATTTAATTAAGGAGTGGTCGACCAAAGCTAAAGAGAGGGAAAGAAAACTGTACTTAGCATAAATAACTCTAATAAAATAAGCCAAGTGATCAAACAAGGAATTAATTAAAAATAATTTTGAATTTCAATCAATCTCATGTAGGAATGATCAAGAAAGGATTCCAAATAAGAATTAAATCAATATAAATTAAATTAACTAAGATTCTTGGAAGAATTCAAGCAAGTTATAAGAAATAAAAATAATAAAATAAATCAAGAAAAATCAAGAAGGATTTTTGACCACATAGTTTCCATACATGGATTCAATCATCATGCAATGCATTTGATCATGAATTAATTATGGGAGATCAATTTAGAAAATATTTTAATTAATTAAAAAAATCAATTTACTCCAAATAAAATAAAAGGGTGCCAGCCATATATTTTCACAAAGGATAAAATTAAAATAGGAAAGTGAATAAATACATGGCTCAATTGAAATTTATTTTTAATTAACTTAAAATAATTCAATTAAACTCTAATTCATTGAAATAAATCATGATAGGGTCACCAAATCATTTTGTAGATGGTTAAAATTAATTTTTCTTTGATATGACTAAAAATCTTCAAATTAAACTCAAGATAATTTAAATTCAAAAATTCATATGAATGAATTTTGAAATTTTAAATAATGAGGGAATTATTAAAAAATAAGTTAAATAATTCTTAGATATTTCTTTAAAAAAATATCAATGGAAAATTAGGCCAAAAACACAATTTGGAAGATAATGATGGTATGAGAGAAAAAAAAAAGAATAGAAGAGAGAAAAGGTTAAGTAGAATAATTCTAGAATCATTTAATTTTCATGTAATAAATATATGAATAAAATTTTGATTACATACAAAATGATTTAATGAAGTTTTAAATTAATTTATTTTACTTGAAAACACATTAAATTGAATTTAACTTGCACTTAGTTCATATTATCCAAAATGGATAATTCAAGGAATAATATTTGAATATGTAAAAATATGGATAAATTTAAATAAGATGTTTTAAAATAAATAAACCATTAATGTTATGTTATTGAGCTCTTTATTTGTCTTAGTACTTTAAGTCCTAAAAAATTCCCAAACCATTATAGTTGATATGACTTTCCGATTTAACTAAGCAAGTTGAGTCCGTGAATTTGTTGAAACACTTGAAATAAATAATTAATATATTATATATATATATATATATATATATATATATCATCAATATAAATATAAATTAAAAATGACATTCATAATGCTTATTATGAATAATTTATACTACAAAGAAATAATTAGTTCTTATTATAGAAGGTTTATTATCATCAAATAAAATAGTGAGATACACAAGGTGTATAATCAACAAATTACCAAGAAAAATAGATAAGGGGATAGTGGGACTCATTATTTCAGTCCTCTTTGAGGACTAAAGTAGCCTTTGGCCTCACCATTTATAGTTAGAGAGTAATTGTTGTTAGATATGGTCTTTTAATCAATGTACAAAAAATTTGATTGAAACCTTTTATTTTTAGTACTTCCATGATAAAATACGATATTATCATAAGCCTTCTTGATGTCAAGCTTAATAATGAGATTGCACCCTCTACATTTATTATCTATATCCATTACTAGATCATGAGCCAATAAGATATTTTCAATAATACATCTACCTTGAATGAATGTAGTTTGATTATTGCAAATGATTTCAGGAAGCAATAGATGGATTCATAATGTGATGAACTTGCTAATTAGTCTACTAATAATAGTAGTAAGACTAATTGGTCTATAAATCTCTTAACTATGTTTATTATTTGACTTAAGAAATAGAGCAATGGATCATGAAGCAAAGTACTTATGCATCTTATGATCATGAAAATAGGATTGGACAGTCGATATGACATCTCCTTTCACCCAGTCCTAGGTAACTTGATAAAAATGAGCTATTAATCCATATGGTCCAGCCATTTTATGCCCATCAAGAGTTTGGAGAGTAGTAGTGATTTCTAAATCCTTATGGTTATATGCAAAATCTGATTGGATAACCAGTTCCACACTATCCTTGATAAAAATTATGAAGTGAGTTAATAGTTGCAGCAAGCAATGAAAATATGTAATGGCACTTGCAATAATGCCTTCTGGATTAATAAGCAATCCCTTTTCATCATTTTTGATCTTTAACATTGCTTTAAACTATCTTCTTTTTTTAATACAAGCATGAAAGAATTTAGTGTTCCCATCTCCCAACAAAAACACATATGATGCAACTAACTCATTTTCAGTACTGATTAAAACTTGAAGTTCCTGATAAGCTTGTTGTAAGTCTTTCTGGACTCTGATTGAGCTATCTTATATTATCAATTATTTATGTTCAATGACTTTACCTTCAACATTGGATACCTTCTTATGGATTTTCCTGAATACTTACCAATTCCAATTTTTTAATACATGAGATAAATTTTTTTTGTAGCCTCCACAACTTCTAAGGATCAGATTTAAATTCCTCTACCCATGTTTCTTTCAAACATTTAACAAAATCATTATGCTTTGTCCATACATTATAAAATTTGAATGGCATTGTATAATGCTATTCTAGGCTTGGGCAAGATACTAATTGACATCACTAAAGAAGCATTGTATAATGCTATTCTACTTAGATGAGTACCCTCAATATGTTGAATGTTTGTGATCCAATGATTATTAAGTAAAACTCTATCTAATCTCTCAAATTTTCTTCCCCAGCTCCAAGAAAATGGGAAACCAATATAACCCACATCCATTAAACTAGCATCTTCAATAAAATCTAAAAATTATCTAAGATCCTTGTTATTAAGTGGTTTCCCTCCTTGTTTTTTAGCTAAATCAACAATCATATTGAAGAATCCACCTATTAACCAACTATCATTATAGTTGGAACTTATGGATGTGATTTTATGCCAAAGATTTCTTCTAGATTATGCAAAGCATTGGGAGTATACAAAAGTAGCTTGAAATGAGAAATTAAAGTAACTAATATAAGTGTGACTAAATTAGAGCTCATCCATAATTATATCAACCACATAATTATTCTTCCAAAACAACCAATGCTTGTTATTACAGTTTGCATACTAGTTGAAATTTCTAAATCTTTTTGGACTTTTTTGAGTTCTTAAATGAATAAGAGGTTCTAAAATTCTGAAAAGTTCTAACTTGAATTGGAATATAAGATGTTTGAGGTGATCAAAAGCATTTGGTTTAGAAATTCCCCTGATGTTCCTAATGAGTATATTCATTATAAGGATAGAGTTTGATTACCCCTAACATTTCTAGTAGATATCTGTCTTCAAAATGGCTAGAATACTAGTTGAGGATGTGTTTATAAGTGCTACTATTGAAAGATTGACATACTTGAGTTATCTAATTCCTCTAATTTTTTGTTTCTTTATTTTTAGTACAATCAAACCTGAATCTTTTTCTTCAATGATCTTTTGCAAAATATCATGATTTATGACAACATCATTCTAGAGCAATGTGTCTTATGGTTTTGTATGATCCAATTTCTAGCTTGAGTCTACCACTACTAGGTTTACATTATCTTGAAGGTTTTTAGAGGATTCCATGGGTTTAATAGAAATTTGATTGGGAGCAGATTGTTCAATGATTGGATGTTCCTCAAGTAGCATATGAGTGCTCATATGACATAATCTTGATCTATTTCTATAGTTTATGCTAAACAATTCCTAACACTACTTTTCCTTGACTACCCACTTCATTTTGAAATTGTTATTGACATATTTATTTTTCTTTTAACTCAAGATATGATATAAGGAAATTTTTTAGAAAATTTCCAAACATCTTACATTTAAGACAATACATTAGCTTTTGCTTAATTATAATATATTGCTAATATCCATTAGTAGGGGAGCCTATCCAAACATCATCTGCATATTGAGATGTGATGTCCATCTCAATAAGAACTCTAGCAGCTGACAGCCTAGAAAAATTAAAGTAGGCAGATTAAACTTCAATTTTTCCCAAATATAGTTGTTAGAGAGTATAAAATTTGCTTGTTAAATAGATGTAGCTTTAACTTCAATTTTAATCCATATTGCAATAATTTGGTGACTCAGCATTGTAATCAAAATTTGGAGTCCACTTTAAAACTTTCATTGGAACATTCTCAATATGATAAAGTTTTTTGGAGAAAATACGTGCATAATCTTTTTCTTTGCTAAGGTGAATGGCAATGTGATAGCCATCAAGCAACCCAACACACCATTCCCCAAATTGCTTCAGTCTATCAAAATGCTTATGGATAGTATTTATTTTTGGATGTTTATAGGTGAATTTTTTAATTAAAGTGAACTTGAGAGGTTTAGAAAAAAGATTTATTTCCATATCATAGGTAAATAAAGCCAGCTTCCCATTCTTTCTATGAGCCTTTTTAATAAATCTAGATTTAGATCCCTCCTTATACTTCTCATGATAAACTTGGGAAAATTAATTTATTAGTAATTTCCACATTATTTCATTCACATTTGTATTTTGGATGAGTTCCTTGTGGTGTATTAATTTGGAGTCATTGGATGCCACGTAGATCTTAGGGGGTACTTATTGGAGTTATCATATATGACATTAAGGTATGATGTACCATCTCAAAAGATAGAAGTATCACCCTACAATGGATCTAATCACCTAATAAATACTCCTAAGGCAGATGGGTCTTCATATACTTGAGATCTTTCACCTACTTTATATGGAGAAGTGAAGCAAGGTTTATTTTATACCAGGTTTTTTAGTTCCCTTTGGAAGCAAGCTTACATAGTTAATTACATCTGAGGAAATAAAAGAATTTCTTAAGAACACTCTTGATTAGAGTAGTCAATAAATATCTCCAAAGATTTTAAAGCTAGACTATTAAAAAATTGGATTTTCATGAAAGTCAAGTGGGAGAGTTCAAGTGGAAAGACTTATTTATGAATTCCAAAGGGGATAAATAGGGAGAGCTCATAACACTATGAAGCCTAGTAAGTGCTCCAATCTACCTTATAATGAGGCTTTACATATTTGAAAGAGAAAATTTATTTTTTAAAGTTGGAATCTTTATTAGATTTCTAGCACTTATAGTCAATCAACACAAGATTGTGAAAATTCCTAAGAGGTAAAGATTTATACATGTAGCCCAAAGGAAATAGATAGCCTCAGAACCTAAATCTAGGATTCTTTAGCACAAGCTAAAAGCAAGACTTAAGTATGATAAAAAAAATGTGACATTGTGGTTTACCTCCACAAGAGAGGATAAACCCATCCTAACTCTTTTGGACTTACAACTCCTTGGAGTGGCTGTCAGCTAACACCTCCACTTTAAAACCATGGAGGCCAATCTTATGCAAGTGCAAGATAGCTAGGTTATTATTTATTCAAGAAGGGAAACTAGAGTCCTAAACTCACTCTCTAAGAGACAAGACTATGATTGGCATAAAAGCATGACTTAGACAAATGCAAAATTTGTAGTCCCTTAAGGACTTTATGCTATTAAACACACAAAGGGAGGATTAATAAATTAAACTTGAATTATCTGAAGTCATTATTAATTTAATTTGATTTTTGATTTGATCATTAATTCTCCTTAATTAGTGCCTAATTATTCTATGTTAATTAACCCTCATATGAAAATACATTTAGAAAAATAATTAGGAAAGGGGTCCTAATTATTTCCCCTCACCATTCCCATTATTAATCAATGATTAATCATCATTAACCATTTAATTTGAATTGTTTAACAACTTTAATAAACATAAAATTGATTCTGGAGGGTAATTAGGATTGAAATTTCAAGTTTTCTAAATTACATGGCCAATAAATTCCAAGAAAATTATGGGAGGTTGAGGACATCCCATAGAATTAGGCTATTAAATTTTAGATCAATTAGCTTAGTAATTAAGCCTTAATTATGGAAATTAGCCTAAATTACAAACCCTAATTAAGAACTATTCATTAAGCAAACATTAGAGATTTTATTTTTATTAAATTTTCTTCTGTTTAGCCTTTCCAAAATGGGTTTATTTGTATTCTTTGGATTTCACTACAATTAGTTATGAATTTCCAAAGTTATGGCCACTTAATCCTATTTTTAATGCTTAAACCCTAAACCATTGGCACTATGTGAAAGTTGACGTGACAACGCTTTCCAAGTGGTGTCACAAGATAGGTTATCTAAAACATCCAACATGATAACTAAGTTAGCAGTAGTGGACGTGGTTTCATCCCCACCATTTGATCTTGGATGAAGCAAGGATTATCTATTGTTTCTTAAGGATTAAATCAAATAATCTAGTAGATTAAATCATGGCTATCAATTCTAATCATATGGAATGGATGGTCGATGATCTGTCATACCCCAAGCAATGGAAGACTGACATCATTTTCCTTTTGCCACTTGATCTAAGCTCATTGAAGCTTATGGGATGGCGAGATCGACTCCAAAATTTTTGGGGGAAAGATCTAAGGAGATTCTATGTTGGAAATCATGTAAAATCATAATTCATTATACAAAAGATCAACACCTAGGGAAAATCTATTTTATAAATTTTAGCTTGAGCTAAAAGGTGATCTGACTAAGGTATCTTGGTCCTGAAAAGAAGAAGCACTGTTGAGAAGTTTTCAAGCTGCCTCCCTATCAATTCTTATATGGACCAAGCATCACCATAAAGCTCGCTTGAATTGGTCTTAAAGTGCCTTCTGGTGATCAAATCGATTAGGGATCAATTCATTTTGACTTGTTGGAGTGATGGGAAGGTGTGAGAAGAGTTAATTTGAGTTTGGTGAAGTTTTGGTGAGGTTGAATGGATGGGGCTCTCGATTTCATGTGGAGATTGGTCTCATTAGTGATAGAGTGCGCTAGGATTTTGGGGAATGGTGTAGGACTACTCAAAATACTCTAAGAAAACTCTCTTCAAAGTTTGAATGGATGGGGAGGTGTATACTCTCCTCCCCAAGTGAACCAAGGGTTGAGATTGGCTCAGGCTTTGGAATGTGTCTAGCTAAGGTAGGTGGCTGGAGGTGGTAGTGGACTGCTGAGGTGGAGGTTCTTGAGAGGCTTAGTTAGTGGCATGGGCTAGCATGGGGCATACATCCTCCTCCAAGTGAACCAATGGCATGCCATGGGTGAGTTCACCCACTCATGGCCAAAGGCTGAACCCAACAACCTTGGGTTAAGTTGGGTTAGTGGTCCTTATGTCCAAGAAAGGCTAAAGGTGGCTGCAAAGGCTTGGGAGTGGGAGAACCCATCCAAATGGAAATTTTGTCTCATTTGGGTGGGTTGGTTCAAGGGTTTTGACCCAAATTTGGTTCACCATGTGTTGGGACCCACTTGGGCAGACACATGGTAACCTAAGGATGAGTCATGCCAAGTTTGGTTGGGTTTGCAATTGGTTTGGATGGGTTTTGGTCAATTTGACCCATATGCGTCAAATTAGGCTCAATTAGGTTAGGTTGTCCAATTGGTCAAATTGGGTCAAACCAAGGGTTTGGGTATGTTCAATTAATTATTTGAAATGTATTGGTTCAATTGATTTGGTTTAATTGAAGTGGATTTAATTTTGGGTCCTATGGGTTTATTTAGGCCAAATGGGCTAAGTTGACCAATTTGGTTAAATTGGCCAAATTGGCATTAGTGGAGGTTTGGTTTAGATTCAATTGATTAGTTGAGAATGATTGTAGGTTTTGGTTTTAATTAATTTGGATTTGGGAAGGATTTGGATCGGATGGACCCTTTAGGTCAATTGCTAAATGGGTCAATTGGGTTAGTTGACCAAATTGGGTTTAATTGAAGGTTGGATCATGTTTAATTAATTTTTTGATTGATTAGAGGCACTGGTTTCAATTAATTAGTGTTAGAATGAGATTTGGCCCAATTTTCCCCTTTAGGTCAAATTGGGTCAACTTAGGTAAATTGGTCAAATTGGTTTGGTTTTATTCAATTGATTTCAATTAGGCTATCCAAGATGACCAATAAGCATTAATCTAATTTGGGTTGAGTTGAAGTTTGAGTCACTTTGGTCATTTAGGCCACTTTGGGTCAAGTGGACCAATTAGGTTGATTGAGTTGAATTAGTGGATTTGGGTGTTGAGAAGAGTTCAATGATGAATTTAGGGTTGATTTGGTGGCCTTGATTATAATTAATTTGGGTTTGATTAGATTTTAGCTCATTTGGACCTTTTCGATCAAATGTGCTAACTTGGGTTGATTGGATTTATTTGGTTCAATTGGTTTGATTGCAAGTATTGGAAGAGTTTGAAATGGTCTATTGAATGGTTGCAGTACTTTTTGAAAATCAATTAGATTTGGTTTACTTGAATGGGCTTTGAGTTGGATTAGAGGATCATGATGGAGCTAACTTAGGTTAGGGTTTAAGTTAATTTGGCTTAGAGCTTGGATGGGAAACAAAATTCAATTGAGGTTCGTTGTGTTGGCTTGAGGTTGGTTTTGGATGAGTGGACAAGCATGGGTTGGTTTAGGCCATAAGATGAGTAAGAATTTATCTTAAGGCATATCTAAGCTTGGGTTTAGTGTTCCTTTAGTTACTATAATGTCTTAACTTAAGAAAATCCAAGTGTCTACAAGGTTCCTAAGCCTTAGATGAGGAAGGTCAATCCTCACCCCAAAAGTGAGGTCAACATACCCCAACAAAATTAATAATAAAAGAAATGACTAATGAAATAGTAACCAATGTAATAATTACTACAAAGTGAAAGCCCTAAAGTAGAGGAAGGAAACATACCTAATAGGCAAAGTTGCTCAAACAAGCCTCCCTTTAGTCCATGAACCTACAAGGACTTAATAGCATTTATTTTGGTGGGTGGAGGTCGAAATGATCCTCCAGCATTTTCCAAACTACAATAATTTCTGGCATTGCAAGAATAAATGGTTTATAGTTTCCAGGTTGAGGCAATACTAACATTTAGAAATAAGTGTGATGCCTTTCTCCATAAGCCTATCATCCATTAGTAGAGTTGAATTAAATAATCTATAGCTAAAAGGAGATGAATGGCTTACTTTGGTTCCAATGTAAGTTTCTAGCTATAGTAAGTGTACAAGTTGCATTATATAATGCTTTAGAGAGGGAACGTGAAGGGTTTCCATATAAATCACTAGTTGGTCCTTGCTATTATTTGTGATGTGAATTTGCATTATTTCAACTATAGTATTGGCTAACAACACCATGAGAAGTTCCTTTTCATTCTAGATTATATTATTTCCTTGCTATTAAAATAATTATAAACCCTTTATTTATTGAATTATCCCAGTTGAAAGATGGATAATGTTTTATTTTATGGCCATATGTCATGCTAAAGATTAACTTTTCATTCACTAAGTTGCCAAATAAAAGACAATTCCATTGTGCTTCTAGATCTTAGTATACCTCTCTCACATGGTGAGTCATTTTTGTTTGGTTAGGCAATCATTGGATGGATCTTAGAGTAGTACTTAGCCATCACAAATTTAGCCTAAAGGTGTTTTGTTGTTGAAATTTAATAAGTGACTTCATTAAATTATATATTATGGTGTCTTCAATTAATTTAAAACCAAGTCCAACATTATATTTATGTTTATGAACTCTCCTCTAACATGTCCATGGGTACCTTTCTTGTTTTCTTTTCATAAGACTGTGTTGAACAAGGATACAATCTTTGTTGTGTACTAATTATTATGTTAAAAATTTGCAAAACATTTTGAAGAATATAGCTAAAGATGCTTTAATTTATTAAGTCTTCCTCCAAGTGAGAGGAGGTTTTTCAATTTTAAGATTTTATTATGAATTTTGAAGATGATATAATTTAAAGTATAGTTTTTTAGTCCTTCTAATGAATATTGAGTTCCCAAGTGTTTTGTAAGGATGCTTTCATCTTTGAAGCTAGTATAATTAATTCACTTTGAGCTTCAATTAAGGATTTCCTTTGCTAAAGTAAAACAATATGACTTGTTCATGGTGAAGTGCATTTCAACGTGCTCAAACTGCTTTATAACTCCATAGACTTTCTTAATGGACATTCTTGACTCATAGCAAAAAATTAGAATATCAATTGCAAATATAAGATGAGATGCAACAATGCATCCTTTTATATGAAAGTTAGTGGATGGACTTGTAATGAATAATTAAATCATTAAAGTTGAGAAGTAGTCAATTGCAATGATAAATTTGATTAGAAAAAGAAGATCTCCTTGCTTGAGTCCTCTATTAGAATTAAAGAAACTAGATTTGTCTACATTTACAAAGATTGATTAGTAATTGCTTGAGATAATCTTCATGATAAGAGCTATTGACCTAGGGTCAAAACCTTTAGCATTTAATACCTAATAGATGACATTCCAATTGACAATGTCAAAACCTTTGTGCAAGTCCAATTTTAATATTGCATTATGTCTTTTGCATTTAGTGTTTAAGTATCTTAAAATTTTTTAAGCAAGCAAAACATTTTAACTAATGTCTCTTCCCTTGGTGATGGCACTTTGATTAAGAGATATGAGGTCAAGAAGTAGTTATTGTATCCCAATATTGATAATTTTGAATTGTAGTAGGAGCCTTATAATTACGAACATGCTCTAATTAGTGCAAATGGTTTTTATGGGATGGCGATTATAGTTGAGGAACAATAATAGTGTGGCATGTTATCACCTTTAAAGAAGTCTTGAATGGTCAAGAGACATCCTTCTAATAATGTCCCAATTAGATTTGTAAAACACATGTAATCATCCGATAGTTGCCTTGTTAATGCAAATGGAGAAGATAAATTTCTTCATCTAATTATCATTTGGGATGTTCATATCTTTGTGTAGAGGGTGTATGTTATTAGGTGCACCTTGATTGATCAAGCAGTTAAAGTGTTCGGGTCTAGAAGAGCACTAAAGTAGTGGACTATGAATCATGAATGTCCTTTTGATTAGTAATTCCACGATCCAAGTGGTTCTTCATCATAGTTATGGTAAATCATTTTTCTCTTTTGACTAATGCATGAAAGAATTTATTTTTTGATCTCCCTCCACAAAGAATTTTCCTATAGTTTTTGATCGAAGGAATGGTTCTCCACTCTTATTATCTCCTCTAACATACTCATGTCTTTCTTCAATTTGAGATCAATTTCATCATCAAAATTGTTGGCTAATTTCTCCTCCAAACAGGTAACTTCTTATTCAACATCATATATTTGTGTGTGGATGTGTTGAAACACTGATTTATTCTAATTTTTTAGCTCTAATGTTGTTATGTTGTGCAGTTTCCATAGTTTAAGCCAAAATTTTTAGTATATTCCACATTCCAAATGCTCTTTATTAATGGTATAAACACTATGTGTTGAGTCCACATATTCTAAAATCTTAATTAAGATTATTTTGGTCTTTGAGTGGCTTCAATGCTTATAAGGACAAGGGCATGATCTAAAGTAGTTCTTAACAAATGTTGGACTATGGTGTTGTGCATCTTGATTCTACATTCTATGTTTAGTAAACTAGGTCGATCTTCTTATGAACTTCCCTCTTCTCCAAGTGAATTTACATCCAATTTACCCATCATTAGAAAGTTTAGGTTTAAGTTTAAACTCTACAAACTCAACAATTATATTAGGTATTGGAGTAACTCTTCTCTTTCCCACTAGGTTAGTTATTATGTAGACGTCTTATAACCATCCATCGCAGGTTGATTATGTAGCCAATTTGAGTGATATTTTCCCAAAACTCCCTACTACTATGCACATAGTAGGTAGCATAAAAACTATAACAAAGGCTACAATATCATTTTGTGATATTTTTATGTGAATGAATTAAGGGTGGTTAATAATTATGTTAATATGTTTCTTTCCATGGTAATTAGATTTTGTTAGTGTAGTTGGCTTGAAATTTTTGCATGTTTAGATGTCTAAGAAGGCTTTGGTAGTGATTAGTTGATGTCATTGGCTCAATGATCCCTATAACATCTTGTTGATGAGATCTAATTAACTACTTTAATCTACCTCTAGATTTGAACTTTATAATGCCCCTTACATTTTATAGAAGAAAACTAGTAATTATGTAGGTTGGTTTGTATATTATTATGAAAGCCTAAGAACTTTCTAGTGCTTTTAGATCTTTTTAATTTGTTTGATTGATCTTCAAAAAGTCCTTTTAGTTCCTTTATTCCTTTAGATCTCATCAATTGGATCCATATTTCATTGGAGTAAGATTCAAGGTTCTGCATTAGATTTCTATTGATATTGATGCTTGAAGGTTGTTTTCTATCTAAGAGGTAGTTAGAGTGTAAAATGAATGTTTCCATTGCTTATTTTCCTTTTCTTTGTTTCCTACTGAGTCTAGGTGGCAACATATTATCTTGTGATGCTAGAGCAATTCCAGCAAAAACTACATTAATGTTGGCTTCATGCTGAATCAAATGTTGAGTAACTTGGTGAATCTCATTGAGTGATTATTCTCCCATAGAGATGCTTGTTGTTTTAAATTGATGAGTGGCTTGTGAAATTTCAATGGTAGGCTTGCTAATGATTATATTTAAAATAACATTGTCCATGGAGTATGTTTTCTAGAGTTTTAAACCATCAATGTGTTGCATTACGGAAGAATAGGCTATTGTAAGTTAGTATCACGAATGTTCCATAGTGATAGTGTTTCCTATTTCCTTTTTTGGTTGTTGAGCTAAGCATTCATCAACAATATGATTGAATCTTTTGTAATGTATACAATATTTTGGCAAGTTCATAAGACCATTTTTTGCCAATAACCATTCCTTTGGGTAACAATCCATACTTCCTCATTAAACTATAAGGTAACATCAAATACCATAAGAACATGAGCTATTGATGATGTCAAGTGTGTGGTAGTGGGCAGGTCCACTTTTATAGGCCTCCTTTTAAATTGGGAAAAGCTATTGTTTATTGAAATAATGAATTTTTGGACCTAAGACGGTGAATTGGGTTTTTAAAAGATAATTATAGAAAACTTAATTTTAATATTTTGTAGAAGACTTAAACCTTTAATGATTATCCTTTAATAAAATATAACAATAATCAACAATAATTTAGAAAAGTAAAGTGTAGAAAAAATAAAGAAAGAGAATACATAGATGTTTATGTGGTTCAACCAAAACCCAAAATCAGCCTATGTCCACGCTTAGCAACCCAAGCTAGAAATTCACAAGTCAAAATAAGATTACAATAAATCTCTCGTACTCTCTTTCACGGGCAAGTACAACCTAACACCATACTTTCCTTAACGAGAAAGCACAACTCAACAACGTACGTTCCTTTAATGGGCAAGCATAACTCAACAACATACTTTCTTTTCGCAAGCACAACTCAATAATGTACTTTCCTTAATGGGCAAGTACAACCCAATAATAAAATAATAAAAGGATAACTTAGGATCTAACTCTCAATTTTAAAATAATTTTTTGGTTCACAACCCAAAATACAACAATATTAAGGCAACTAAATTCAAAGGAATGAAAGATAGCTCACTTTAATTGATATTTAAATTTGAACAATAATTAAACTTGATATATATATATATATATATATATATATATATATATATATATATATATATATATATATATATAATATTTGATGTGAATATGATAACTTAAATCAAGGTGATTTAATTTATGATTTGAAATATAGCACAATTATGATTTAAAACTTAATCAACCACTTTTTAGAAAGAGACTTAGAATTTTTAAAAGATCAAATGAAAATGAAATCTTAAATCACATAAACTCAAATGAAATGTCATTTAAAGAAATTATTATTTATGCAAAAGATGAGATGATTTATAAGTAATAGAACTTGTTACTCACAAGTATTTTATATGAAATAATTCCAAAGACAATAATCTAGCTTTAGATCATTTTAGGAATAATGAAGAGAAAATAACTTGCAATAATACACTTTAATTCATCAACCACAAAACTTTCTGCCAACTTATGAATGTATAGAAATAGATAAGTTAATCATAAAAAAAATTGACCAAACGCATAAGAAACTCAAGCTAAGAAGGAGAACAAGTTCATTTAGCATGTAAGATCAAAAACTAGAATGAAAGCACCTTGTTAAGCTTTCAGCCCAAAAGAAAATCCACCAATCACCAAGTTCTTTGGAGCAATCCTCAATCCAATAACTTGAAGGTTCAAGGATGGAAAAGGATGAAGAAATTAGCACTTGATTCACCAAGAAGAGATCTCTAAAGTTTTGTAAAAATTTGGCCAAGAGAGAGTTTTTCTAAGAGGGATTTTTCTAAGAGGGTTTAACCTAATCTAAAGAGCATTATTTATAAGATAATGAGGTTTGGCCAAGAGAAGGAAAAATAGGAGGGGAACTCATTTGGAATTAATTTAAACATAAACAAATCAAAATAAAAATAAATGTCATGAGATAAATCACCAAAGAGAAATAAGAGGAAATTTAATATGGAAGGTTGGTTTAATTAAAAATCAATTTGAAATTAAAATTTTATAAGAGGGATTTCGTCTAATGAAAGAAAGAGAGAAAGTTTAATTATTAAATGATTCAATTTGAATCAATTAAATTAAATTAATTTAGCATGATGAAGAAAATTGACAAAAAAGGGGATATAGAGAGAAAATTAATTTGGAAAGAGATTTAAATTGAATCAATTCATCATATGACCTAATTTCAAATGTAATTAAGAATTTAATTCTTATGTTGTTGGGCAAGAGAGAGAGAGAGGAGAGAAGAGTTTGAATTATTACCAAACAAGTCAGGCACAATTAATTGTCCAAGTGAAAAAAAAGAATAATTCAAATTTTGATTAATTTAAAATAAGCATCATATATGGTCGGCCAAAAAAGATGATTCCATGATGGGATTAAATTACTATTTAATGCAATATCATGTAATATTCAATGAATTCATTTTGATTGAACGAAGGAAGAAAAGATATAACATACGAGCTTTATTTAATAAAATATAAGGAATATTCAAAAATTTGGCCAAGCTACTTTCCTAAAATAGATATTTTTAATTTTAAGTACTTAATTCAAATGATGATCAATCAGATCATAGGAGAGTTTAATCAATTTTAATTAAGAGATTAAATTGAATTTGAATAAAGATATAGTTGGCCAAGGGAGGTTTCCGAAACTATAATTTATATAAAAGGAATGAAGATAATTTCATGAATTATTTTAATTGAATTTAAATTAAGTAAACTAAATTAAAAATAATTCAAATTAAATCAACTTGATTAGCATATGTAATGAAACAAATGAATATGAGAGTTCAAATTTGCATATGTAATTAAATGAATATTCCATTTGTATTCAAAAATAATTCAAATTAATGATTGAAATGAATGAATTTTTTAATTTAGAAAAATATGGGATAATTATGAAAATAATTTGAAAAACTCTCACATAATTTATTTAGCAAATAATTAATAAAAAAGGTTTAGGATGAGAGATAAGATTGGTGAGAGAAGACTAGTACAATAGGAGAGAGAAAAATAATACCTTGAATAATGTTTGGTTAATTTAGATTTATACATTGAATAAATGGAAAATGGACATTCCTAAGCATGAGAATAATTTAATGAAATGTAAACTTAATTTAAGTTGTTGGAAGCACAATAAATGCAACAATGTTTATGCATTTAATTCACATTATCTAAAATGAATAATTTCAAGAATAATTGTAAATATCAAATGTAGAATTTATGAATAGTTTTCAAATAAATAAATTTGAAATGAATGAATGATTTCTTTTAATTTTGTGAGCTTTTCAATTTCCTTAATATGGTTAATCCCTGAAAAATGCTCACCTAGTTCATGTATAATAGCTTTAGCATCCTGAATTGACTAAAGAACGTGGAGTTAAAAAAATTTCCTGCACACTTGGATTTAATTTGATTAGTAGCATAAAATATATATAAATTTATCATCAATATAAATCTAAATTAAGAATGACATTCATAATGATTACTGTGAATAATTTATCATGCAATGAGATAAATAATTCTTACTACCCAAGATTTATTATCATCAAATCAAATGGTTAGATACACAAGGTGTATAGTCAATAGTAGATCAGATACTAGGTGATTTAGTATTAGGATTAAAATCTATGGTCCATCTCAGGATGCTAAAAGGAAAGCCTTTTAAATAGTACACTCTCTTGGCAGCGATTCAAGCATAGTTATCATCATTGAAAAATCTAATTAGAAAGTTCATATGGTCAATGAATCCCACTAACAATTTTCAAATTAACTTAAGGTAAATGATGAAATCTCTAACATTAGACATGGTGATTCATTTAGAAATGCACTTTCAAATTTGGGAGAACTTAAAGGGGTCAACAAGCATACATGTTTCTTCCTCATTTATGAAAATTGTACTCTTGTTGAGTTTCCCAGCATGTTTCTTAATGAAGGGTAGCTTAGGGTCTTCACGAGTAGACTTGGGACCTTTGTAGAAAGATGGTGGGAAAGTATTAAAATCAATATTTCTTGTTTCCAAGTTAGATGTCTCTTCACCATTCAAAGCAGCAACATAAGAATGCATCTTTATCATGATGTTCACTAAGATGATGTAATCTACATGGAGATATTTAATGAAATAGCTAACCTAGACCATAGAGTAGGGAAGCATGGGAAGATATGCATGATTGTTATCATGAATATGATCTACATAACATGAAAATGATTTTAAAAAAACTCAAATGTGTTTTTCAAGCATCATTTTACTCATTCTAATTGAATTTCAAAGCTTACTTCCATTTTCCTTTTTTGAGCTTTGTGATTGGACCTCCTTAGGCATATGAGTAATATGTCTAATTTTCATGTGGTTTTGAATTATGATGCATGAGATATAAATTGTCAAATTTCAAAAGGCATAATTTTTATTATTTAGAAATCAATACACATTTGAAATTATTCTTCATACCTTGATCAACTTAATATATGGTAGTTAATTTTTATTGCATATTTATAAATATTTTTAAAGAAGTTTTAAATTGATTGAAAAATATTTATTTTAATTTTAATAAATTTATTGTACCTTATTAAAAGTATTGAATAATTTCTAATTTTTTATTAAATATTTTCAATGTTCTTTAGTTTTATTATAAATATTAGGCCCTCATTCATTTAAAAGAACAAATGCAATTAACATTTTAAATTAAATCTTTATTTTTATAATTATTATATTAATCTATAAAATAAGATATGTATTTTGACTTAAACTCTTGACATTCTTGAGAATTATTTTCATATTTTAGAAAAATTAAAACTCTTTAATGTTAATTTTAAAACATAAACATTTATTTTAAAAAATTATAAAGACTTTAAAATCTCTATTTTTACTTTTTTTTAAAATTTTAAATTATATTAAAATTCAACTATAAAAATTTCTTTGTTGGGTCCCAACTTGAATTTGAAAAGTGGGGGGTTGCATTAGGAAGTTGATAACCAACGTAAAACTTGTCAAAAAAATAATATCTTAAACCCTTTAATATATAGTGTTAAAGCTAGTGAAAAGTATGCAAGGACTAATGCATCGACACCTATGTGTAGTGTTAAAAAAGCAAGGGTTCCCACATTTTGGACATATGTGAGTAAAGAAGTTAGTCCATTAAATTGGTATTAGGTTAGGAATTTTGATTGTAAGTACTTTTATAAATAAATTAAAGGAATTAATAGTATTATGGTCCATAGAAAGATAATATCTTATGTATTCAAGAAACTAAATGGGTTATGGAGAAAACCAAGGATATTTATACTTTTGATTTTTAAACTTTCACATTCATGTAGGAGTCAAACTAGAAATGGTGTAAGTGCGATTATAGATAAAAGTTTGGTGGATAACTTATATATATTAATAGGATTAAGGATAAAATTATAGATTTAAAGATTGTTGTTGATACTAAGATTGTTAATGCTATAAGTGTGTATGGTCCTTAAGTATGTTCGAATATATGCTCAGAAGATAATTTTTGGAATGACTTGGAGAGATTAACAAAAATGAGATGTCTTGAAGAAAGGGTTTTTCTTGGAGGATATTTAAATGGGCATGTTGGTTTTAAAAACATTTATGATGGCTATGTATTTAGAGTGATTGATGAAAAATATAAAATTATATTAAATTTTGCTTTATTTTATAATTTTGTGGTTGCTAATACCTTAATTAAAAAAAGATAAGCATATCATTATATGTATGAACAGATCTAATAAAAAATAGAATAATTATTTTTTATAAGAAAAATAAATTATTTTGATTTTAATGATTTTAAAGTTATTATGGGTGAAATTTTAAGTACCCAATATCGATTTCCAGTTTTGGATTTTAATAAGCTGAATTAAGCAAGTTACAAAAAATTTGCTTGGAGAAACAAAAATGAAAAGTTTATTTTAATAAAATTAGTTGGTTATGGATTAAAAATGCACAAGAAAAGATATGAAATAAGAAGTTTTGTTGTAAAACCTAGTTTAGATGTAAAAACTCAGAGAATTGAGAAAGATATAAAGTGGCCTGTGGAGATTCTAAGAAAGCAGCATGTGATACAAAAAAATTAGCTTTTAGTGATTTATACAAAAGACTAGATATCAATGAAGGTGAAAGATGTATGCATAAGTTAGCCAAGCAAAGAAATAAGAGAAGTAACCTGGTCCCTTGTAGCTTTTAAGTCTCACCCCAAAAGGTTGATTCAGGCGGAAAACATTGTTAGGTGGGGAGTTTGGCTGGAGCGGCATGTGAGGTGCATTAAGGATAAAAATCAGATAGTGCTTTTCTTAGAAGAGGATATGTACATAGGTGGATGAGATATTTTGATAAAGGTTTGATGAATATTTTTAGAGTACTATTGATCTTAGTAGCATTAGTATTCTACACAAAAATTGAGAATCTTATTTTTTATCGTCATATTAGTAAAATTGAAGTTAGAGATGCTTTAAAAAATGAAATGTAGAAAAATAATAGGACTTGATGATATTTCAATAGAAGTGTGGAAATGCTTAGGATGTCAAAGAATTTCTTAGCTTATTAATCTTTTTAATATTATTTTAGCAGCTAAAAATATGTTTGATGTGTGGACAAAGAGTTTGTTGGTTTCCATTTTTTAGAATAAATGTGATGCACAAGACTATGCAAGTTATAGAGGAATTATGTTAAAATTCCATGCATAAAAGTATGTGTTATGATGTGATTAAAAAGTTTCTCAAAATTAGTTTGGTTTCATGTAGATTTATTATGGTTACTATGTTATGACGCTATGACACCTAAGAAAGGGGGTGAATTGGGTGTTTAGAAATTTTTAAGTTAAAAATTAGTTTTTAAAGTTTATAGAAAATTTAGTTGCAAATGATTAGATATAATAATCTATAAAAATGCAATGCAACAAACAACTAAAGTAAAGTAAAGTAAAGTGCAGAAAATGAAAGTAGAGAACATAGATTTTTATGTGGATGGGCCAAACCCAAAAACTGACCTACTTTCATGACTAGCAACATAAGCTAGGAATTCACTAAGTCAAAATGAGATTAAAAAAAATCTCCCATACTCTTCTTCATGGGCAAGTACAACCCAACACTACACTTTCCTACATAGGCAAGTATAACCTTAACACCATACTTTCCTACATGGGCAAGTACAATCCCAAAGCAAGCCCTCATAGTTAATTACCCCTCTTACCATAGTAAGAGAGCACATTAGATTAAGGTTGGAGAATAGAAATATTTTATCTGATATGAATTGGTGTTTAGCAATGGGTACTATGGCATAAATAATGAGGGGGGAATGATGACACTCTCGATAAGGATCCCATGGTTCTATATGACACTCTCGATAAGGATCCCATGGTTCTATCATCCTAAACTATCATGGTCCCTAGTCTACTTAGCTAACGGAAATAGTTCTTGGCCTTAGAATCTTATTAATAGCCTTAGGTTGAGTCTTCCAAGGAGTTCTTGTAGACCTAGGGTGACATTTATCTAAGGTGATAAATTTAAGTCAACCTTAGCTAACAGAAGGATTTTTTCCTATTAAATATATTTTATAGTTCATGGCTTAAGGAGAAAAGCCATTAAGAATCATACAGGATATTACCGTGATAGAAATATAGGGGAGCTATATGGATGACAAACCACCCAGTCAGAGGGTTTTGATCGTATCCGCATTTCATGTGGTGTCATTTGGTAGTAAAATCACATATGTAGAGAAAACATGCCATGTCCTTACTAGCATGAGATTATTTGAGAATGAATATAGTGATATATTTAATTGACATTGGCTCTTTTGTGAGCAAAGATTTTCTTAGCTTATAATCCTTGACATTTATGATGATGGATGGGTGGATGATTACTTAAAGTTATTTTGGATGATAAACTTTATTTAATTTTTAAAATATCCTCTTTAGTTAAATATTTAATCAACACAGCCATCATTAGAAAAAGATTAGGTTTTAGTAATTAACATCCATGAGACCCAATCAGGAATTTTAACCCGCGCAACATCCTTAGACTTTTAATTTTGATTTTTATGCATATGTCAGGCACATATGGGTGATTTAAATTGGTTTTTTTATTAACCTATGAAGCATTCTTAGACAATGGACTTAAGCAATTACTATTATTTTGGTGCCCATGTGGGTAATTTAAATTTATTTTATACTAAGCACCTCAGGGCTAAAAATATGACTCATAAGCACTGTATATCACACCTTGGTGCTGCATGGTTAGGACTATGGCATTATAATTATTCCTCTAGTTAACTGTTTGACCAGTGCCAAGGAACTGATAATTTATCACTATAGAGCCGATCAAAAGTTAGTTCATGATAGCTAATAAGAGTTCATGAACTTTAAGGGTATGAGACAAACTTTTTTTTAGTAGTGCCTCGGTGCTAGGTCAGAGCACCATAGTACTTCATCAATGCAATGCGTCATCTCAGTTATAAAATTAATGGTGATGAATGCCCCTTTTTGACCGGCTTGGTAACCGACATGATCAGCTGACCAGCACCTAGGAGTTGCACATGAGTGCTATAGTGCTGGTTAATATTCTAGAACTCAAGAGGTTAGTATAAGTTGATATAAATAGACCCCTAGTTTTGAAAATTTTCATTTGCTCTCTCTCTCTCTCTCTCTCTCTCTCTCTCTCTCTCTCTCTTTCTATCTCTTTCTCTTAGCTTTCCCCTTTATCTAGAAGGTAATCATGTCACTCAAAGGCTCATTGGCAAGAGGAGAGCCACCTTAGAAGGAGCTAACAAGTTAGCTCTGCATTAGAGGTACAGTATCAGCACGCCTTCACCCATAAGAATCTCATTCTAGAAAGGAGCTTCTACAACCCATGTGGGAGACTGGAGTGGGTGATCAATGAGTGTGGTTGGGTGAGGCTGGAGAGCAGCTCCCTTATTGTTCCCATGGTGGGAAGTTTTTTTTCTAATGCGAAGGAGCACCAAGAGAATAAAGCCTTCATTTAAGAGAAACTAGTAAGTTTTGATAGCACTACCATCAATGCATATTATAAATAATCAAATGTGGCACATAACCAATATCTTTCATATTACAATGAACATCTCAATTTTGTTGAACCCTTGGTTTTTTCACTAGAAGTAACACCAACATCTAGTGGAAATGGCAAGAGAAAAAGATCATCAACTTTCCTGCTAAGTTTAAAGCTTGGCACTATTTTATTTATACCAAGCTTATTCCCACTGATAATATCAGTGAGGTGACCAAAGATCGAGCCACTTTGAATTTTGCAATTCAAAAGGGCTTTATGATAAATATAGGAAAGATAATTTATAATTCCATTTGTATTATGCTCAAGGATAGTACTATAGTAGGTTATGATCATCTCTCCCTCATTTATGGTTTGTGCACTATGGTGGGTGCATTAGGGGAGCCTCATGAAGAAGTCCTCATTCCAAAGGCTCCTCTAACAAAGAGGCTTATTGAGGGCTTTGGTTTGAGCAATGAAGTGGGGGGAGAGCTCACTTGCACCACAACATTGATCCCAAACTACTAAATCGTTAAATGAGCAAGTTTAGAATTTAAGGAGAGAAGTGGGTGATAGTGGCCATAGGCAGAAGGCTATAAAAAAAGTTTGATTATCACATGGATCAACAATGAAAGTAGTTTTTAATGCCTAATTTATTATGACACTAGTCCATATGTTTGAAAATTGTGTCCATGGAGATCTAAGTTAGGCTTCTTTTCTTATGATGCCTCAATATCCCACTTATGTAGCTACTTTGTCGAGCTCGATGAAGAGGAAGAGGAGGATGATTTTGATTACTAGTTTCCCCCTCCTTTTTTATTTTATTTTTATAATTTTCTCTTTTTTGTGCAATTTATGTAATATTTTAATTTTTAATAAATATATTTATATTTCACATGGTTGTGCATTTCTATGTATGTGTCCTTTAATTTGTCATTTGAAAAGCTCTAGGATTTAAAATAAAAATGAGGGGTAACACTTATATGCTAAAAATTTAGCAGCTAGGCACTACCAACCTACAACACATAAGTTTAAGCCCAAAGGGCTTGGCATTACGATGCTATTGTTTCAATTTAAAATAGAATATAAATGCTTTAATATTGTCCATTAAATGTCTATTTCAAGAATATAGTGCCTCGACACTATGGCATTAGTGGTGCTATGGGATGTCTGCCTAAGTTTTATTTTTTTGAGGAAGCAATGCCTCAGTGTTGGAATATTACTGTCACAACACTATTTCATTAACTGCCTTTTTTGAGAAAAATTAAAATTTTTGGCGGCATGATGCCTTATAATGTGCTCTTATAACTTTTTTTCTTTTAGTGCATTACAACTCTTCTCCCTTATTTTGGATCTAATATTAATAGAGGGAGCATTTTGTTTCACATAAAAACTAAGTTTGATGATAGAATAGACTTCTAGACATGTTGCCTCAATGCTATGTTAAATAGATGAAACCCATGAGCATAGTGCCTCAACGCTAAGTATTTGGCTCCTCGATGCTATGAGTCAGAGCACTAAGGACTTCATTTCTGAGAGCTTAGTGCCATGGCACTGCAGTGCTGTGAGATAGAAATGCATATATTGAATGGGAATTCTTGAGTATTCTAATAATTTTTATGAAAATTTTGACAGAGTAACACTTTAGAAATGCTAGGTTCTCATGTTTTTAGTATAATTCTCCTTATTTCGGATCTAAGATTAATGGAGGGAGGTTTCTTTTTCTTCTCATGCCAAAACTAAGTTCAATGGTAGATGCTCTTTTTGAATTCTAGGATTTTAGAGGTATAGAGGCATTCCTTTTACTTCAGATCATAGATCGATGGTGATATGCCATTTTATTTTCTAGTAAATCTAAGTTCGATGGTGGAAATCTTGCAAAATATCATTTCTAAGAGAGGAATCAGCATAAAACTTACATTTCTAAAATTTTACCTAGAGTTTGTAGTGATGGACTTGGCTTTGATCTCATGTAGGAGGAAAGCATCCTCGAACAAACACCAGTTGTCCGCTATTGGAAGGTCCTACACTTCTAGTAAGAGAGTAGTGTGGAATAAAGGGTATCAGGAAGAAGTAGAAGAAGCCTATGGGGACAATCCCACTTTTTTTAAGTAATAGGTCTTCATCTGAGAAAGTGATAGAAAAAGTTCATTTGTAGGATTAATTTCCTTCATTTTCTCCATTGCAAAATGATGTCAAAATACTTTTAATTCTACTAAAACTTTAATTAAATTTTAAAGCATCTCGTATGATAACATAAGAGCAACATAAATACTTAACATTGTAAGAAGCCATTTTAAGTGGTTTAGAATATTATAGTCCACTTTGACTTCTATTTTGAGCATAATTGGACTTTGATTCTCTTCAAATGAGGACTTATCTAAATTCTTAGTTATGAATTTCTTTTCTTTATTATTTTTAACATTCTTGAGAGTTGAAAAAACTTCTCGACTTCTTAACTAAAATTTATGAATTTATTTTCTCAAAGTGTCATAATCACTTGATTTCTTCATGAGAGAAATTAATTATATAGATACTTTTCCAAGGGAAAAATAAGATAAAGTCTATTTATTCATGTTCTAAGAAATGAATACATATTTGATAGTATAAGTGGTTCTTTTAAATACTTGTTAGGAATTTCAACCTTCCCTATTTTATACTAACTCTCCAACCAATGCTTTAATATGATGCAATTCTTGATAATATGCCATAAACTTTGATAATAAGGGAAATACAATGTGTGCTCAATTTTACAACCTCTTTGGATTTTTTTGGTATTGGGAGTTGCATCATAGAATCTAATAATTTTTGACAAAATCTATCTTGAATGGATAAAATTTATCTAATTTTTCTTGAAATTTATAATTGCTTTAGTAGATGAAGATACAAATGGTTTAGAAGAATCAATAGCTGGTATTTCTCTATAGCTATTTTATTACATTTATTGGAAGTCCTAAAAGGTTTTTTCTTTAATTATTTCTTATTATTTTTAAGTGGTTATGACACCCAAAATGGGAGGTGAATTGGGTGTTTAATAATTTTATAAACTAAAACATAAATTTTATTTTGATAAAAAAATTAATTAAAATAACTTGAATCTTTTAATAGAGCACAATAATAATCTAAAAATAAGTACATAAAACTAAAAGATAGGAGGCACAATAATTATTATATGGTACAACCAAACCCAAAAACTAGTCTACATCAATGCCTAACAATCTAAAGCTAATAATCCACTCAATCTCATAAGATTATAATAATCCTCTATACTCTCCAACACTAAGCATGTATAACTGCAAATAATGTACTTTCATACACTATGCAAGAATAACTTTTTAAGAGGCTATGACACTTATGAGGGGGTTGAAATAGATATTTTAAAAAATTTCAAGTTAAAACCTAGCTTTTAATTTTTGTAGAAATGTTAATGAGAAAAAAAGATAATTAATTATATGAGGACAATAATTAAGATAGAGTACAAAAAAATAAATGTGGGAAAACAAAGAGATATAATATAGAAATTTTTACTTGATTTGACCACATCCAAAACCAGCTTATGTCCATAGCTAACAACTTATGCTACAAATTTTTTAAATTACAAGATTAAAAAAGTCTATCATATTCTCCTATGATGAGCAATACAATCCTAAACACCATACTTTCCAACACTAGGTAAGTATAACCCAAAATTATGAACTCTCCTACACCAACCAAGTACATCCTAAATCATAAAGTACAAGAAAAAAAATACAATGATGAATTTCTAACTCTTTGATTTTAAAATAATTTTGCTCACAATCTCAATCAAGCAATAATAAGACAAATAAAAGAGAGCTCATAATATATTTTTGTTCTTTTTTATTTTAAACTATGCAATGATATTTAAAATTGCTTCATGCAAAGTACTTAAAATAAATTTAACCTTTGAAGGACACTTGTAAAAAGAGAAATACAAAAGCCTTGAAGATGAAAGCTTTAAAAACAAGCAAGTGTGAAATCTTTAGATATGTAATTTAAAACTCAAAAGATAATCTATAATAATATGTAATATTAAAATCAATTGAAAGATGAAAGAAAAATACTTTAGTGAAGACTTCAAAAATGTCAAAATAAATCCTTTTCATTCAACATAAACCATCATTATAAAGAAGCATAATTAATTAAAACAAATTAAAACACTGTTACTCACGTCTCTTGAAAGAATGGAAGTGTAAGCACAAGACTTGAATGAGTATTCTCCCAAGGATTAAAGATTGCTTGAAGAAGAAAGAAGTCATCTCTCCTTTGAGTATGCTTGAAGATGTGAGAAAGAGGAGTAGCTTGAGCAATTGAATCAAATAGAGCACTTGGAATTTTGTTTAACAAGAGATCAGCCAAGAGTTAATTTTTGCAAGAAAATTTGAAGTCACCAAAGGAACTCATTGAATAGAATTTAAACCAAGTGGTGGCCGCAATGGGAAAAAGAGAGCAAAAAAATTAATAAGGAAAATGGATAAGGAAATAATTTGATTTTGAAACACAAGGAGCAAATATTTTAAAATTAATCAAATCAAATTCAATCTTTAAGTGGCTAAACAAGAGAAGCGGAGGGAAGTGGTTTAAATGCCTTCAATAATTAGATAATTCTAAATTAATGAATATTTCAATTAAGGAGTAGACTTGAATTGATTTGAAAATAAAATAAAATAAAAAATATAAACGACGAGCACAACCCAAATAAAAATATAACTTTCAAAAAAAAATTTTGACATAATATATCACACAATAGTCTTACAATCTACCTAAATCAAATGGTGATCTCACAACTTGAAATGGTAACCATACATCTACTAATAATTTGCAAAAAAAATGCTAAAGAGTAATGGCTCAATAAATTTGAATGAGAAATGACAAAATTCAACATCTTAAAAATGAACTCACCAAAATTTTACCTTAATGCAAGTAATAGACTAATGCAAAAATGATTTTAAGTTGAGTTGTATACAATAAAATAAATTTCAATAAAGCATTATTTTAACATGAAAATGGAATAATAATTAGTATGTATATGATAATGCAAGAATGATTAACTGTTTATCTAAAAAACATTTTTCTAAATTATGGAACAATAAAAACATCAAGCTAGAATAAATTTTAGCTCAAAAGTTTATTTAAATATGGTATAATAGTTGGAGTGAAATGAAAAGTGCTAAATCAAATAAGTAAAACTTTTCAATGTGGATTTTGATAAAGACATTTACGATAAATCCAATAAACAAACATAAATTCTAGAAAATAAGTGTTTTATTTCTATTAAAATTGGTATTTTATAGATCATAAGATACTTTAATATAATTAGTATGAAATATTTTTTATGTAAACTGAGCATATTATTATTAAACTATAAAATACAACAAATATAAAAATATTTTCAACTCAAATAATAGTATTAAAGGTTTAAAAATACACTTTTAAAGTAGTTCCTACAAAGTAACACAAAGCTTTTTTCTTAAAATGATTTCATTCATTTGAAACAAATAAATGACCATTCAATCAAAATAATTTCTTAGCAAAACCACAAACTATGTCCAGAAGGGATTTTATTATGTAACAAATCGAATAACAAAAAGTAAGAGGTAAAAATGTTAAATCAAAAACAACAACACAAATAAGCTTGTATGAAAAAGGTCTTACTTAAATCTTAAAAATTTTATCAAGAGATATTCAGGCTAAACTAAAGAAAAGTTTCTTTGCAACAACTCTCTTTATGGTAGATCTTGATGCACAAACCAAATCTAGCAAGAAACAAACATATAATCAACAAAAAAAAAATTAAAAATAGCTTCAAAAGGCTCTTGGTTTGAAGGCAAGAGGGAGAGAGAGATTTATCTATTTTCATGTTTTGGGAGAAGGGTTAGGGCTTGAAATATGCAAGGTATTTTAATCCCAACCCAATAACCACGCCCAAGGAGTGCACATGTTTGTAGCCAACCTAGTAAGGAGGAAAGTAGGGAAAATTTGATCCACATGATCAAATCAAATGGCTAGAATTTTTTAAGAAAGGATTTTTAATAATTAAAATTGGAAGTGTAAAAAAAATCAAAATATATAAATAACATAATAAATTTCTACAAAAATTATTTAAAAAATATGTATTATATTAGCAAATTGAGAAATTTTAGTTATACCATTAATAAAAATAAAATACATAAATAAAATAAATGTCTAAAAACTAAGTTTAAATGAGATAAAATGATAAAATCAAAGGAATTAATCAACCATAAATGTTTACAGGAATTATCATTTAATTTAAATGGTATTTGGCAAAGTAAAATTTGATTAGCTAAATTAGACTAAACAAATTCATAATCTAGTTAATCATGCCCGAATAAAATAAATAAAAGTTGGAAAAAAAAAATAAACCAAGCATAATATAAAAATAAAATTATGATTTGAGGAAATAAGTTTTTCCACCAAAATGTGTTTTCATGATGTTAATTTCGCAAAGAAAATAATCATAACTAAATAATGTGAATATGAATGAGTAAATGTAAAAATTTTACATTATTAATTTTTGAACATAAATTTATGAAGAATAAACTTATGGAATGATGAATAATATTTTAATTTAATCAAAGTGAGCTCATTTGTAAATTTATTTTGCAAAAAGTACAACACAAAATTCTAAATCCAACAAAATTTCTAAGAGATGTGTGGCTTGTTGAGTTTTATTAAATTTTAAAAAAATTTTAAAAATCTTAAAATGAACTATTAGAAAATATATACATATATTTGTTATCATCAATATCTAATTTAGGAGTCTATGACGTCACAGAGCTAACAATTTAATGATGATACATGAGGAATTTGGAGTAGTTAACTCAAGTTCATATTAATGAGTATCTTTAGATTGGTTACTAGCTCTTCAAAATGTGCATGCAAGAGTTCAAAAAAAAAAGAATTTTATTTAAAGTGATCTAATATAAATTGGAAAAAAAAATTTAATTTTATATTTGATTTTTAATACAACTACAACAACAATAACAAGAATCCTTTATCCCACTATGTGGGGTTGGCTACATGAATCCTTTTATCCATTGTGTTCTATTAAGTGTCAAATTCTCATTTAACTCTAATAAATTAGGGTCATTGTTATACATCCTAACCATGTCTTTTTAGATCTACCTCAACTTTCTTAATACAAGGAGAATCTAATAAATCTACTCTCCTAACAGGGTCATTAGATGGTCAATGCTTTATGTGGCCAAACCATCTAAGGCAACACATTAAATTTATCTACCACTAGAGCTACTCCAACCCTTACATGAATGTATTAATTTTGTATTTTATCTCTAAGAGTAAAGCCACTCATCCATCCAACATTTATAAGTATTAGCATTCCCAAATAATGGGTGGGGGGGGGTGAAGAAGCCTTTCTCTTTCACGGGGAATGGACCAACACTAAACTCTTTCCCCTTCTCTTTGAAGGAAAGAAGGATGCCACTCTCTCATAAGAGGTACAAGGAAAATTTCTAAAAGAAATGCAAAGCTTACACAAGTTCTCATACTAAAGAACATAATCTCTAGTTAAAAATACAAGACTCAATGCATGGTAAATAAAAAATAAACAATCAAGTGTAACCTTACTAATGATAATTCTTTAGAAGAAAAAGAGGAGAGAGATACCCTACATCCACTCTCCAAATTCACTATAAAATTCACTATCTCTCAATGAATTTGTGTACTTTTTAAGATTCTCAAAATAAAGGAGATCTAAAACATAAACATAACAAGAAAACTCATCAATCCAATCAAAGTAAAAGAGAGGTAAATAAAAAGGAAAGATTTATAGTGGTTCGGTCAACTAAACTACATCCACTCTCCAAATCTTCCTCTAAAATTCACTATCTCTCATTCAACACAACTTGCTAATGCGAAGAAGCCTCTCTCTTTCACAGGGAATGGAGAAACCCTAAACTCTTTCCCCTTCTCTTTCAAGGCAAGAAGGATGCCACTCCCTCATAATAGGTACAAGGAAAAACCTCTCAAAGAAATGCAATGCTTACACAAGTTCTCATACTAAAGAACACAATCTCGAGTAAAAACTCAAGACTCAAGGCAAGGTAAATAAAAAATAAACAATCAAGTGGAACCTTACTAACAATAATTCTTTAGAAGAAAAGAGGAGATAGATAGAGAGAGAGAGAGAGAGAGAAAGAGAGAGAACACCACATTTCTTTTAAGCACTCTTCCCAAAGCCTCTTTGAAAATTTTCACATTTAGAATTTTTGATTTAAGTCTTCCCCAAAAGGGATATTTATAGTGGGAAGGCTAAATAGAATAATATTAAATTTATTCTTGAATCCAATCATAATGTATGATTCACAATTACACAATATGATCAATTTAATTTACTAAGGTTAGAGCCCTAGATGATTAGGTCATCATAAAAAGCTGCAATAATTCATAATATATTATTATAGATCATACTATATGAATAGTAAAAATAAAAAAAATCATCTCTCTGTTTATTTGTCTTGTACGATCTAATCATACACTACATATAAATTTTTAAAAAATATTCAAAAAGTTGAATCCCTTAAATTTAGGATTAGAATTAGATAATTAACAAATGAGGATCTACTGTATGATTTATATCATATTGTATGATTAGTCAGGTTAGGAATGGTTTGTAATTACCCAAATTAATCTTGGCTATTGTGATGTTTAACATAAATGAATTGTACAGTACAAACTAAATCATCTTGTACAATTAGCATAAATTACCAAATTTTGATCTTAACCAACATAATTGAGTTGGCTAGAAATTTAACAAAAATGGATAATCATATAGTATGATTCAAATCATGTTGTATGATCAGTACAATTTTGAAAAAAATTTGATTTAGCTGACTAGCCAAAATAATATTATCGTATAATATGATAAAGTTTATAAAATGTGATTTTCTTTAAAAAATTTTATTTTTGAAAATTTTATTGTTTATGTTCTCTCAAGCGTGTGTGTGTCTGTGTGTGTGCTTGGTTTTCATTCATCATTCATATCATAGAAAAATACAAGTGCCAAACATGATAAGATAAATTGAACTCAAGTCAAATCTTCTCGCAACAATGGCCATTATTTATGATTTTCATGAATCATCGATCAAGCATTTTGTTAATCAGTTATATCTCATGTTATTACAGTGAATCTTGATTTGACTACTTAATTTTTGATTCTTGCATTGATTCTTAATAACTTACGGAATTTTCAATAGAAAATATTTTTCGTAGAAGTACTGACTATGAATCACTATAGCATCCAAGGGGTGGGGTGAATTAGGAATTATTTAAAATTTTAAAAGCTAAATCTTAAATTTTAACTTTTACTAATATAATTAATTTTTTTATTTTATAAGGTCAGGATACATTTCTCAGTGTAGCAAAAAATAAAGTACAGTAAAGTAAAGAGAGATAATATGCACACAATTTTTATGTGGTTCAGCTAAACCCCAAAAAAGGCATACGTCCACACCTAGCCATCCTTGGTTAGGAATCTAGAAAATATAAAATAGTTTACAAATTATTCTTTTCTATAACAGGGTGAGTATAACCCCTATAATAACATATACTCTCTTACAAAGGGGTGAGTATAACCCCAATAAAAAATTTAAAGCATGAGAAGTAAAATATAAAATAATAACTTTTGATAAAATATATCTTTCACAAATATACAAAGCTATCCAATCAAAAAGTAATCTCACAACTTTTAAATGATCACTTCACAACTTACAATTTTAACAAGATAAAATGATCACTTAATTTTGATAAGAAATAATAAAATAAATATCTTAAAGTGATCTTATTAATATGTTTATTTTATTACAATTATTAAACTAATATAAAAATGATTTCAAAATGAATCCATAATAGTCTATTGCACAATAAAATAAATTCCAGTAATGAATAATTTTATGTTTAAGAGACACTATAACTAGTATGTATATATTAGTATAAGAATGACTAACTCTCCACTAAAATTCTTTTTCTTTAATTACTAAACAATAAAAATAGCAAGCTTTACTAAATTTTTGCAAGATAAAAACTATTTAAATAAAGGATATTGGTTGGAATAAAATGATAAGTGCCAAATAAAATAATTTAACTTTTTATAAATATTATTTTGATAAAGAAACATGATATATAATAGACCTAGCATATGCTCTAAAATTCCAACAAATAATTTATTTTATATCAATGAAAGTGATGCTTTGAATTAATGCAAATGATCAAAAAATATTTAAATAAAATTATTATATGATGGATCCAAGTAAACTAGAAAAGCTTTTAATTAAAAAGAGATATGTAGCAAACAAGTAATTATTTTTAGCATAATAAATTAATTATAAATGCTTAAAATATACTTTAAAATAGATCTAAGGATAAATGATCTTTCAAATAAGACTAATGCAAAATATTTCAATAAACCAAAATAAATTTTTAAAAAGATAAAAATTTTATCTTGATGAAATAAATCCTACAAACTATCACAAGATTTTTTTCACAAAAAAAATGATTTAAAAAAATTTGATGTGAAAAACTTAAACTTTTATGTCTAAAGACTACTCCACCAAAAAGTAAAATTTTGAAAGAACCAATAGATGGTAAAAAGAGTATGAACAACTAAAATAGATTAAGATTAATAAAATGAACTTAAGTAATTTGAGATTGCTTGCTTAGTTGAACATGTTGAAGCTTTTGAACTAAGGATTTAATCTTGCAATATTTGAAGAACACTTAGAAGAGAAATCTAATAAGATTTCTCTTAGATTTTTCAGAGAGATTTTGAATTTGAATGAGCAACACTTTTAAAAAGAGAATGAGGGCTATTTATAAGCAAGAAGGTCATTTTAAATTATTTAAATGAAATATATTATTCTGACATCTTTTTTTTCATAGTATAATGTAATTTTTAATAAAATATGATTTATATTAAATAAATATTATATTTAAATGGCTAAAAAATGGCTAGTCACCTGGGCAAGTAAAAAAAATCAAATATAATTCTTAATATATTCAAAATATGTAGCATGCATTCATTATTAAAATCAATTAATGTTTAAAAAATCATAATAAATTCATGTTTAATCAAGCATGGGTCATGTAACCTATCAAATCCAAGAAATCTATTGGAGATGAAATTAGATCAAAATTCCTTGATTATAAAATAACTTTTATTGAAATACTAAATTTCATGTATTTTTGTCAATTTTGAAATATGACATTTAAAAATTATGATATAATTTAGATATGATCAGTCATATATTAGTTATCATAAAACTTTTAAATTAAACTAAAATTTTAATTATATTAAATATATAAATTAGTTACAATCATAATTAATTATCATTTATTATTTTGACAATTTAAATGCTATGTATGAAGTATATAAATTTTTTAAAATTTATGAAATTGAATGTTAATTAGATAAAGATTATTTTATTATTTTATTATCAATAATTAAAATAAAGAAAAATAATATGTTAAATTATAAGCAAATCAATTTGTGCTAATGAACTTATATGAACCTCTAAGATAGTTCTCAGTGCATATAACCCAAGATATTGTATCTTGAGCTTCAAGCTATCCATTTTGATATATCTTTCATTCTTCTATACTTGCAATTGCATCAAACATGTTGTGAGATGTATTGGATATGTAATTAGCAATCTTATGCAACTTCAAAATGAATATATCTGAAACACTTAAAACATACATTAGCACATCCAAGCATACGTTAGTTATCATCAAATCAATAGGATTGAATATGAGGCTTATAAAGCCACCACCAACTGTAGAGGAAGTCATGGCTGAATCATTTAAAGATGATAAATTTTCTAATGAAAAATTCTATAATAATAGTTTTTAGCAGATTTTTTTGGTAGAAAATCCCTCCACTAAACTCGATTTTCTCTTAGTTCCTCTCTATCTCATCTGGTGATGCAAAATGGCCTAGTATTCACCAATTATCACTTGAAACATGTCCTTTTGATTTAATATCTTTATAGAATTGAATGAAAACTTGATCTCTTGCTTGTATAGCTATTTTTTTAGATTTCATTAGTTCTTTTGTGAGAAAAGTGGATTAGATATTTTAAGAGATATTTAATTATGTTTAGGCTAAATCTTCTCTAAATTTCTTTGAAAATAATTAATCTTAGTTTAAGATGTTTATTTGAAGGAAAATATACTATTTTACATGTTAGGTTTTGTGTTTTTTGTAAATTTTATCTTGGGACTTTCTGGTTATGTATTTTCCAATTATTTTAATGTGTTAAATTGGGAATTATAAAATTAGCAATTTTTTTATGAATTGATATAAATTTCAAAATTTATGTTTGGTTTAATTCTGTAAGAAAATTTTCTTTGGAGATTATAGGCTAATATGACTAACTTCTTAGAAGACCGGAATAAAATTAAATTTAGATTTTTACAAAATTTCTACTGTATTGATCATAGTAATGTTTCAACAATACATTAATTGCCTAGAGTTTAGTGATCATAATATTATCATGTTTTTATCACATACCGTACACCACTCAATCAATCCTCCTGCTTGCACTCTCCACTCACCTTCTTTATCGATATCTCCTATCAGCCTTAGGTTGGGTAGATCGATAAAAAGTAATAAAGAATTTTAAGTAGTTTAATAGATATATGAAAATTAATTATGGCCTTGTCGTATAGAGTTTGATATTTGAATGATAGCTTGTCATTACTAATTGTAGATATCCATATAAAATGACTTAGATACCTTGGGTGTTAAATTAAATTAAGTTTCAATAAAGCAGTTATTACTACTTATATAACTAAGATAGAATATTAATTTAGTAGTCACACTTCTTAATTTACAAATCTCATGGATATTCATAGCAAGTGATCATGAATTTACAATAGATTGCATTCGACTAAAAAAGAATTAACTGATAAATCTCTTAAGTGGTTTTTCTATCTTAAATTTCTAAAAAAATATATTCATTGTCCATGTGTGGGACACAAGAATCAGGCCTTCTTAACACTTGACGAAGTTATATTAGACTTGTATCGAAGGGGTTTCTAACAAAATTATTAGTTTTAGACTTTACATGGTGAGTTCGAGACATATATTGATACAAACATTGGTGTCTAAATGAGTTATGCATGCCCTTCAAGTGAACGTGATTCTAGATGAAATTATAAAGAAATGGTTTATGATACTACAAGAGCTATGTTTTAAAGAGTAAGAGATGAAGAGAAACCTAATAAACAAGCTCAAAAATTCTATGACCCATTGATGGCAGCATGGTGACCGTTATGAGTAAGTTTCATGAACCATACTATACTGTTTATAGTTATAAGAATGTTAAGCATTAAAATTGAACTTATTACGCCACACAAATGGCTTAACAAATTTACAAGGCTGCTTAAAGAGATAAACTCATAATAAAACTTAGTTTCTAAAGACTTGTATAGAACAAAGAAGTTTATGTCAATGTTAGGTCTGAGCTCAAAAAAGATTGACTATCGTATCAATGATTGTATACTATACTACAAGGATAATGCATAGAATATTTAGTGCAAATTTTGTGGAGCACTTAGGTTCAAGCTATATAGTTAAAAATAATGTAAATAGAATGATGTACCACATAAGAATTTGTTTTACTTGTTAACTCTACGTTTACAGAGACTATGCTTTTATGCATTTAGCCAAGCACATGTGATGGAACCATGATAGAGAAAGTGCATCAAATATTTTGAGTCATCCATCAGATGGAGAAGTGTGGAAGCATTTCAATCATACTTATCTTGATTTTGTAGTTAATCCATGAAACATTAGACTTGGCATATGCATCATGGTTTGTTGCCGTTAGTCTACATCACTTTATTCATGTTGACTAGTAATAGTTACACCATACAATCTACTACCATAGATGTGCATAACCATAGCTTATATGTTTTTGACAATGACCATACTTGTGCCACATAAGACCAAAACAAAGATTGATATCTTCTTGCAGCCATTGATAGATGAGATGAAAATCTTATGGGATGGCAATGAGAGCTAAAAACAAAATGAATTAATGGTGGTGGAGGAGTAGGAGGATGACGAAATAGATGATCATGAGAAGACTGATGATGATTAGGTCTTATATGTACTTAATTTTTATTTATAGTTGAAGTACTTTATTTATATGATATTATTATCACTTTTTTATTTTAATTGCTAGACAATTTATTGAGATATTAATGATTTAAGATTGTTTAATATGAATGTTTTTGAAATTGTTATTTAATCTCAATATTTTCAAAGTACTCGAATGAAAGAAATGTTTAAAATTATCTATTTATTGGTCTTGATTTCTTATATAGTTATTTTGTTAGAATCAATTATAAAATAGTTGTGGAATTATTGTGTAATTCTTTTGCAGGAGTAAAAACTAGAGCATTTACGAAGCTTTAGCAATTTTTAATTATTTTTAAGTTTATGGTAGATTTTTCATCGACATGTTGGGGGGGGGGATCATGGTGAAATGAATTTATGATAAGACATTTTTGGTGAAATTCTGGCGGCAATTTGTCATGAGAAGTTTTTGGCAAAATTTTCCATCAAACATTCTGCCATAAATGCCCTTTCAAAATTTATTTTGACATTTTTATCTCTGATGGAAGTTCTAGCCAACCTTTCCACTATTTTTTTTAAAAAAAAAGTCTCTAACATAAAATTCCATAAAAAAATCCATTGAAAACTACTTCACATTGGATTTTACGTCCACTGAAAATAATTTCCTACTAAGGGTTTACCATCATGGTGTAGTCAATGGGAAATCCATTGAAGACTAATATTACTAATGGATTTTGATTTATTTTCGATGGAATTCTCTATCAAAAATCTACAGTTTGACTATAGTGTCAATACAAATATGGTATTAAGCTTGAAGACCATTTATATAAGTCAAATAGAAGGATGTATGGATTTCCAAAGTAAAAATTCACCTATTTTTCACTCTAATACTATACTCCATACTTATTTTAGTAATGAATATTTTTAAGAATTTTTCTTCTTACTTAAACATAAGCTTGGAGTAGAAAACAAGCCAGCAGATATGTTATATAAGGTATCTCTAGTTATTTCATCTTTAGAATTTTAAATCCATAAATTTAATACATTAAGAGAAGATTATAAAGCTTTCCTTAATTTTATTAATTTATCTAAAGCATGAGTCCATACCCCTTGACTTTTTATAATCCCTTGTGATCATTGATGGATATCCTTACAAAGTCAATAGATTATGTATCTTTAGAATATCCATTAGAGACTTCCTAATCTCTTAGCTTCAATTTTGTGGTATAGCTAAACATATGGTAATTAAAAAATGTAAGATCTCATTAGCATAAAGATTTTTCTGGTCAACTTTACTAAGGGATTTTGAATGTGTCATAGCCTAGTGTTACACTTGTCATCAAGTTAAAATTATTAAGGAAAAGATAGGTCATTAAAAATCACTATATATTCCTTATCAGTCATGGGAATACCTTCCAATGTTCATCATGTTAGGTTTTTCTAGAACACATCGTGGACATGATAGTATTTTCATAGTTGTGGATCAATTTTCTAAAATAGCACTTTTCTTACATTATTTAAAGTTAAATGATGCATATTATTTAGTTAGTCTATTCTTTAAAACATTATGAGACTGAATGGAGTTCCATCTACCTTTATTTTTAGTAGAGATGTTAAATTTGTATCTTATTTTTAAAAAACTCTATGAAAATTAATGGGAAAATGATTAAAGTTCTCTTCTGCATTTTATCCACAGTCTGATGGATAAACAAAAGTTATCAGGATCTTAGGGAACTTTATAAGATTTGTAGTTAGAATGAACTTAAGAAACTAGGATTTAACTTTATCTACATCTAAATTTTCCTACAAGAGTACCATTTCCAGGTCAACCCACAAATCACCTTTTGAGATAATTTATGGATATAATTCTAGGATGCCTATTGAATTAACTTGCACACCTGTTCATGCATTTTTCGAATCTGTATATATATTTGCATGTAATTTTCATAGCCTTCATGAAGACATAAATAAATAGCTGGAAATAAAAAATTTCTAAGTTTGCTAAATAAAAAATAAAAATCACATTTTCAAGGAATATATGATAGGTGATATGTATTAGTATGAATCCATCCTGAGAGATTTTCTTTCATCAAATATAAAAGTTATAAGTGAGACCTTATGGGCCATTTAAAATTAGTAAGAGACCTGGTACTAATGCATATGTAGTTGAATTAGGCCCTTGCATGTTTAGTAGTTCTATTTTCAATGTCTAAAATGTGATATCTTTTGAAGGACTTACCCAACCTCCAAACGTGCAAGATGATACTTTTGTAGGAGGAGATAGAAATTATTTTTAGGTACCTACATAACCAATATTCTTTGAAGTGGATGATGTCATTACAACTAAAGAATCATCAGATGATGGCACTATTTATAGGTTTTTAATCAAGTGGAAAGACAAACCCCAAGGTGATGATACTTGGGAGACTTTAGAAAAGCTGCAAAGCCTTGCCCCAAAGCTTTTAGAAGACCTCTAGAATTCTAACTCTTTGGAGAAGAGTTATTTGGAGTCTAAAAGAATTGATGTAGAACATCAAGAGAGAAAAAGACTAATTATAAGGTCCTAATCCAAAAGCCAAAGCCTATGAGACTTATTTTGTGTTTTATGCATTGTGGTATTTTATATTTGTGTTTTATGTGTTATATTGTAGTAGATGATATATTTTGTCTTGTTTAAGTGTTGTATGGGAGTTGTAATTTGAGATCATTAAGTTTTTAAGTGTCAGAAGTGCATCAACAAAATGACACCTAGACCCTAACCTTCTACTGCCATGGCACTATAGCTAATCCCTTATGTGCTGTTTAGATAGAGAAGCGAGTTCCTAGGCACTAGCTTGTGGCACCGTGAAATGATGGGTCCCAAGTTGTGATATTTTTCAGTGGTTTCTCAGAAAGGTACATCACTTGGAGTATTATAACTTATATAAACATTTATTATGATTTAATAGATCATTATTGAACTACTTACGTGAAGAATTAGTGTGAAAGCACTCAGGTTAGATCCTGGTGACTGACTATCTAAGAGATTTGGTGATCTTTCATCGCATTCTACTTTGGTGAGTACAACTTCTTGCATCTCTTCCACTTTGGTGAGTTAAATATTATTTGTAATTGAAAAAAATAAATAAATAATAATAAATGACCATCTTGACTTCCACAGCATGATGTTGCAAACATAGCACTTAGGCTTCACTAGTCATGCATTTAAAATGTATGGAAAATACCAACTACCCCCACCAACAACCATCTGTGTTAGTGTCAACTACCGAATGGGAGAGGGGGTGCTTAATAATAGAGTGGGAGAAGTTGAGAATTGACTCATATAAGAAAAGAAGGGATGACCTTCCTCTCTCTTCTTCTTCAGCCATTTTGTACCCACACTCTCTTCCCTCTCTCTCTCTCTCTCTCTCTCTCTCTTTGCTATGTATTCCATTGGAAGTCTTTCTCCACTGCATGATTTCCTCCTTATGCAAGGCAAGATTATGGGTAAGTCTCAAAATGAAAAGTCTATTTTATAGGATTCCTTGCTCTACATAAAAAACTTGAAGAATTCTACCATTGATCTTAGATCCAGTGCAAAATAAAGATCTTCCCTTCATCGATCTTCGATCCAGAGCATGGGAGAAGAAAGTAGTCACATTAAATACAAAATTTTAAGCATTACCAAAATAAAATGCTATTGAATTTAAGATTAAATCTACTTTTAATTCATTAGAATTTAAATTTAAAACTTCAAGACCTCCACCTTCAAACTTGGTTTTGATGTGAGAAGAAAACCCTCCCTATGCAAATCTTGGATCCAAAACAAGTGAGAAGAGTGCTTGTTGCACTAAAAAATTGGGAAACATAGCATTGCTAAAATTTCATGGAATTCATCAAATCCCCAAAGAAACTTGTCCAAAATTAGTCTTCTAACTTGTCGCACTATGGTGCTGCTCGCCAGCTCCGAGGTGCTGAGCTTCCAAAAATTTGAACCATTGGCACTCCATTTTGTATTGCCACAGAGCTATTTTATGGTGAGAAATCACTAATGCGACACTAGGGCACTATATCTTGGTGTTGTAGTGCTACCTTCTCAGGCCATAAGAATAAAAAAAAAAAAGTCAGCCCATAGCACCCTAGTGCTATCCAAATAGCACTAAAGCACTGATCTCTCTGATTTTAAGCATAATTTTTATTGGTGTTGCATCACTATCTACACACCACCAAGGTATTTACCTCTCTAATTTTAAGGTTAATTTATATTAATAGTGCCTCAGTGCTATCCAAACAGTGCCAAGGCACTGACCCCTCTAATTTCAAGCCTAAGTTTCACCATAAAACATTACAACATTATTTTTGTAGTGCCAAGGCACTAATATTCCAGCATTGAGGTGCTTATATCTCAATATCATCAATCTTAGGTTAAAATTTATTATTCAATGAAATTTTAGCTTAAAATCGTGGAGAAGTCAAATAATAATTACAATGACAAAATACAAAATATGAAATGAAAATATTTTATTACAAAATTTTACATATAAAATAAAAAATAAGAAAAAAATAAAAATATAGAAAAAAAGGTAAAAGAAATGGAAAACTAGCCTAAAATTCATAATCCTCCTCCTCTTCTTCTTCTTTTGACTCCAGTGGTGGTGATAATGAGGCATTATAGGAAAAGAGATAATATTTGGCAAGCATTAAACTTGCAATTTTCAAACATTTGAACAAGTACTAAATTGAACTTGTTCAAGTAAGAAAATTTTTGCTACTATTTACCCATATAATAATCAAATTTTTTTACCAATTCTTGTTGCCTTTGGCTATTTTCACCCACCATTTTTTATAATATAGTTACTTCTCCTCCAATATATTAGAGTTGCTTAGTTAACATTTAGAAGATTTGGATGATCAGGAGCGAAGCTTTCTCCAACTTCCATTTTTGATCCAAATCCTACAATTGTCATTTTATTCAAGAAAGGCTTTGTATAAAAGCTTCTTCATTCTGGTCCCCTGATGCACTAGCCATAACACATAAAGAATAAATGAGCAAAGGTTGACTATACCTTAGGGTAGTACTACCCTTATGCATATTATCAATTGAATTAAAAATAATCTATCCTACATCTATAGCTAAGCCCTTTTGAATCATATAATTTAAAATGGTTCTATCCTTAATTACCTCACTGATTTTACCAGTGGGCATTAGCTTGGAAAAAATAAAATAGTGCCAAGCTTTAGCCTCTACAGTCAAGCCAGCAGTAAGAAAATTGATAATCTTTTCCTCCCTCCATTTTACTATACATTTGCATTTCTAATAGTGAGAAAGCTAGGAATTTCATCAAAATCATGATGATCATTATATTATAAAAGATATTGATCATATACAACATTGTGAAAAATATTATGTGCTTTAATAATAGTACTATCAAAACTTATCAGTTTCTTTCATATAAAACATCTATTATTAGTGTGTTCATGTAAAGAACACACACCATATAGGCGACAAGCTATGTTGTCATAAATAACTTCTCCGACCTTTTCAATTGATAATTCTCGTTATGCTCCCACCTAGATTATGAAAACTTTGTTCCAAAATGAGATGTTTGTGGATGAGAGCATGCTGATACCTCTCCTCAGCTTCCACACTAATGAATAAGCTATTATCATTTAAAGCTGCTCTCTTCTTACCCATCTTGAAGTACTTGGGCAGCATATTCTCTGTCTTAAAATGAATGATAGATGAGAAGAGAAAGATGGCGAAGACTTCTAAAATAACCAGGCTTTAGAATGAAAATTTTGGCTTCCCTGAGTGATTTTCTAAGATACATCCCTAGTAAAGAAGAATTCCACTTACTTAATAGGTGGATTCCCTTTATTATGTAAGACCTATAGTAAATCCCTTTATTGAAATTTTAATTTTAATTTTTAATGTGTTCATTTCTCACCAACTAGCGGTGACTCTAACTTTGCCATAAGATGAGTGGTAACACTACGTGTGGACTTGGCGTAGAGTTCACATCGAGAAGGGGTGACCATTAAAGCTTCCATCACTATTACCAGCTTCACCTCTACTGATATCAGGGAATTGATGGTCAGTTTCCAATCTCTTACTTGTAAAGATAGTGGTGAGTCTGTGAAGGGCAAGTCTACTTAGCGGTTGGGAGATGACAGAAAAGAGGCGTGAGTATTCAGCGACTCTTCTGTTCTGGGGAGAAGCCTTGGAATAGTACCAATGAAACATAAGAAAGCTGTGAACATAGTTGGAGCTAGAATCACAATGATATTAATCCTTGGAGGGGAGTTTTAGTGCAACTTCACAATCATGAGGGTTGAAATTAAATTATTGTACAACTCCATCAAGTTGTAGAGTACTTTCTTTTTCCTTTCTAGTATAAATTTCTTCTTTGATTATATGTGTGAGAAAGGTGGGTCGAGGACTAGCAATCAGACCCTATAATCTCATTTCAATAAATGATGTATTAGGGTTGTGGTGAGTGTGTTGTACATTTTTTTCAAAAATAAAAAAATATTTTGTATTCTCTCTGCTCACAAACATTATTTAATCTTTTTACTACTATAATGAATACATTATTTTCTATAACTCCTGTCATTTGAAATATTTTTTGGAATTCAAGTAATCATTTTTTCACTTAATGCTTGATTTGTTATCTATGTTACCACATATTTATTTTTGAATCTATAAATTCTTTCTAGCTGATAGTAGTTATTACTTTCTTGAGACAAGTGAGTAGTACCCCTTTATTAAGTATATTTTAGTATTATTATCATCATGAGTGAGTATGGCTTTATTGAAGAGGCTACCTTTAATTTTCATCAAGCCTACGTCAAAGAGGCCATTGAGTTAGGCTCTTTGTTTATGACCATCATATTTTATGGCTACTATAGTGACAACCTTAACTTCATTATCCATGTAGCCAATAAGAGCGAGTGCCTCAACTTGGTCAGGATACACTAGTTGGGCATTCCACTCGCTTACTACTGAAATGGGTTCAAGCTTTTTCTCCCATACTAGTGGGTAGACCTTCTGATTTTTTTTAGAGTGGTGTCTGCATAAATATTTTATAACTTTGTGGCAAGTGTCATCATCTTCATCTTGTGCTTGCAGGAAAAGGGAAATCCATGGAACATTGGCCTCTTTGGTGAGCATTCATGGTGAAATTCCATGAAGAGTGGACCTTGTAGTTTTTAGTGACTTTGCCAAAAGTTGATAGTTTATAAAATAAAGTAAAGAAGAGTGCATCGTAATGGTCTATGTCAACTATTCTTCTTCCCTACCTAGTGAGTAAGGCTACCAAGCCTAGTAAGTCGAGTGTGTAGGAGATGGAGGTCATGGCAAGACTATAGGATCACACCCTAAATATCTATTTTAACCTTCACTTCAACAAGGGTACCGCTATCCTTGATATAGTTTCCTCTAATTGTTCACTATCCCTCTTTAGTTTTGCATATTGCCTTTCAATTATTCTTTTCTTTATTTATTCATAAGAGAGGTAGCTTAAGTAACCCTGAGCATAGCCTTGATGTGCTTCAATTCCTTAAGAAAGGAAAGCACAAAATAGGTGAGTGAGTGGTTGGCAGTGATGACCTAGCCTCTTCGAGGTTGGTGAAGAGGAAGTGGAGCCAAGTGCAGCACCCAATGAGGTCATCAATGAAGTAGGGTCAAGTAGTACTCCAAAGAAGTCTAGAAAGAAAACTAAGAGATGAACTCTTTCCAGTCGTGTTTGCACATAAAAAAGGAGAAAATAAAGCATTTTAACCCAGAGTGCATGAAACTAAAATCACGACACCTAAGTATTGTTGCCATTTTGTTGAATCTAAAACACTCTAACCCACAGACCCCCCCCCCCCCCAAACTAGCAATAACGCCCAAAAAGAGAGTGTGGCCTGCCAATAGTTATTCCTTATCAGATAATTACTCAAAGGAGGAGCGAGAGTGGTTAGGGGAGTTACTCCTTATAAAAAAGGGGGTTATCTACTCAATCAAGGGGGCTATGACTCTCCACTACAGATAAAATCATTTCAGCATTCTCTTCATTATATATCATTTACATGCTCTCTTTCACTCGCTCCACTCTTTCTCATGTGAAATAAGTGAAGTATATAGTAGAGAATCATTACAAACACTACTGAATCAAATTTGAAGGCCTCTGCCATTGAATTTGGTTTTGAAGAGAAGAACACTATCTCTCTATCAATCTTGGATTCAAAATAATAGAGAAGAGTGCTTTTGCACTAAAAAAATATGAATTTTAGTAGTGCTAAGTTGATATGCTGTCATAATTTTGAGAAATCTGTAAACATCTCTCAAGAAAACTGCCCAAAAAAATGGTGTTCCTGATACATAATCCTCGACACTAGGACATAGCATCAAAGTTCTAGGCTATCAAAAATTTAAATATATGTATCCTACATTTTGGTGCCATAGTGCCATATTCTTAATGCTACAGTGCCACCCTCTCAGGTTTTAAATAACCGAAACATGAAGTCATATTGTTGTAGCGCTATATTTGAAGCCTCATGGCACTGCATTAATTTTGCAATTTTTTTACATAAAAAATATACTGATCTCTCTATATCTAAAATCCAAATTTTACATTCTTAAAATGCTAGCATCTCAGGTTAAGACCCAAAAGACCTTCTAATTTATAGCACCACAATGTTGTCCCCTCAGGTTGTTGATAAAAAATCCTCTATCTTATAGCACCGTAGTGCTTCTAATTCAGTGTCATAACGCAACCCTCTTGTGTTAAACGATAAAACATTCCTAACCTATAATGCCACAGTGCTACCTCTTAGGTGTTGTAGCATTGTCTTCATGGGTAATAAGCCAAATATGCCTATTTTATAATGCCACAATGCTACATATTTTGTGTCATAGTGCTCCCTTCTCTGAATAATAATTTTGACAAATAAATAATATGATTTGTATGGCCCCAGTACAATAATAATCTCATAAGTCTACTGCTTGAGGATGCTTTGTGGGTTAATATTCCAGGTTGGGTTTCACGACTACGTCTAGGTCAACAAAACTTAATCATTCCCCAATGATATTTGTTTTGATTTTAAAATTCATTTGGAGGGGATATGCTTAAATTGGATGAAATTCATCATATTTAAAGTAAACAATCATCCATCCATCCATCATAATTTGTCAAGGATGATAAACTAAGAAAATCTTTGCTCACAAAAGAGTCAATGTCAAATTAATTATAGCACTATGTTCATAATCAAATAATTTCATGCCAGTAAGGACATGGCCTATATCCTTTATCTATGTTATTTTGTCGCCAAATGGTACCAGATGAAATGCAAATACGATTAGAACATTACGAGTGGCTTAACATCCAGTTAGCTCTACTATATTTCGATCACTACAATAGCTCATATGTTCCCTAATGGCTTTGCTCCTTAAGATATGAATTATACAATATATTTAATAGTGCTTATAGACTTTGAGTCTCGGTATAAAATTATCTATTTTATTTAGGTTTTTTATTTTTAGGTTTTTATTTTATTTTATTTTATTTAGGTTTAGGTTTTTAATGTTTAGGTTTTAGGGTTTACGGTTTGGATTTTATGGTTTAGGGTTTAGGGTTTAGGGTTTAAGGTTTAAGGTATAGGGTTTTAGGGTTTAGGGTTTAAGATTTAAGGTTTTAAGGTTTTAAGGTATAGGGTTTAGGGTTTAGTGTTTAGGGTTAATTTAGGGTTTATGGCTTAGGGTTTTAGGGTTTAAGGTTTAGGGTTTAGGATTTAGGGATAGGGTTAGGATTTGTGGTTTAAGGCTTAGGGTTTAGGGTTTAGGGTTTAGGCATTTGGGTTTAGGGTTTAAGGTTTTTTAGGGTTTAGGGTTAAGGGTTGAGGGTTTAGGGTTTAGGATTTAGGATTGACGTTTTAGGGTTTTGGGTTTTGGGTTTTGGGTTTTGGGTTTGGGTTTTAGGTTTTGGGTTTAATGTTTATGGTTTTTTTTAATTATCTAAACTGATAGGTTTAGGTTTATTTATTTTATTTTTTATTTATTTTAGTTTATTTTATTTTTTTATTTTTATTTAAGTTTATTTTTTTATTTTTTATAGTTTAGTTTATTTATTTTAAGTTTATTAAGTTTAGTTTAGGTTTTTTTAATTTAGTTTATTTTTTAGGTTTAAGTTTATGTTTATGTTTATTTTTTAGTTTTGTTTTATTTTTATTTTATTTTTTAGGTTTAGATTTTTTTTTTTAGGTTTAGGTTTAGATTTTTATTTTCTTATTTGGTTTAGGAGTTAGGTTTTTATTTTAAGTTTATTTTAAGGTTTTATTTTTTTAGTTTAGGTATAAGTTTATTTTTATTTTATTTTATTTTATTTTATCTACTTTAGGGTTTAGGTTTAGTTTATTTTAGGTTTAGGTTTAAGTTTTATTTTTTTTAGTTTGTTTATTTTATTTTATTTATTTTAGGTTTAGATTTTTTTTTTAGTTTAGAGTTTAGTTTTTATTTTTAATTTTTTTAGATTTTATTTTCAGGTTTATTTTTTATGTTTAGGTTTTTATTTAGTTTTTATTTAATTTTATTTTAGGTTTATTTTATTTTTATCTAACATTTAGTTTTTATTTTATTTAGGTTTTTTATTTTTAGGTTTATTTTATTTTTTTAGTTTAGTTTACATTTTTATTTATTTTAATTTAGTTTAGTTTTTATTTTTATTTTATTTTATTTTTACATTTAGGTTTAAGTTTAGGTTTAGGTTTAGGTTTTAGTTTAGGTTTTTATTTTATTTTATTTTATTATTATATTTAGGTTTAGGTTTTATTTATTTATTTCATTTTAGATTTTATTTAGTTTAGGTTTAAATTTTTAGGTTTTTAGGGTTTAGGGTTTAAGTTTAGGGTTTTAGGTTTTATGGTTTATGGTTTAGGGTTTATGATTTTTTGGTTTGGGGTTTAAGGTTTAGGGTTTAGGATTTAAGGTTTAGAGTTTAGGGTTTTAAGGTTTAGGGTTTAGGGTTAGGTTTTCTTTTAAATTTTTTTTTAAAATTAAGTAAAGTGGTAGGTTTAAGATTATTTATTTTATTTTTATTTTTATTTAGTTTTGTTTATCTATATTATGACTATTTATTTTAGTTTATTTTTTATTTATGTTAATTATTTAGGTTTATGTTTAGCTTAAAGTTGGTTTTTTAGTTTAGTTTTATTTTTATTTTATTTTTCAAGTTTAGGTTTTATATTTTTATTTTTTGGTTTAAGTTTAGGTTTTTATTTTATTTTTTTAAGTTTAGGTTTTAGGTTTTTATTTAAGGTTTATTTTTCTGTTATATCTTTTTAGTTTAGGTTTAGGTTTATTTTTAGTTTATTTTATTTTATTTAGAGTTTAGGTTATGTTTTAGGTTTAGTTTATTTTAGGTTTAGGTTTAGGTTTTATTTATTTTAGTTTTATTTATTTTTATTTTGGTTTAGGTTTATTTTATTTATATTTTAAGTTAGGTTTTATTTTTAGGTTTAGGTTTTTATTTAATTTTTATTTTATTTTATTTTACATTTTTTGTTTTTATTTTAGGTTTAGCTTTATTTTATTTAGGTTTTTTATTTTTCGCTTTATTTTTGGTTTTTATTTATTTTCTTAGTTTACTTTTTAAATTTTTTTTTTTAGTTTAGCTTTTAGTTTATGTTTTTGTTTTATTTTATTTTATTATTTTATTATATTTTAAGTTTTTTATTTATTTTTTTAGGTTTTATTTAGTTTAGAATTGGGTTTATAGCTTTTTACGGTTTAAGTTTTAAGGTTTAGGGTTAGTTGATGGTTTAGGATTTAGGGCTTAGGATTTGGGGTTTAGGGTTTCGAGTTTAGGGTTTAAAGTTTAAGGTTTAGGCTTTAGGCTTTAGGCTTTAGGTTTTGGGTTTTTTTTTTTTTTTTGGGAAACCCCATGTAGGGGAATTTTATTGCCACAAAAAGAGGGTTACAAGGTCCTTAAAGGGGATAAACTCCTGAACTATTGCTCAAAGTGCTACGAGGAGTAAATCCCCATCTAAGTATAGCCAAAAGCAAAACAAAACAAGAAGATACAGATGGTTAACATAATAAGCCAATGGAAGATTAGAAAATGATCAGGATGTGAGAATGCATGACACTTTGGAGCAAACCTACAAGAGGACAAGAGAGAAACACCTGCAAAAATGTAGACAGAAAGAAGTTAGAGCATTTAAGGTAATACAGACAAAATGATAGCCGCATATCGAGAATGATAGTAAAGAAATGTGATAGAGAAGGCTCAGGCTCAGTCACTCCCAGTTGGGGTAGATGCAAATATGAGCATCCATGGTTCAGCAGAAGGGTTACATCATAAGAGCTACTGCCAAACCAAAAGGGAGTGAAATCACCACAACCATCATAGCCAACAAACTTGTGAGAAGATAGCAGCCAGTTCTTGAAAGTCTTACGGCTTTATTACGCAAACCTAAACAAAACCATAGATAAAATAGAGAGGAAATTGCAAGAGCGATAAGATAAGGGATCCCATGCAGGAAAATTATCATCAATATAGTCACCCTGACATGAGAATACTTATCCATATGAGAATGAGCCATCTTAGCCAGAATCTCATGAAAAATCATAGCCAAGAGGTATAATAGGCTCGCATAAAAACCCCCCACAAGAAAAAAGAAGAAGAGGCAGCCTAAAATTTTGTTAAGCAAGTCAATGAGCCTATAAATAACACCATCCCAAACATATGATATATATATATGAATCTTTCTGGCTAGGAGTATAGCCTTGAAGCATAGTCCAGAAAATGAACCCAATCATAATAAAATGCAGATGTGAACAACCCCCTTATTAATATTCATGACAATAGTTGGAAAAAAGCAATTGCAAAGGAAGGCAGCATAACCCAACACAAGAAATAGACTACATCCCACCAAAAACAACACCAAATAAAGACAGTCAGAACTACAGCTCCAGTAGCAGCATGCTAGATAGAAAATTAGATAATCTAGATCAACAAACAACCAAGATAGCAAGATAGCAAAAGGCAACAGGTGCCCATAGTACCACCCATTCAGAATAGATAGTGCATACCAAGTGGATAGATGCTTAATCACAATGATCTGCACAAGCCTAACTGAACCAAGATGGAAAAAGAAATAGCAGCAGATAAGTTAGATCACTGCCCAGATACAAACAACAAGGGAAATCAGCAATCCAACCCCAATAGCAAAAAAATTAATGCAACAATGGAACCCACCAGAAGAAAAATCAAAAAGGGGATTCAAATGAGTGTCAACATTAGAATCCAGATAAAATAAGACAGCAGATAACCAAGACAACAAACAGCTAAGATAGGAAAAGATAGCTAGCTGGCCATAAAAGCTCTCACTCAGTATAGACATTGCAATAGTTAGTAACCAAATAGGTAGACCATAAACACATGGATCGAAGCGGCTGAGAATCATCAAAGACAATTAGAGCGAATGTCGACAAATCTATAGGACCCTAAATTCTACAACCAACAAAGATAGAGCCAACATTGGAATCCTAAAAATGAACCCAATCATAATAATGAATGTAGATGTGAACAACCCCCTCATTAATATTCATAAGATTAGTTGGCAAAAAGCAATTGTAAAAGAAGGCAGCATAACCCAACAAAGGGAATAGGCTGCATCCCACCAAAACTAGCACCAAATAAAGACAATCAAAACTACAGCCCTAGTAGCAGCATGCTAGACAGAAAATCAGATAATCCAGATCAACAAACAACCAAGACAGCAAGACAGGAAAAGGCAGCAGGTGCAATAGTACCACCCATTTAGAATAGACAGTGCATACCAAGTGGATAGATGCTTAATCACAATGATGATGCGCTGAACTAAGATGGGAAAAAATAATAGCTAAGGTAGATCCGCCTAGATACAAACAAAGAAGGGCAATCGGAATCCAACTCCAATAGCAAAATAGTTAATGCAACAATGGAACCCACCAGAAGAAAAATCAAAAAGGTGATTCAAATGAGAGTCAACATTGGAATCCAGATAAAATAAGACAACAGAGAACTAAGACAACAAACAACCAAGACAGTAAAAGACAGCTAGCTGGCCATAAAAGCTCTCATTCAGAGTAGACATTGCAATAGTTAGTAACCTAATAGGTAGACCATAAACACAGGGATCAGAGAAGCAACAACCCAGACAGCAATCATCAAAGACAATCAGAACAGCAATGTCAGAAACAACTTGCTGAACATAGGACCCTAAAGTCCTACAACCAACAAAGATATAGGCAACATTTGAATCCTAAAAGACCAAGACAGCAAATATCCAAGGCAACAAATAATGAAGACAACAAAAAATAGCAAGCTGGCCATAAAACCACCCATTCGGAATAAGCGTGCAATAGATACAAGTTTAAGCGAAACAAGATGGAAAAAAATAGCGAGGTAGTAGTCCATAGAATTTAGATGATGCATAAAATAAATCACTAAGGATTTAAAGCAAAAACCAAGTAGTCAACAACATCAATAGAGGATTTCGAACAAAATAAACCAAAACCCGAAGCATCTTTCGAGTATTAATCTAGTTCAACCCATTACTACCAACAAGGCGGCCAAAGTCCACCCATTCAGTAAAATGTAACATATGGTAATATCCAAACCTTCCAGATAAAGATGATCAGGCTAGCAGCTAAGCCCACATCCACTGAAAAGAAAAACTGAAAAGCCATTAAGGAAGTCCAAACTTGCAGGGGAATAATAAAATTGAACTTGCAATTTCTCTCCTGGCAGGTTGGGTATATGAGGTTGGCCAAAACAATCAGCAAGACAACTCCAAAACACCTCGTAACATGATAAACATCCCCAGAGTAGCGGACATAAGACTCAATGATCCATAACAGCCAACAACCAAGAAAGAAAATAACAGCAAGTTGGCCATAAGACAAACCATTCAAAGTAGACAATGCATATGGTAATTCCCAGATAGTGGAGGAAGTAATCTAGCCAAGACTAGTTGAACCAGGATGGAAAAAACAACAGTAGGTGAAGTCAGCAGCATCCCAAATGTTAACAGCACAAATAGTCAGAAAATTGAAAGGTACGAAACAACCAACAACCACAAAGACAACCTATTGGATGAATGACCCACAAAACTAGAGGACAACAGTGGAAACAATAATGAAAATAATACACCCAACAGATAGAACACCATAAAAAAATCAAAGATGTAAAATAATAGCAAAATGAGTTCAAAAGGGAGTGAACATAATTAACCATCCAAATAAGGATGATCAGGCTTGCAACAAAGCCCACATCCTTAGTAAAGGCAAACGGATAAGCCATGAGGAAGTCCAATCCTCTAAAGAGATAGAAGAAATGAATAATAAATTGCAGTTACACTCTAGCAGGTTAGGGATATGAGGTTAGACAAAACAATCAACAAAATAACTCCAAAAGCACCCTGCAGAACATCAAGGACAACCCTAGTAGCATCATGATGAACATAAGATGCAATGATCCAGATCAGCCAACATCCCAGGTAGAAAATTATATCAAGTTGGCCATAAGACCACCCATTCAAATTTGGCAAAGCAAAGGTTTGAAAGATATTCAACAAATACATTAAACCAACCCCATGGGCAGTCTGCAGGACAGTGTCAGTCATAAAGTTATACAGAAGCATAGCAGATAGGCATTGAGATAAGGAACCCAGAATATAATTCCAGATGTCCCTGTTGATCAATAAATAGAGCAGAAAATATAGCATTAAGTAATATATCTCCCTCCAGCAACCAAGCAACATCTTACCAATAACAACAAGACCCCAAACAAGGGTGGGAGAGTTAAACCAACAGCAGATGCCACATAGCTCAGCAAAGGGCCAGCAAGGAGTAATAGGATGAGACATTAATAAATTCCAAAGGAGCATCAGCACATTAATAGTAAAAATAGTATAAGTAGTAGGCTCCCAATTAGAGATAAGGCAATTAAACCAACAACACATGTCACTGAGATCAACAAGTAAGCAACAAGGGATATCACATTGATGCATCAGCAGAAACCAAGAAAGCAACAACACTGATAATAAAATGGGCATACAGTTAAACCAATATAGAACTAGAACAATCCCATGGGCTAGATTAATTTCTGAGATAAGGGAGCCCAGTATTGTCCAAATTAACCAAGCCATGCAAATGTTTGGGTAGGGTGAGTTGATCAAAGAATATTATACCATCCAATCTGGCTCCTAGATTGGCAAGGTAATCAGTACATGCATTACCTTCACACCATACATGAGTGATGTTAAAATTAAGTTGGGTAAGAAGAACTTTAGTTTGCTTGAGAAGGTAGTACAATTCAGTGTTGCTCACTTTGGTGGAAGTCAAAAGATCAATCAGCAGAAGGGCATCAACCTCAATCCAAATATTGAGACAACCATTTTGAAGGAAAATCTCAAGAGCTTTGTACACTTCCATAAGCTCAGCAAAAGGAACAGAGCAAGAATTAAGGGGGTAGGCAAAAGCACATAAGACTTTACCATGAAGATTTTTGAGAATGCCACCACAATCTGAACCTTTATGAGAGATAGAGCCATCAGTGTTAATTTTAATAGTATGATCATGAGGTTTTACCCAATAAACAATCTTGTCATTTCTATAGTAGGGTTGATTTGGTAAGTTAAGACCCAGTATATTGGCCACAAATTTACAACCTTTGAATTGTTTGTAGTGAATGAGATTGGCATTAAATAAGTCATGAATTTTGTTTTTAATTCTAGCAATTATTCTCATGTGGTTCATAGGGATCTCACGATGTTTTGCATCATTTCTATCCATCCATATGAACCAAATAAGGGTGATAGCAGTTATGACTTTAATGTGACCTTTAATAATGTTGTCAAAATAAACTTCAAGGAGTTGTTATAAAGTTAAGGAGCCATTGAAAATGATAATGTTAAAGAGATAATCATACCAAATCCAGAGTTTAGAAGCAATGGCCCCATGAACAAAGACATGGTTCACATTCTCAATGTGAAAGCAGCATTGGCATTTTCAAGGTAATTGAAAACCTTTATCCCACAACAAGGAGTCAACAGGGATGAAGTTTTTTAAAATACACCAAGTAAGAACAGAATAAGAAGTAGGGATAGTGATATTCCAAAGCTTGAGAAACACATTGGAAGAAACATGAGTTTCTTTAATGTGAAGTCAAACATTTTTAAAGTTTAAATCACCATTATGTGAGAGCTTAAAAAGGATCTGATCTTAATTGGTAGGAATGATAGGAATAGTAGTGAGTTTGTTCAAGAGAAAAGAAGGAATATAATCAATAAGCTTACTATTGTTCCACTATTATTCTGCTAGAAAGATTTCACTTTAATAGCGGCAGTGGAATGGGTGAAGAGTAAGTCGTCAATGGATCCACATCCACTCCAGTTATCTTACCAAAAGAATGAGGAACTAGAGTTAATCCCCCAAAAAATTAAGTATTCGGCATCCCATTTGACGGAACAAAGCCTTTTCCAAATAGGAGAGTCTCCCGCTTTATAAGGACAAATGAGGGGGTGCTTACCCTGACAATATTTAGCAGTCATGAAATTAGCCCAAAGACTATTGTTACTCCTAAAATTCCACCAGAGTTTATAGGAAAAAGGCAGTGATAGCTTCTTTGATTGGCTTACATCCAAGACCACCTTCGGCAAGAGTGCCACAACTTTTAACCCAAGAGGTCCAATGCATTCTTTTAGAAGAGTTATTAGAGCCCTAGAAAAATTTGTTAAAGAGAAGCTCAATTCTGTTAATGATAGAAATTGGCACAATGGTTTCGATGAGATATAAAGGCATGGAATTAAGAGTGCTCTTAATCAAGGTGAGCCTACCACCAAAAGAGAGTAAATGAAATTCCCAAAAAAAAATTTTATTGGAGATTTTCTGGATAAGATCATCAAAAAGATGAGATCTTTTTTGACCTTTAAAAAGCGAAGCCCCAAGATAATTAATAGGAAGTTGATGTAGCTAAAAATTAGTAATTCTGGAGATTTGGTTGAGCCTATTGGTAGGGATTTTAGCGGAAGGAATGAAACAACATTTTCCATCATTGAGAAAGAGGCCACTTTCTTTGCCAAATTCATTTAAAAGGTTCTTAATAGTTTTAATGTGCTGAATAGAGGCATTGCAAAATATTATAAAATCATTAGCAAAACTGAGATGAGAAATAGGGATACCACCATGAGTTTTAAAAAATATGGTAGGATTTTTATTGAAAAGATCATTCAGGCTACTTGAAAGATATTCAACAGCAAGAATAAAAGGAGAGGGTGATAGGGGGTCTCCTTGTCTCAAGCCATGCCTTGAAGTAAAGAAATCGAGGGACTCACCATTCATGATATGAGAACCAAACATTGGTAATACAATTTTGATGAGGTAGATGAAATGAAACTCAAACAAATGTAAGATTTGAAAGAGGAAATCCCATGAGAGGTTATCAAAGGCTTTAGAGATATCCAGTTTGAGGAGGATGTTGCCACCTCTAGTAGGAACATCAATTTCATGAACCAGCTCTTGGGCAAGAAGGATATTGTTGGATATAGCTCTATTTTTAACCAAGCTAGTTTGGTTAGGAGAAAAAATTTTAGGGAGCAGCGGACTTATCCTATTATTAATTAATTTAGCAATGAGTTTTTGAAAGAAGGTGCAAAAGCTGATAGGTCTAAAATCTCCCCAAGAATCAGGATTATTAGTTTTGGGAATGAGGACAATGGAAGTGCTAGAAAAGTATCTAGGCAAAGGGCTATCATCAAAGAAGTCAACAAGGGCATCAACAAGGTCAGACTTAATAAAAGGCCAACAATGCTAAAAAAAATGGGTTGTAGCCATCGACGAGTCGATGTTCATGCTATTGAGAATCGATCTACTTAGTGAAACAAAGTGAGTAAATGATTCTCATCATTAGTAATCATAGAGGGATCGTGTGTCTTGGAGAGGGCTTCTAAGGGAGGGTTGATGTTTAATAATTTTGAAAATGTTGTATGTGAGAATATTTAATTTCATTCTTATCTGATCCAAATTACCGTTAATATTTTTTATTTTTCGAATAGAGTTTAAGGCTTTCCTTTTGTTGAAAAGAGCATGGAAATACCTTATATTTCTATCACCATCAGCAATATGTTTGCTAGCGGCCTTTTGACGCCAGTAGGTTTCCTCCATATTTTGATAATTGATCAAGTTATCTTTAGCAGTGTTCAACTCATCAAGTTTACTAGGATCAGTTAAGGCAACATCTTCAAGGGAGCAAACTAATTGTTCCATAACTTTGAGATTGGCAAAAAGATTTTTAAAATGATGCTTGTTCCACCAATTTAGATTTTGTTTAAGTCTTTTGAGCTTAAGCCAAAATTGAATGGTGCCTTTGACAGAATTGTCCGGGTGAATAGGGGCCATCCAATTAGTGAAAACAACATTAATGAAATCACGATGTTGGGTCCACATATTTTGGAATCTAAAAAGAGAAGGGGAGGAAAGATTACTGGATTAGGTTTTGATAGAGATCAAAAGAGGAGTATGGTCTGACAAAGTTCTGCTCAAATGCTCGATAGAAGTGAGGGCCATTGATTGATCCAAATGGAATTAAAGAGGGTCCTATGAAGCCACTGCCAAAATCTAGAGTTATGCCACGTATAGTCAAAGCCAGAAAAACCAATATTAATCAGGTTGTAATTGAGGATCATATTAGAGAAGTCTTCCATGGAATGGATGTTAGGAGAGTAGCCTCCCCTCCTTTCTGAAGAAGCGATAATAGTGTTGAAGTCACCCCCAACCAACCAGGGTTTGTTAACCGAGGAGGCGAAGGTTCTTAAGTGATCCCAAAGGATGTTCCTACTAGCACTATTACAAGAAGCATAGATAAAGGAACCAAGAGCAAAAAATTCACCCAATGAGATTTGAACATTAACCAATTGTTCGAGGTCATCAAGGATAGAAATGTTGATTTAATTATTCCAAAAACACCAAATTTTATTACTAATATTATAAAAGAAATTTTGAAAGCCAAGCATTCTAGCAACATGTGTGATCTTAGAAGAGTGAATGAAATGCTCAATAACAATAAGTAAGGTTATGTTATGAGTGTGACAAAGGCTCCTAACATGATTGCAGACAGTGAGAGTCTCAATACCCCGAACATTCCAAATAAGAAAATTGATCACAATAAGGTGGAAAGAAAAGAAAAAAGATAACTGAAAATTTGAAGGAGAAGAAAAAGAGAGCATGAAGCAATTATTTGTGGGAAGTTAGAGAAGATCGAGTGGTTCTAGTGGAGCTATTAGTGAACATTCTTTCTTTAAGGGATTTTTTAATAACTTGAAAAGGCCTATCTATGTCCAATGTATCTCCATCGAAAAGTGGTTGATGATATTTAGAATAGGAGCGATTCTATCAAAGCATTCTTAATGGTGATTTCTCCTTCTTCTGCATCAGAGTTTGGTTGAGGAATTGGATTAGCATGGATATCACTCAAGGGTAATAGAAGAGAGGTTGTGACACCATTAATAGCATAAATTTCATTCTCATTTCCCGATGATTATTCGATTTTGGTCACCAAAGTATCAACATTTTTTTGAACAATTCCAGAATTAATTTTGAGATTTTGTTCCAACTTGAGATTTCCATTCAAATCACTATGATGGTTCATATGAGTCAAGAGATTGTCCTGTGATGCCAAATTATTACAAGTAGGAGTAATGTTAAATAAGTTTTCATTAATTTCCTCACAAACCTTAATATCATTATTTTTACCAAGCTCAGATATTTCTCCAATAGGCAAATCAGTAGATAGTAAAGGAGTAGGGGTAGGAGGGTGAGTTCCATTTTTAGTAGCTTTAGGTACATAAGCGAACTTATTGGTTTTTTCATTTCCTAGGGAGGGTTTAGGATCCGATAATTTATTCTTTTTAAGATTAGGGTGTAACACAAAGCATTCAGAGTGATCATGACCATGGATCTTACAGTGTGTGCAAAAAATAGGGAAATTTTCAAATTCCACTTTTTGATTATACCCAAATTTTTCTAAACTCATCCAAACTTCTTTAGGATACTTTTTGGTAATATCAATCTCAACCAAGATACACGATGGTCGAGATCTGGCGGTGGCAGTTGATTTGAAGGGGCCTACCAAAGAGAGCCCCAATCGCAAATAAAACTTGATGGGCAACATAATGTATCATCATGTTTGGAATGGCTAGCCATAAAGGAACAATAGGGGATTCCTCTTTGACATCAAAGAGAGGTGACCATTTCAAGAGCCTCATTTGACAATTGTACACAAAATAGGAGTGACGAGCAAAGACTCTAGAGTAGTCTAAATCATCTGATAGCTGAATAAGGATATGCTTAGGATCAATCAATCCTATACCGAGAGCTTTATGCTATGAAAGAAGGAATAAATGTTATCAAGAGTCGGGCAACATAATGAAAATTTACCTACTAATGAAAACTCAAATGGCTTTGCCAATTTTTCCACATCAAGATCAAAGCACATTACAACATTCCATGGAAAGAAGTAGAAATTAAGTTGACCAAAGCATTATAATAAGTGTTCTTACCAGATAGCACATCTTTGAAGGATTTAACATCAGGTGCAACAACGGATTGAGTCAGGTCCATAATACTTTGTAAATCGGGAGCCATAGCCGACACCTCCAAGTTTGAAGAGCTCGGTTGCATAGAAAATGATGCATCCGCCATTGAGGTCAAGGTAAACTCACATAAGTGGCCAAACTACAAGCAAAAAACCTTAAAATATGATCAGGAATGGCTGAGAAGTGGCCAAACCATAAGGAAAATGTGAAGGAACATGAAATTGCCAGAGAGATCCATGCGTGAGGAGAGAAGGATTTTTTGGGGGGTTTTAGCTTTAGGTTTTGGGGTTTAGGGTTTAAGGCTTAGGTTTTTAGGGTTTAGGGTTTAGGTTTTATCTTTCAGGTATAGGGTTCAAGTTTTAGTTTAGGGTTTAGTGCTTTTGGCTTTTTTATAACAAGAACAAATTCAATTTCAATATTTCTTCTTTTTGATTTTAGCAACCAAGTAGCACACAAAGTTTTCTATGACACAAGCGATGACATAGATAAAAAATGAGCAGCATAGAGCAAATAAAAAACCCTAAATAATTAGAACCATCTATAATGTAAAGACACGGTTCCATAAGCAGTAGATCAGATCATTCATTCTTCAATTTTTCTCTAGTTTCCATTAAAACCACCCTGGCTTCTCAAGTAGCGAGATCCACTATCATATCCCCAATCTCTTCTGTTGCCACCACCATGGATGTAACCTCTATCGCTCCACCCACTTCCATAACCACCACTGCTCCTACCACCACCTTGATATCTACCAGCACCTCTAGATCCCCCACCACCACTATGATAACTGCTGCCTCTGCCTTCACCTCCACTATCAGATCTAGACTGAGCTTAGTTGATGGTGATGTTCCTATCATGAAGGTTCTTCCCATTCTTAGGGTTTAGATTTTGGTTTATTAGGTTTTTAAGGTTTAGGATTATTTTTTAATTTATTTAATTACTTTAGATTTATGTTTAGTGTTTGGGGTTTAGTGTTTAGGGTTTAGAGTTAGAGTTTAGGGTTTATAATTGAGGGATTAATATGTAGAGTTTAGGGTTTAGGGTGTAGGTTTTAGGGTTTAGATTTTAGGGTTTTAGGGCTTATTCTTTTAGGTTTTAGGCTTTAGGGTTTATGATTAGGATTTAAGGTTTAGGGTTTCGGATTTGGGTATTACAATTTTTTAAGTTTTAGGGTTTAGAGTTTAAGTTTTAGGTCTAGAGTTCATGTTTTAATTTAGGGTTTAGGGTTTCTAAAGGTTTTAGGGTTTATATTTTAGGGTTTTAGGGCTTATTCTTTTAGGGTTTAGGCTTTAGGGTTTATGATTAGGATTTAAAGTTTAGGGTTTAGGATTTGGGGATTACAATTTTTTAAGTTTTAGGGTTTAGGGTTTAGAGTTTAAGTTTTAGGTCTAGAGTTCATGTTTTAATTTAGGGTTTAGGGTTTCTATATTTTTTATAATAGAGAATAAATTCATATTCAACATTTCTTCTTTTTTATTTCATCAACCAAGTAACACACCAAGTTTTCTAAGATATAAGCAATGACAGAGATAAAAATGAGCACGCATAGAGCAAATCAAAAACTCTAGATAGCTAGAACTACCTTTATTGTAAAGACACTTCCATAAGCAGTAAATCAGATAGGCCATTCTTCAATTTCTCCAGTTTTGATCAGAGCCACTCCGGCCTCTTGAGTAGCAGGATCCAACATCATATCTCTAATCTCTCCCTCCACCACCACGATTGTAACCTCCGTCGCTCCTCCCACCTCCTACAACCATTACTCACCACCCAATTCCATATCCACCACCACCTCCATGTCCCCCACCACCACTACGATAACTGTTGCCTCGCCTTCGCCTCCACGACCAGATCTAGACTAAGCCTAGTTGACGGTGATGTTCCTTCTGTCAAGATTCTGCCCATTCTTAGGGTTTAGGTTTAAGTTTTTATTTATTAGGTTTTAGGTTTTAGGCTTATTTTTTAATTTATTTAGTTACTTTAGGTTTAGGTTCAGGATTTGGTATTTAGGGTTTAGGGTTTAACATTTAGGGTTAGGGTTTAGGGATTAGGGTTTAAGGTTAGGGTTTAGGGTTTAGGGTTTAAGGTTAGGGTTTAGGGTTTAGGATTTAGGGTTTAGGGTTTTTTAGTATTTATGGTTGTAGGTTTAGGATTTAATGTAGTTTTAGGGTTTAGAGTTTAAGGTTTTTTTTAATTAAGTAAATCGATAGGTTTAAGTTTATTTAGTTTATTTTATTTTTTTTTTAATAAGGTTTTTTTTTATTTTGTTCAGTTTATTCATTTTAGGTTTTTTTATTTTAGTTTATATTTCTTATTTTCGTGTATATTTTAGGTTTATGTTTAGCTTTAGGTTTATTTTTTAGTTGAGTTTTATTTTAATTTTATTTTTTAGGTTTATGTTTTATTTTTTATTTTTAGGATTAGGTTTAGGTTTTTATTTTATTTTTTTAGGTTTAGGTTTTAGGTTTTTATTTTAGGTTTATTTAAGGTTTTATTTTCTAATTTAGGTTTAGGTTTATTTTTAGTTTATTTTATTTTATTTAGTTTAGGTTTATGTTTAGGTTTAGGTTTTACTTATTTTAGTTTAGGTTTAAGTTTATTTTATTTTGTTTATATTATTTTTAATTTAGGTTTAGGTTTTTGTTTAGTTTAGGTTTAGGTTTTATTTTTTATTTATTTTTAGATTTTATTTTTAGGTTTAGGTTATTATTTAGTTTTTATTTTATTTTATTTTATATTTATTTTATGTTTAGTTTTTATTTTATTTAGTTTTTTTATTATTAGGTTTATTTTATTTTTTTAGTTTAGTTTAGGTTATTCAATATTTTATTTTAATTTATTTTATTTTAATTTATTTTAGGTTAAGGTTTAGGTTTTAGTTTAATTTTTTTATTTAGGTTTGTGTTTATTTATTTATTTTATTTTATTTGGTTTTATTTAATTTAGGTTTAGGTTTTTAGGTTTTTAGGGTTTAGTGTTTAACGTTTAGCATTTTGGGTTTTAGGGTTCAGAGTTTATGGTTAAGGTTTAGGGTTTAAGGTTAGGTGTTTAGGCTTTAGGGTTTAAGGTTTAGGGTTTAGGGTTTAGGTTTTAGGCTTTAAGGTTTAAGGCTTTCAAGGTTTAGGGTTTACAATTTAGTTTGGTTAGGGTTTAGGGTTTAGGGTTTAGATTTTAAGTTTTAGGGTTTAGGGTTTTGGGTTTAGGGTTAGTTTAGGGTTTAGGGTTGTAGGTTTTGGGTTTAGGGTTCAGGGTTAGTTTTAAGGTTTATGGTTTATGGTTAAGGATTTAGAGTTTAGGATATAGGGTTTAGGGTTTAGGGTTTATGGTTTAGGTTTTTTTTTTTAAAAAAAACATAAAGTAAACTTGTAGGTTTAAGTTTATTTAGTTTATTTTTATATAATTTAGGTTTTTTTTTAGTTTAGTTTATTTTTTTTAGGTTTATGTTTATTTTTTTAGTTTAGTTTTATTTTTATTTTATTTTTTAGGTTTTATGTTTTATTTTTATGTTTATGTTTGGTTTTATTTTACTTTTTTAGGTTTAGGTTTTTTTCTTTTAGGTTTATTTTCAGGTATTATTTTTTTAGTTTATGTTTTTGTTTATTTTTAGTTTATATTATTTTATTTAATTTAGGGTTTGATTTATTTTAGGTTTAGGTTTATGTTTTATTTATTGTAGTTTAGTTTATTTTAGTTTAGGTTTAGGTTACTTTTATTTTGTTTATTTTAGGTTTATTTTTTTTAGTTTAGGGTTTTGGATTTATTTTATTATGTTTGGTTTATTTTTAAGTTTAGGTTTTTATTTTATTTTATTTTAGGTTAATTATTTTATTTTACATTTAGTTTTTTAAATTTAAGTTATAAATTGTTAGGTTTATTTTAATTTATAATTTAGTTTAGGTTTACGTTTAGGGTTTAGGGTTTATGGTTTAGGGTTAGGGTTTAGGGTTTAGGGTTTAGTGTTTAGGCTTTAGGGTTTAAGATTTTTAGGGTTTAGGGTTTGAGGTTTAGGATTTATGACTAGCTGGGGTTTAGGGTTAATTTAGGGTTTAGGTTTAAGGTTTAAGGTTTAGGCTTTAGGGTTTAGAGTTTTTAGGGTTTAGGGTTTAGGGCTTTTGGTTAGTTTATGGTTTAGGGTTTAGGGTTTTAGGGTTTAAGGTTTTTTTTTTTTTTTAGGGAAACCCCATGATACGGGGGTATTTTATTGCCACAAAAAAAGGTTACAAGGTCCTTAAAGGGGATAAACTCCGAAACTACTGCTCAAAGAGCTACAATCAGCCTAAAGAGTAAATCCCCATCTAAGTACATCCAAGAGCAAAAGAAAACATTAAAGCAATCAAAAGATACAAGATGATTAACATAATAGGCTAAAGAAAGGGTAATGCTCGATGGTTGTAAGAGTGCTTGGTAATATGGAGCAAACCTGCAAGATAAAAAGAGAGAAACACCTGCAAAGTTATAATGAGAGAGAGATTAGAACAATTAAGGTAATACAAACAAAAAGATAGAAGGAAACAATATAATATGAGTATGATAATAAGGAAATGTGATAGAGAAGGCTCAAGCTCAATCACACCAAGTTGGGGCAGATGCAAGTATGAGCATCCAAACTTCAGAAGGGTTACATCACAAGAGCTATACCAACCAAAAGGAGTGAGAACATCACGACCATCATAGCCAACAAACCGAAGAAGCACCCATTGTTGATATTCTTGTGAGCTTTACACGCAAACCTATGCAAAATCATATCTAAAATATATATAGGTAATTCTAAGAGTCGAAGGGTAAGGAGTCTCATTCAAGAAAATTATCATCAATACAGCCATCTTGACATGAGAATACATAAACATAAGTGAGTGAGCCATCTTAGCCAGAAGCTCATGAATAGGGTTTAGGGTTTATGGTTTAGGGTTAGGATTTAGGGTTTATGATTTAGGGTTTAGGGTTTAGGGTTTAGGGTTTAGGGTTTAGGGTTTAGTGTTTAGGGTTTTGGATTTAGGGTTTAGGTTTTAGGGTTTAGGGTTGAGGGTTTAGGGTTTAAGGTTTTAGGTTTTAGGGTTTAGGGTTTAGGGTTGTAGGTTTAGGGTTCAGAGTTGTAGGTTTAGGGTTAGTTTTCAGATTTTGGGTCTAGGTTTAGGTTTTTTAATTTTATCTTTTAAAATTAAGTAAACTAGTAGGTTTAGGTTTATTTAGTTAATTTTTCTTCATTTATTTTATTTTTTATTTTGATTTAGGTTTATTTTTATATTTATTTAGTTTAGTATATTTATTTTAAGTTTATTTATTTAAGTTTAGGTTATTAATTTTAGTTTATTGTTTATGTTTTGGATTAGGTTTAAGTTTATTTTTTAGTTTTGTTTTATTTTAAATTTATTTTTCAGGTTTAGGTTTAGGTTTAGGTTTTTATTTTATTTTTTTGGGTTTAGGTTTTAGATTGTTATTTTAGGTTTATTTTTAGTTTTTATTATTAAGTTTAGGCTTAAGTTTATTTTTGGTTTATTTTTAAGGTTTAAGGTTAGCTTAGGGTTTAAGTTTTTTTTTTAAATTAAGTAAATTGGTAGTTCTAAGTTTTTTTTTTTACTTTTTTTAGTTTATTTTTTATTAATTTTAGTTTATTTAGCTTTTTTATTTTAGCTTATTTTTTAGGTTAGGTTATTTTTTAGTTGACTTTTATTTTTTATTTTATTTTTTAGGTTTAGGTTTTATTCTTTATTTTTAGGTTTAGGTTTTAGGTTGTTATTTTAGGTTTATTTTTAGGTTTTATTTTTTCGTTTAGGCTTTGATTCATTTTAAATTTATTTTTATGGTTTAGAGTTTAGGGTTTAGGGTTAGCTTAGGGTTTGGGTTTTTAAAAAAAAATTAAGTAAATCAGTAGGTTTAGGTTTATTTAGTATATTTAGTATTTTTTATTAATTTTAATTCATTTTATTTTTATTTTTATTGTTATTTAGTTTATTTATTTTAGGATAATTTATCTTAGTTTAGGTTTTTCATTTTAGTTTATTTTTTAGGTTTAGGCTATTTTTAGTTTGGTTTTATTTTTATTTTATTTTTTAGGTTTAGGTTTTATTTTTTATTTTTAGGTTTAGGTTTAGGTTTTTATTTTATTTTTTTAGGTTTAGGTTTTGGTTTTATTTTAGTTTTATTTTAGTTTTATTTTTTTTAGTTTAGGTTTAAGTTTATTTTAGTTTATTTTATTTTATTTAGTTTAGGTTTAGGTTTAGGTTTATTATTTTAGGATTAGGTTTAGCCTTTATTTATTTTAGTTTAGGTTTTTTTTTTTTTTTTAGGTTTAGGTTTTTTTAGCTTAGGGTTTAGGTTTTATTTTTTATTTATTTATAGGTTTATTTTTAATTTTAGCTTTTTATTTAGTTTTTATTTAATTTTATTGTAGGTTTATTTTATTTTTATTTTATGTTTAGCTTTTATTTTATTTATGTTTTTATTCTTAGATTTATTTTATTTTTTAGTTTATTTAGTTTTTTATTTTTTATTTTAGTTTATTTTATTTTATTTTTTGATTTAGGTTTAGGTTTTAGTTTAAGTTTTTATTTTATTTTATTTTATTTTATTTTTTTATTTTATTTCGGTTTAGGTTTTATTTATTTATTTTATTTTTAGGTTTTATTTAGTTGAAGTTTTCATCTAGTGCCTTTGAAAATTGGAAAGTATAGCCAGTTCATGGGTTGATCTAAAGCTCTTTTTGGGTCCTTCCTTAAGTCAAGTGATTTGAGATCCAGTTTCAATAGTGGCATTACATGTATTCGTAACAGTTTAGAATCTTGGATGTTGTGTTCCATTCAATTCGAGTTATGTTTCCAAGGCACTAGATCTATGAGTCTATTATAGCGAGTGAGGTAGGGAGTTTTAATGCTACTTTTATTCATTTAGAGATGCAATTTCAGTGGCAGTCTCTTTAGGTTGAGTAAGAAGCTATATGTCTATAAGTTGTGATCATCTTAAGGGATCTTATGGTATCAGCCAAGCCTGTGCAGTCATTACAGATTCTTAAGTTAGACATAGAGATTCTTTTTGAAACTTTCATGGATGAGGGCAGTTGTTGGGCCTTCTTTTAAGCATTATCTATGATATGATAAAAGAAATACTATCTACCTAATAAGCTATCAGGAATAACTCAATCAAAGGGAGAGATGAGTTGATTAATTCATTAGATCGAGATTGACGTGGCTCAAAGCAACAACTTTCGCCTTGACAGGGCAGTGCTCTGACCGATTGAATTACACTCCCAGTTGTATGCATGGCATACAATCTTATGATTTTAGAATATCATTCTCATTTTTGTGTTGCAACAAAACACGAATTCTATAGGAATATCTTATTTTCATAAATATGGACTTTAGTGAGAGTAACATAGATTACTAATAATCTATGGTTATTTTCTTGTATTTACCATATTGCAAATGAAATTAAAAAGAATGGATGAGAAAAAATGGACACTTTTTTATTTTATATAGACCTGGGATTTTTATTTCTAGAGGACAAATTATTTAGATCTTATTCATGGAGTAATAATTCTCGGGCTGAGCTGGATTTGAATCAACATAGACATCTCGCGAACGAATTTATAGTCCGTCCTCATTAACCACTCGAGCATCAATCTAAGAATAATGAATTATAGGTTTATTGATAATCTATGACCTACTTCCTTGCATAGTCTACTATTGCCAAGGGAAGTCGAATCCCTGTTACCTCTTTGAAAGGGCGATGTCTCGAACCACTAGACGATGAGGGCATGTCCGCCCTGACTGTCATCATACTATGATGAAAGTATGAGTAGGTTTTTATCATTGTCAATATATAAAATCAATACATAAAATTAGAATCAAATGTATGACTAGATTCAAGGAGTCTTTAGTACTTTTATGTTATGATCCCATAGAATTCTTTGGATTTGATGGTTTGTTCATGAATGAGTTATCCAATACTCCCATAAATATTATAATATCCTAGACTATATATTTAGGGTTTTAGACTTTGATGTCCAAAGACTAATCCACCAAAAAGAATAAATAGGAAAGAAAAATAGATGGTGACAATATTATGAATAACTAAAAAGGGATTAAGATCAAGAAAATAAACTCAAGTAATTTGAGAAAGTTTTCTTTGTCTGAAGATGTTGAAGCTTCCAAACCAAGGATTTGATCTTGCAATATTTGGAGAACACTTGGAAGGAAAATCTAGGAAATTTTCTCTTAAATTTGCTAGAGGGATTTTGAATTTGAATGAGGAATGCTTTTATGAAGAGAATGAGGGCTATTTATTGGCAAGAAGGTCATTTTGAATTATTATTCTAACATTATCATATAATAAATTAATATTCAATAAAAATATAATTTATATTAATTAAATATTAAATTCAAGCATCCAAAATTTGGCTATTCACATGGTCAAGTAAAAAATAATCAAATATGGCTCTTAATATATTAAAAGCATGTAGCATGCGTTCATTATTAAAATCAGCTAATGTTTGAAAAGTCATAATAAATTCAATTTTAATAAAATATGGGTCATATAACCTATCAAAGTAAAGGAAAAAAAAATCCAAGGAATCCGTTGGAGATGAAATCAGATATAAATTCCTTGATTATAAAATGACTTTGGCTAAAATACAAAATTTCACATATTTTTGTTTATTTTGAATATGACATTTAAATATTATGATATAATTTATATATAATCATACATATGTTAGTTATGATATAACCTTCAATTTAAATTAAAATATTTAATTATATTAAGTAAATAAAATAATTACACATAATAGTCATAATTTATTATCATTTAATATTTTGACAATTCAAATGCTATGTATAAAACAAATAATTGAATGTTAATTAGATAAATATTTATATAAATTAACCTCATTAAAATAATATGTTATGTTGTGAAAATTGATTCCTACCAATGAACTCATATAAATTTCTAAGATAGTTATAAATGCATATAACCTCAAATATTGTATCTTGAGCTTCACATTATTCATTTTGATCTATCTTTCATTCTTGTATTCTTGCAATTTCCTCAAACATATTGTGAGGTGTATTGGATATGTAATTAGCAATTAATATATCTGAAACACATAAAACTATCATTAGAACATCTAAGCATTCATTTGTTATCGTCAAAATTGATTGGATTGAACATGAGGCTCATTATACCAACAAAACAAAAATAACATAACTAAATAAAATAAACCTAAACCTAAACTAAAATAACCACAAACTACTAAACCACAAAACTAATCAGAAACCTAAAACCTAAAAATCCTAAACCTAAATTAAATAAAACCTAAAAATAAAATATATAAATAAACCTAAACCTAAATAAAATTAAACAATAAGATAAAATAAAACCTAAACTAAAACCTAAACCTAAACCAAAAATAAAATAAAATTAAAAATTAAAACAAAACTAAAAAAAATTATTAAAAACCTAAACTAAACTAAAAATATAAAATAAACCTAAAATTAAAAAACTTAAATAAAATAAATACCAAACCAAAATAAAATTAAAATAAAAACTAGATAAAAACCTAAACCTAAAAAATAAACTTAAAAATAAATAAAAATAAAACCTAAACCTAAAATAAGAATAAAATAAACCTAAACCTAAACGAAAATAAATAAAACCTAAACCAAAATAAACTAAACCTAAACCTGAACCTAAACTAAATAAAGTAAACTAAATTAAAAATAAACCTAAACTGAAATTAAAAAATAAAACATAAAAATAAAAAATAAAACCTAAACCTAAAAAATAAAATAAAAATACAACTAAACTAAAAATAAACATAAACCTAAAAACTAACTAAAATAAAAAATCTAAACTAAAATAAATAAACCTATTAAAAATAAACTAAATTAAATAAAAATAAAAATAAACCTAAATATAAATAAAAAATAAAATAAACTAAAATAAATAATAAATAAACTAAATAAACCTAAACCTATCGATTTACTTAATTTAAAAAAATAAAAATAATTTTTAGAAAACCATGACCCTAGACCCTAAAAACCTTAAACCCTAAATTCTAAACAATAAACCCTAAACCATAAATAATAATAATTAATAAACTAATAAACTAATAACTAATAATAAAAAATAATAACTAATAACTAATAATTAATAAAAACTTAAAAAACTAACCAACTAATAACTAATAAAACTAATATAACTAATAATAACTAATAATAACCTAAACTAACAAAAAAATTAAAACTAATAAACTAATAAACTAAACTAATAACTAATAACTAATAACTAATAACTAAAATAATAATAAAACTAATAATAACATAACTAATTACTAATAATAATAACTAACTAATAAATAATAATAAGAAACTAAAAACTAAAACCTAATAAAACCAATAAAATAATAACTAAACTAGTAATAACTAATAAATAACTAGCAATACCTAAAAAATAACTAACTATTAACTAATAAACCTAAATAATAAATAACAAACTAATAAACTAACTAATAGACTAATAAGCTAAAACTAAAACTAAAACTAAAAATTAAAAATAATAAAACTAATAACTAATAATAACTAAAAACCTTGCTAAAACTAACTAATAATCTAAATAAAATAACTAATAATAACTAATAACTAACTAATAAATAATAACTAATAATAATAATAATAAACTAATAAAACTGAAAACTAAACAAAACTAATAATAATAATAGTAACTAATAACTAATAACTAATAACTAATAAAAGTAAAATAATAACTAATAACTAATAATAATAAAACTAATAAACTAATGTCTAATAAACTAATAAAATTAACTAAACATAACTAATAAAAACTAACTAAAATAACTAAATAACTAAATAAACTAATAAAAACTATATAATAAATAATAACTAACAAAATAATAAAAAAATAACTAACTATACTAATAACAAATAAAAAAACTAATCTAAAAAAGTAATAATAACTAATAAAACTAACAAAACAAAAATAAATAACTAAATAAACTAATAATAATAAATAATAAATAACAAATAATAATAATAAATTAATAAAACTAAAACTAAACCTAATAAATAACTAATAAAACTAAAACTAAACCTAATAAATAACTAATAAAACTAAAAACATAATAAAACAAAGAACTAATAATAACTAAAACTAATAACTAATAAACTAATTATAAACTAAAACTAATAAAACCTAATAACTAATAAAACTAATAAAAATAATAAAACTAATAAATAAAACTAATAATAATAAACTAAACCTAATAATAATAACTAAACTAACTAACTAATAAACTAGTAATAATAAAACTAACTAATAATAACTAATAATTAACTAATAATAACTAATAACAAAAACTAAGTAACTAATAAACTTAAACTAAATAATTAACTAAACTAATAAATATTTATAACTAATCTAATAATAATAATAACTAATAATAATAAAAATTAATTAAACTAATAAAAAAATAAAAAATAAACTAATAAACTAAATAACTAATAATTAATAATAATAACTAATAAAACTAATAAACTAATAACTAATAATAACTAAACTAATAATAATAAATAAAATAATAACTAAAACTAATAATTATAATAACTAATAACTAATAAATAATATATTAAAGCAATAACTAACTAATAACTAACTAATAATATTTAAAAAATAACTAATAACTATTAAAAATTAAACTAAACTAACTAAATAATAACTAAAAATTATTATTAGTTTTAGTTTTGTTGGTTTTTTAGTTTTTTCTATTAGTTGTTTTATTTATATTATTAGTTTAGTTGTTATTTTTTATTAGATTATTAGTTTTTATTATTTATTAGTTTTAGTTTTATTAGTTAGTTGTTTACCTAGTTTTTTAAAACTAACAAAACTAAAACTAATAATAACTAAATAATTAAAACTAACTAATAATAATAATAAAATAAATAAACTAATAATAAAATACCTAATAACTAAATTAAATAAAAACTAACTAAACTAAAAACTAAACTAAAAGCTAAATAACTAATAAAAATTAATAAAACCTAATAAACTAAACTAATAACTAATAAACTAACTAACAAATAAACTAATAACTAAAATAATAAACTAATAACTATCTAATAATAATAATAATAACTAACTAATAACTAAAAAATTTGACTAATAAACTAAATAAAACTAACTAATGTCTAATAACTTATAACTAAAATCCTAATAATAATAATGATAAACTAATAATAAAAAGACTAATAAAAAATAATTAAACAAACTAAACTATTAACTAACAAACTAATAATAAAAACATTTACTAATAATAACTAAATAAATAACTAACTAATAATAACTAATTAACTAAGTAATAACTATAAATAAATAAAAATAAATAACTAATAAAATAAACTAAATAACTAATAACTAATAACCTAATTAACTAATAAAAATAAACTAATAACTAATAAACTAATAAAACCTAATAATAATAATAATAATAATAATAATAACTAAACTAAACGAAAAATAATAAAACTAAACTAATAAATAACTAAATAATAAAACTAAAACTAAAAAAAAAATAAACTAAAAATAACTAAACTAATAACCAAATAATAAAATAAACTAATAACAAATATTAATAATGAACTAATAACTAAAAAATAATTAAATTAAAAAACTAATAAAACTAATAAACTAAAACTAAAGTTTACTAATAATAACTAAAATAAACTAATAAACTAATAACTAATAATAACTAATTATAATAAATAAACCTAATAACTAAACTAATAAATAAACTAATAATAAGTAATAATTACTAATAACTAATAATAACTAAAATCGAATTACTAAAACTAATAAATAAATAACTAATAAAAACTAACTAATAATAATAAATAATAACTAAACTAAAACTAACTAAAAAAAAGTAAAACTAATAATTATAATAACTAAAATAACTAACTAAAAATAATAATAACTAAATAATAAAACTAATAATAATAATAATAAACTAATAACTATAACTAATAATAAAAACTAAATAACTAATAACTAATAAACTAATAAAACTAAAAACAAATTACTAATAAAATAAAAACTAATAAATAATGAAAAAACAATAATAATATAACTAACAAAACCTAAAACTAATTAACTAATAACAAATAACTAATAATAACAAATAATAAATAAAAACTAAACTAATAACTAATAATAACTAACTAAATTAACTATCTAACTAATAAAACTAACAAACTAATAACAAATAATAAAATAAAAAACTAAACTAATTAATAACTAATAAAATTAATAAAACTAAAAACTAAAATTGTTAACTAACTAAAAATAACAAATAATAATAACTAATAAACCTTAAAACTAATAAAACTAATAACTAATAAAACTAAAAACTAACTAATAACTAACTAAAAATTAATAAACTAATAAATAACTAATAATAATAAACTAATAAACTAAAAATGTAACTAATAACTAAATAACTAACTAAACTAATAACAACTAACTAATAATAATAACTAAAACCAAAAAAAAACTACTAATAACTAATATAACTAAACTAAATAATAACCAAATAAATAAACTAATAAAAAACTAAAAACTAAAACTAATACCCGATAAAACTAATAAAAAGTAAACTATTAACTAATAACTAAAACTAATAATAATAATAATAATAATAATAATAATAATAATAATAATAATAAAATAACTAAAAAATAATAACTATTAAAAACTAACTAAACTAATAACTAATAAATAAAAAAATACCTAAACTAAATAACTAATAGCTCACTAAACTAGCTGAAACTAATAATAAAACTAACTAATAATAATTAATAATAATAATAACCACAACAAATAAAAAACTAAATATCTAAAACTAATAATAAACTAATAACTAATAACTAACTAATAAACCATAACCTAAACTAATAACTAATAACTAACTAATAATAAAAACCTAAACTAATAACTAATAATAACTAAGTAATCATAACTAAATAAACAATTAAAAAACTAAACTAATAACTAATAAAAATAAAAAAAACTAACTAAACCTACAACTAATAACTAAAAGCCAATAAAATAAAAATAATAAAACTAAACAAATTAATAAACATAACACAAACTAACTAAATAATAAGAAAACTAAAAAACTAATAATAATAATAACTAGCTAAACTAAAACTAATAAACTAAACTATCTAATAACTAATTAAAAACTAATTAACTAAAAATAACTAACTAATAATAACTAAAATATAAATAATTACAATAACCTAACTAATAACTGATAATAATAAACTAATAATAACTAACTAAACTAAAACAAAACTAATAACCAATCAAAACTAATAATAACTAAATAATAACTAACTAATAAAACTAATAACTAAAAACTAATAAACTAATAACTAATTGAAATTAATAAACTAATAATAACTAAACTAATAACTAACTAATAAGTAATAATAAAACTAATAAACTAATAAACTAACAAATAATTAGTAATAATAAACTTACTAATAAACTAATAACTAATAATAATAATAATAATAATAATAACTAAACTAATAACTAACTAAACTAATAAATAACTAATAATAACTAAACTAATAAATAGTAATAAAAAAACTAATAATAAACTAATAACTAATAATTAACTAAATAATAATTAATTAACTAGTAACAAACAAGACTAAAAAACTAAACTAAAAAACTAATAACTAATAATAACTAACTAACTAACTAATAATAAAAACTAATGACTAACTAAAACTAATAATTAAATAACTAAAAAACAAAAAAAATATTAAAACTAACTAATAAAAAACTAAAAAACTAAAATAATAACTAAATAATAATAACTTATAAAACTAAATAACTAACTAACTCATAAAAAACTAACTAATAATAAAAAACTAAAAAAACTAATAAAACTAATAAAAAATCTAATAAACTAAACTAATAAAAATAACTAAATAAAACTAACTAATAACTAACTAAAAACTTAATAACTAAATAACTAAAACTAATTAAAACCTAATAACTAAATAATTAAAACTAATAAAAACTAACTAAATAACAAATATCTAAACTAACTAATAATCATAAAACTAATTAATAAAACTAATAATAACTAACTAATAATAAAAATAATAACTAAACCTAATAATAAAACCAAATAACTAAATAATAAAATCTAATAAACTAATAAAAAAACTAACTAACTAAAAACTAAACCTGATAACTAAACAAAAAAACTAACTATGTAATAAACCTAATAATAATATATAATAAAACTAAATAATAAATAATAAAACTAAATAATAAATAACTAAAACTAATAATTAATAACTAATATACCTAATAAATAAATAACCTAACAAGAACTAACTAACTAATAATAACTAATAAAATTAATAAAATAAATAAAAAACATATTAACTAATGATAATAAAACTATAACTAATAACTAAATTAATAAATAACCATAAAAACTAAAAAGCTAATAACTAAACTAAATAAGTAATTGAAACTAATTAAAACTAATAATAATAACTAACTAATAAAATTAAACTGACTAAAATATAACTAATAAACTAATAAATTAATAATAACTAATGACTAAATAACTAAACTAAAATACTAAAAAACTAAAATTAATAACCTAAATAATATTAAAACTAATAAAGACCAAGAAACAAACTAACTAATAATAAACCTAATAACTAATAATAAAAAAACAAACTAATAACTAATAAACTAATAATAATAAAAATAAATTAAAAAACAAAATTATAATAACTAAATAACTAGCTAACTAAAAAAATAAACTAATAATGACTAACAATAAAACCTAATAAACTAAATAATAACAAAAACTAAGCCTAAGTAAAACTAATAACTAATAATAACTAACTAACTAATAACTAACTAAAATAACTAATAATAATAACTAACTAATAACTAATAAAATACTAACTAAAACTAAACTGTAAACTAATTAAAAAACTAATAAATAACTAAAAACTAAAAAAAACTAAACTAACTAATAATAAAACTAAAACTAAACTAAATAACTAAATAATAAATAAACTAATAACCAATAACTAACTAATAAATAATAATAATAACTAACAATATAATAATAACTAACTAATAACCAAAATAATAAACCAAATAAACTAATAATAATAATAATAATAATAAAATAATAAACTAATAATAATTAATAAAATAAAATAACTAATAATTAACTAATAAATAACCAAATAACTAATAAAACCAATAATAATAAACTAAAAAAACCAATAAAACTAATAAAAATAAATTAACTATAATAACTAATAAAACTAAATAAAAAACATAATAAACCAATAATAACTAATAACTTATAAAAAATAACTAAACTAAACTAATAACCAAAAATAAACTAATAAATAACTAAATAAACTAATAAAACTAATATAACTAACTAATAAATTAATAAAAATTAACAAACTAATTAAAATTAATAACAAATAAATAAAACTAATAAACTAAAAATAATATAATAAACTAATAACTAATAAACTAAACTAACTATAAAGCTAACTAATAAAAATATAATAACTAAAACTAATAAGCTAATAATGTAATAACTAAGAACTAAAACTAAATAACTAATAAAACTAATAAACCAAAACTAAATAAACTAACTAAAAACTAATAATAACTGAACTAATAAACTAATAAACTAATAAACTAAATAATAATAACTAATACTAATAATAAGTAAAAATACTAATAACAAATGTAATTATTAAACCTAAATTTCTAAACTATCCAATAACTTTAAAACTAACTAATAATAACTAAAACCTAATATATTAACTAAATAACTAAACTAATAAACTAATAAAGTAAACTAACTAATAATAATAAACTAAAACTAACTAATAACTAATTAATAATAACTAATAAAACTAATGCACTAAAACTAACTAAACTAATAACTAATAAACTAACTAAACTAATTAATAAAAACTAATAAAATAACTAATAACTAATAAACTAATAACTAACTAAAAGTAAAAACTTAATAATAACTAACAAAAAATAACCTAAAACTAACTAACTAATAACTAATAAATAATAACTAATAATCTAACTAATTAATAATAACTAAAGAACTAACTAATAAAACTACTAAACTAAAAACTAATAAAATTAATAAAATAAACTAATAGCTAATAAGTAAACCTAACTAATAACTAAATAACTAATAATAAAACTAAACTTAATAACTAAAACTACTAAAACTAATAAAACTGAGTAATAAATAAAAACTAAAACTAATAATAATGCTGACTAATAAATAACTAATTAAGTAATAAATAAAACTCAAAAAACTAAACTAAATAACTAAACTAATAATAAAACTAACTAAACTAATAACTAATAATAATAATAATAACTAACTAAACTAATAAGTTAACAAAATTAATAAACTAATAGTGAAAATAACTAACTAATAATAATAAAAATTAAATAAATGACTAACTAAAAACTAATAATAAACTAAATAACTAATAATAACTAGTAAAACTAACTAACTAAACTATTAACATAATAATCTAAAACTAAATAAAGTAAAAACTATTAAACTATTAAAATAAAAGACCAATAAACTAATAAAATAATAACTTATAATAATAAATAAAATAATAACTAATAAAAACTAACTAACTAATAACTAATAAACTAATAAACTAATAACTAAACCAAAAGAACTAATAAAACCAATAAACTAACTAATAACCAAACTAAAACTAACTAATAATAACTAATAATAAATTAAACAACTAACTAATAAATAAACTAAAACCAATAATAATAAACTTAATAACCAAAATAAACTAATAACTAAACCAATATAACTACACTAATAAATAACCAACTAATAACCAAAAAATAATAACTAAAAAATTAAAAACTAATAAACCTAATAATTAAAACTAATTAACTAATAAACTAACAAATAAAAATGAATAATGAATAACTAAGAATTAAAATTATAACAAAAACTAACTAACAACTAACTAAAACTAATAACTAATAATAACTAATAAAATGAACTAATAAACTAAACTAACTAATAACTAAAACTAAAACCTAATAAAACTAATAATTAATTAACTAATATTAATATAACCAACTAAACCAACTAAAATAAAACTATAACTAACTAAAACTATTAATACCAAATTAAAAACTAAACCATAAATAATAACTAAACTAGTAACTAAACTAAAAAACAAAATAACTAAAAACTAATAACTAATAATTAATAACTAATAACTAATAAAATAAACAAACTAATAACTAATAAATTAATAACCAACTAATAATTAATAAACTAATAACTAATAATAAGCTAATAAAACAAACTAAACTAACTAAAATTAATAATAACTAACTAATAACTAATTAATATAATAAACAAATAACTAAACTAAACTAATAACTAATAATTAATAAAATTTACTAATAATTAATAACTAATAAAACCTAAATAACTAACTAACACTAAACCTAAATTAATTACCAAAATAACTAACTAATAATAACTAAAAACTAAACTAACTAATAACTAATAAACAAAAACCTAAGTAACTAATAAACTAAAACTAATAAATTAAATAACTAAATAATAACTCACTAACCTAATAACTACAACCTAATAAAATAATAACTAAAACTAATAAAACTAATAACTAACTAAACTAATAACTAAACTAATAAAACTATTTAATAATAAAAACTAATAATAAAACTAATAATTAATAAAAACTAACTAATAATAACTAAATAACTAACTAACTAATTAAAAAACTAATAAAACTAATAATAGTAAACTAATTAACTAAAAACTAAATAGCCTAATAAAATGAACTAAACTAAACATGAAAAACTAATAAAAATAAACTAAAAAATAAATAACTAAAATAATAACTAATAAATAATAAAACTAATAACTAAAGTTAAATAAAACTAATAACTAAACTAACAAAAACTAATTAAACTAATAATAACTAACTAAAAACTATATAAATTAAACTAAACTAATAATAACTAATAATAACTAACTAATAACTAATAAATAAATAGCCTAATAACTAATAAAATCTAATAATAAACCTAAACTAATAACTAATAAACTAATAACTAACTAAGAGTAAATAATAAACTAATAACTAAATAAAACTAACTAAACTAAACCTAATAACTAATAAAAACTAATAATAACTAACTAATAATAAAATAAAATAATGAAATACTAATTATGAAACTAATAAACTAAAACTATTAACTAAAAAACCTAACTAAATAATAATTAAAAACTAATAAACTAATAACTAAATAATAAACTAACTAACTAATAACTATATAACTAACTAATAACTAATAAAACCTAATAAACTAAATAATAAAAATAATGAATAACTGAATAACTAACAAATAACCTAATAACTAACTAAAACTAATAGCAAATAATTAATAACTAAAACTAATAACTAAAACAAAATAATAATAATTGAACCAACTAATCTAATAACTAATAACTAAACTAATAACCAAAACTAATAATAATAATTAATAATTAAAACTAATAACACTAATAACTAATAAAACTAAAAACACTAATAACTAATAACTAACTAATGACTAAGTTAATAATTAAACTAGCTAAACTAATAAACTAATAACTAAACTAATAATAATAACTAAAAATAATAAAATAAAAACTAAATAATAATTATAACTAATAACTAACTAAAAACTAATAACTAAACTAAAAACTAAACTAACTAAATAATAATAATTAAACTAAAAACATAATAAAACTAATAACTAATAACTAATAATAAACCTAATAACTAATAACTAATAACTAACTAATAATAACCAAACCAATAACTAATAATAACTAATAAAAAAACTAGAATTAATAAACTAATAACTAAACTATCTAATATCTAAAAACTAATTAAACTAACTAATAATACTAATAACTAACTAAAAATCTAAACTAATAAATAACTAATAAGTAAACTAATAATTAATAATAAATAAACTAATAACTAAAAACTAAAACTAACTAATAATAATAACTAAAAAACTAAATTAATAATTAATAACTAATAAAACCTAATAAAAACTAATAACTAACTAATAACTAATAATAACTAATAATTAAAATAAAACTAAAAACTAAATAAAATTAAACACTGATAACTAATAATAACTAATAAATAATAAATTAGAAAAACTAACTAATAATTAACTAAATAACTAATAACTAAACTAATAAAACTAAACTAATAATAACTAATAAATAAACTAAATAACTAAAATAATATCTAAATTAATAACTAAACTAATAACTATAAACTAGCTAACTATCAACTAAAAATTAATAAAGTAATAAGTAAATAATAAACTAACTAATTAATAAACTAATAATTAAATAACTAACTCATAACTAATAAAACCTAATAAACTAAATAATAAAAAGAATAAATAACTAAATAACTATATAACTAACTAATAAACTAATAACTAACTAAAACTAATAACTAATAATTAAGAACTAAAACTAATGACTAAAACTAAATAATAAAAACTAAACTAACAAAACTAATAACTAATAACTAAATTAATAACTAAAAATAATAATAATAATTACTAACTAAAATGAATAAAACTAATAACTAATAAAACTAAAAATACTAATAACTATTAACTAATTAATAATTAAACTAATAAACTAATAACGAAATTAATAATACTAACTAATAACTTAATAACTAATAATAACTAAAATAATAATAAATTAAAAACTAAATAATTCTAACTAATATCTAACTAAAAACTAATAACTAAGCTAACTAAATAATAATAATTAAACTAAACACCTAATAAAATTAATAACTAATAACTAATAACTAATAATTAACTAATAATAACTAAAATAATAACTAATAATAACTAACTAAAAAATAAGAACTAATAAACTAATAACTAAGCTATCTAATAACTTAAATCTAACAAAACTAACTAATTATAACAATAAATAATTAAAAAACTAAACTAATAAATAACTAATAAATAAACTAATAAAACTAATAACTAAAACAAATAAAACTAAATAATAATAAATAATAACTAATAACTAAAATAATAACTAAAAAACTAAATAAAACTAAATAACAAATAATAATAATAACTAATTAACTAATAAAATAAACTAATAATAAAACTAGCTAAACCTAACTAATTGTAATAATAAACTAATAAAACTAACTAATAATAACTAATATAAAAACTAAATAACTAAATCAAAAATTAGTAATAATAAACTTAATAAAAGTAAACTAAAAGTAATAAAACTAACTAAAACTAACAAAACTAATATAACTAAATAACTAAATAACTAAACTAATAACTAAATAACTAAATAACTAACTAATAGCAAATAACTAATAAATAAATACCTAAATAAACTAAAACTGAAAACAAATAATAAATAAAATAACAAACTAATAACTTACTAATAACTAAAACTAATTATAACTAAATAATAACTAATAAAACTAATAATAAAAAACTAACAATTAAATAATAATAATAATAATAATAACTAAAACTAAGTAAATATTAAACTAATAACTAACCAATAACTAACTAATAACTACTAAACTAAAACCTAATAAATAAACTAATAAAACTTATAATAACTAAATTAATAACTAACAACTAATAAATCATAATTAATAATTAATTAAAACTAATAATAATTAACTAAAACTATTAGGAATAAAATAAAACCAATAATAAAACTAATAACTAACCAATAAGTAACTAATAATTATTAATAAATAATAATAATAAATAACTAACTTATAATAATAACTAACTAATAATAAAACTATTGGCTAATAAACCTAATAATAATTAAACTAAATAAAAACTAATAATAACTATACTAATAACTAATAAAAACTAAATAAAAAACTGAAAAACTAATTAACTAATAACTAAATAACTAATAAATAATAAAAAATAAAATAACTAACTAAATAACAAACCTAAAACCAATAATAATAAATAATAAAAAAATTAATAACTAACTAATAAAAACTAACTAAATCTTATAACTAATAATAACTAATAATAACTAAAATAACTAATAACTAATAAAAACTAATAAACTAATAACTAATAATAACTTATCACGAATAACTAATAACTAAATAACTAACAAACTAATAACTAAAATAACTAATAAACTAAACTAAATAACTAACTAATAATAATATTTAATAATAATTAATAACTAATAAAGCTAATAAAAAACTAATAAATTAATATTAATTAATTAATAATAAAATAACTAACTAATAAACTAATAACTAAATAAATAACTAAACTAAATAACTAAATAACTAATAACCAATAAAATAATAACTAATAAACTAATAACTAAAACTAACTAACTAATAATAAATAATAACTAATAATAACTAATAATAAATAATAATTAATAAAAACTAAAAAAAACTAACTAATAATAAACTAAATAAAAAATAACTAAACTAATAAAACTAAACAAATAGCTAATAACTAAAATTAATAAACAAATAAATAAACTAGAAAAAAATTAACTAAGCTAATAAACTAATACCTAACTAAATAATAAAAACTAATAACTAGTAATAAACTAAAAAACTAACTAACTAAATAACTAATAAATAACTAATAATAACTAAACTAATAACTAACTAAACTACTAACTAAAAAAACTAATAGCTAATAACTAACTAGTAAAAGTAATAATTAATAAATAAATAAATAATAATAACTAATAAGTAATAAAAACTAACTAAAATACTAATAACTAATAATAACTAAATAACTATACTAATAAAACTAATAACTAATAAACTAACTAATTAATAATAACTAATAACTAAAACTAATAATAATAATAAAACTAACTAATAACTAATAACTAATAACTAACTAATAAACTAATAACTAATAACAATAACTAATAATAAACTAAGTAATAATAACTAACTAATAACTAAATAATAACTAATTAACTAATAATAACTAACTAAACCTAAACTAATAACTATAACCACAACTAAAACCAACTAACTAAAAACTAAACCAAAACTAATAATAATAAACCAATAATTAATAACCAAAATAACCAATAAATAACTAAACTAATAACTACACTAATAAACTAATAACCTAAATTAATAATAACTAATAAAACTAATAACTAATAACTAACTAAACTAATAACCTAAATAACTAAACTAATAATAACTAATAACTAAAAACTTAATAAAAAATTTATAAACTAATAATAATAACTAAAAACTAATAACTAAATAACTAATAATAACTAAATAATTAATAATAATAACTAATTACTAAAAATATTAACTAATAACTAAACTAATAATAACTAATAAATAAACTAACTTACTAAAATAATATCTAATAATAATAATTAAACTAATAACTAATAACTAATAAAAAAATAAAATTAATAAAATAATAATAAGAACTAATAAAATAATAAAACTAACTAAACTAGACTAATAATTAACAATTAAATGAATAACTAAAATAACTAAACTAATAACTAATAAACTAATAAAACACTAAATAATAAATTAGTTGATAAACTAAAACTAAATTAAATAAATAACTAAACTAATAACCAATAACTAACTAATAACTATTAATAAATAATTAAATAAATAATAAAATAACTAAACTAAAAATTAGTAATAACAAACTAAATAATAAAACTAAAAAACTAAAAAACTAAAAAACTAATAAATAATAAATAATAACTAACTAATAAACTAATAACTAATAAAACCTAATAAAATAGTAATAAAACTAAATATTAAAGCTAAATAACTAATAATACTCATAATAACTAATAATAATACTAACTAAAATAATGGACTAATAATAAAAAAACTAACTTATTATAAATAATAAATAACAAACTAAAAACTAAATTAAAACTAATAACCTAATGACTAATAAAACATAATAACTAATAATAAGTAAACTAATAACCAATAAATATACTAATAATAACTAAAAAAACTAACTACCTAACTAACTAATAGCTAATAAAAAAGTAATAA